>OW679203.1:60725589-61107465 GCA_940337035.1 Agriotes lineatus
ACGACCCAGCCATGTGCGGATCGGAAAGCAGGTACTCACGGCGCTGTTCCAGGTTATATTGACTCACACAGATATAAGAAACCGATGCTCGGCCAATTAAACGCACTTGACTCGAGCTTCATCAGGGTGCACTTTATGTTCTGAAAGGCCTATAAGCCCAGCAACCTACAGTCTTTCAGCCCGAACTCAACGCCAGCCTCGCTCAAAAGCGAGCTACCGCAGGTCCAGCCACTTCAATTGAGTCTAAATACTCAAGAGAAAGAGCCCTCCAGAGCTCTGAAACCTTCCTAAACTCCTAAGCCTGAATCATCACTGCGTTCGCACATTCTCAGTACCAAATGCTATTTCAATCCCTGCACCTCAAACTACCCCTCCGGCTTGCGGATTCTTAGTAGCAGAGGAAACTATCCCTAAAAAACTCAGTGGCGAAGATCTCCACCTCTTCTATAATGAGACGGCTCAGAGCTCCGTAATTTTTCCGTTAAAAGGGCCCCTCAGTTTCTATATTTAAATGCAAAGTTTGTACCGTTGCAATTAGATGGCGTTGGAAAAAGTAAGCCCGTTCAGAGACGAATTAAGTGCGATCGCTGAAGATGCATTCTCAACCTGTACTGCTACATATTTTCAGTGAAATAGTTGATATATAGAATCTCTGAGCTGAAAATAATTACATTTCCAGTCACATTTCTAATGTTGTATATGTTCGTAGGAGTGCTATTTCCCGTTTTTGTGAAACTGTTTGGAGCTTCAGTGCAGAAGCAGTAGTAGATAGTGACCCACGTTTGGTGGCTGTTGACTTGTGCATCCAATTACTGTGTCTACACATAATGTGTTTTGTAAATAAACGTTCATGTATACCAGAATATAGATGGAATATCAGATACTAAATGAAGAACTACATTTTCTACAGGTAGTGTAGTTTTCTTTTTACAGAACTGAATAGAAATTGCAATGCTGATTGCTTTTTTTCTCAAAATAGAAACAAAGGAAACAGGAGTTTACGGTTTGTATAAAGCTCTGAAGTATTCTGATTGTGTTGTTTACACGGCAGAGTGAGTTGCGTTATGAGGCGCAGACACTGCAATCAACCATATTTACCTTCTCTGTTGTCCTGTTTTTATAATTTACAGCAGTTCAGCATTGATAAACCCCATCTACAGTACCTTTTTTACTTATCTAACAGAAAAATTGTGAGAGCTTGAAAACAAAAATAATCCTTGTAGGGCTTAACCTAATAAAATGTGTTTATATCATAACCGATGTACGATCGAAATAATGTTTATTCAGCCTAACAAAACAAACTGATAAAGCTGACCCCAACATCATAATAGCAGAAATTTTCTGATAACATCGGAACGAACAACCATTCATTCGAGTACGTTCTTTTGTGTGACTAAAAAATATGAAAGCTTCAATTGGATTAATTTTCTGTATAGTAGTCCACATATAGGAGCAAAAGCTGGCAGTACCAAAAAGCGTAATAAATAGAAATTCTAGATATTGCACATTTAGTACAATTAAAAATTCTACTAAAGCAAAAAATCTGAAACTGAATTCCTTATCTGGCGGAATAAATTGTCAGCACTAAATTACACAACGTTTCCCAAAGCGTATCCCTTAGCGACAAACATATACTCGAAAAACAGACACGCTATCTGCGTATTGTATTGATAACATGTAAACGTGGAATTGTTCTGCATGTTGTAGTTTCGAGTGTAAAGCTACCTAACTCGGGCTGGGCGTTTTATCTAATAGGTTTAACCTTTGCAATTTCTATTTTATCGAGTAAATATGCTGAGCACGGAAATATATTTAGAATGCATCTTCACTTTACCCCGAGTTCGGGTGCAACCATAAAGCATTAATCTGAGCGGTAACTACTATACAGATTTCAGAATTTACCGTACAATATTGGTGGAGATACAAAGCATACGGGTTTTCTTAGTGGCATAGAGATGCCCATTTTTGAAATGAGAACGAGTCATGTGACAAAATCCATACTCTTTATTACATAAGTTGACCCAGCCCTGAAAGATTACATAGTATATAAAACAACACCTCATCTTGCCCGTTGGAAGCCTAGCCTTTGACCGTGGCTGAAATTTTCGAAATCTACAAATCTCGATCATCTTTTGGCGGCTACCGAACCATCATCCAGGCAGATTTTTGCCTAACAGACGGTGACCGCCACATTTATTTTGTCATATTTTCGTCGACTATATTACTGCAACCAACTAAGTTAATCGTGATTTGTCAATCACTATTGCATGTGAGATTTACCGTCAATTTAACATATGTAAAATGTACCTAACATTTTGTATGCGTAAATTGCCGTCAAAATATGTATTTTCATAAGTTGCACGTTGTGCAGTAAGTTTTGGAGCGTTAGAAGTGCTGTAATGCTTTAACCTCTCAGCAACAGTGTACCAATATTGCTTCCTTTGTAGAAATCTTCCTCAGGATAACACATGGTAAAGGTTTTACTTACTGCGCGACGTGACGTCTCAAGAAACAGGTAGAATTCTAAAGATTTTTGGATACCCTTCATTCTTGGGGTTACATCTGCAAGACGATTAAAGGTATTTTTGCAACTATTAACCTAATAGTTCAGAAATTTACCGTTTTATTGATGACGCCCAGTGCAGTGTATTTTTAAGTCAAATAAGCTATTTCAGAGATCACAAAACAAGGTAGATCCTAATCTGAGATCTGAGTACCGTACATATTCTCTATCGTCGAAAAGGTTCTCCGTCTTCAATCTCCCAGTACATCAAAACCAGACAAAAGATGAGTAGCGTCCTTAAGCACAGCGAGAATTTGTTCACGTTGCAGATACACTTGGCTATCGGGAACAAACTTCTCCTTCTGTTTCGGTTTGTCTCGTCCTCCCGCATAAATGGCCATAAATGGATTAATGCCATCTGATGCATATAAAATAATATGAAACATTCGTCATGCTATTTAGAAAACGCCGAACATCGTTTACATTTTCTAACTAGAAAATAAACACGGAGACAGGATTTTCACTCTTCACATGTAAATGTTAGCGCTGACTTCCGATAACGAAAACACTGTAAAAGGAGAAGATTTAACTAGAGTGATGTAAAGTTCTTGAAATAATTTATGTATCTTCAGCAGCATTCCCCTAGCTTAGTATTGCAAAAGTTCTCGTCTGTTGAACCTCGCCTGTAATACAACTCATAATATTTATGAAGTACGAGAAGCCCATTGTCGTAGAAGTTAATCCAAGGAAATTTCCCGAGAATTTGATGCAATGGTGAAACATTATATTGAAATCCTCAGAACTGGAATCTTGAAAACGAAAACAAAGTAGAGACGTTTCCAACTAGTAGCTGAACGTAACTAAGAGATAGTTTCGTATTATATTCCATCAGCAAAAAATATGTGTTACGCTTTTGCCTGCGGTACGTACAGGTTATAAATCCACCACCGTACGACCAGCCGATGATAGCTCATTTAGAGTGACCGTAAACCCGTAAATTGACTTAGAACCCACCTTCGGAAATTTGGCATAGTTTTAACTAGCAGGCTATGAAAGTATCGAGTTTCTATAACAAATGAACAAATGACGTATGCACAGTGGCGTCTCTTCAAGCACGTTCAGGCCGATATCTGGCTGTGGTAAGGTTTTCTTTTTTAGTTTGTTCTTGTGAGTTTTAATTTCGTGGTAATTAAACCTGATTTCATGCCTAATACTTCCAAACCTCCGGCTGCCAGGCATCAAATTTATATGGATTGCTGTTTCTTGCGAGCTATTCCTGTTGCCGGGTTTTATCGTGGCAAACGGCTTTTGCGGCGTGAGACCCAAATTGGAGCAGTTTTAGAGGCGGCTTGAATTTCCTTCGGTTACAGCAGCCGCCTGTACCCACTTCAAGACCATATTCAACAAATCCATGCAGAGGCTGGCGAGACCCTCCATAGGATGGCTATGTTTTGTTTTTTGCTTGCTTGTTATATTTATCGGTAAAGTGCTATTGCTTAAGACTAAACAGTTATACATAGGCTTTCGATTATCAAACTGTACGGGATAAATACTAGCTTGTATGCAACGCTTCCTATGTATAGCATATTCAATACATCTCGGTCGTCTTGTATATAGCAACAAATAAATCAATTCTTTACTATTGCCAAGCACAATTGTGAGTTGTTCTACTTGTTTATGGTGGATATTTTTGTATAATATTACAATCTGTAGATTAATGTTGTAGCTTTTACTCATATACCCCAAAATATTCGTTCAAATAGCAATATCAACAGTTGCGAGTCATCGATTGCCTTGCTTCACTTTTATTGTGCAATTGAAAATGTACAGCGACGCCTATAATTGGCCTAACGGCTATTGGCTGAGTACAGCATAAAATAAAATAAAAATAAAATAAACCAAATGTTAACAAACTGAAAAGCTTTGGGTGTCCTAGTTACTTTCGAAGACCCTTGAATGGCTCAGTCTAATTATAGTTTCATCTGCTTCTACTGCCTGTTGCACATAATTGTTTTTGACATGTTCCATGTTCGATATTCTGGACGTACTTTTCCTGGAATTAATTTCCAAGACTACAACAGGTTCTTTTTCTGCTTAATATTCCATACCTCTCACCCAGACCTTGTTATGTTTTTAATTCAATATTGTCGTCTTTGTTTTATCATTCTAGAGTCGGATATTTGGTGAGCGCAGACTACCACCGACTTATATTACAGTTAAAGTGGATTTACAGTCTACACTAATCGGATGCAAACTTAGTCGACAAGAATCTAATTCTTACAAAATATTAAAACAACTCAAAAACTGAAGTAAAACCACTCGGTGGTACTTCATGTTGTAGTAAAGACTGAAGAAAATCCATTCGGTGGTCAACCACGACATTTGTGTAGTCCTCCGTTACGCACCACTGAAGCAAGGTTCTTCTATGCTTCTTTATTAGTCTAATTTTGATTGCCCTTAAGTTGCTAGCAGGCTCAGACGTCAATACACAAGACCGTTGTTAGCTCAGTTATGGCTATGAGAATGCCAACAAAACTTTGCCCAGATCTTGTTCCGTACAAACCTACAATTCTGAAGATAGATACTCCAACAACACTAAGAATACAAACCAAGGCTGCTTATAGAAACCTAATATACTATATACATTCTTTTACATACACAAAAATAACTGTATGTAAGAACGAAACAACAATCCGCAAGTAACCTAAGTGGGAAATCAAAAAGAATATATTGTTGGAATATCCCTGGGCTAAGAGCTAAGTTCTACTCGCTTTTACAGTTTGACATTAACATATACCATGAATAAACAAAGATGCAGTTTGATTTGCAGTGCTACGAGCTAAAAGCTAAATTCTACATGCATTTACAGTTTGCACAAGATACAACAAACTAACAAAATGTCAAACGTTAACATTAACATAAACGTTTGAGAAAATATATTTTACGCACTCCGTCAATTCACCTCAAACGGGCACCGCATTGCGCGGAGCTGCTCGCAGGTGTTTGCTAATTCATACGCTTGGAAGCCGACGTCCTTAAGCATTAAAGGAGGATGCAGTCATGTACTCTGAACTCGAAGTACGTTGCCACTTAGCACTTTATTGTGGATTTGAGCGCTGTTAGCTATATGTGCCTCAGACACACCCCCAAGAGTGTGCAGCACTTCCTTGGCTCGGATTTCGCCCACAAGAACCAAGCGTTGGCTTCTGCACTCGCTGAGACGCATTTACTGCCACAATTCAATTACTAACGTCGTTAGCTATCACAAATCATCGCGAAATGGCGTTCTCTTGGTCTATTTTTAGTTACATTCGGCGCTGATTGGCCGTAAGCACGGAAATGCTTTGTAAACCTAATCAGTACAGCACAAAAGTTGCAGATTAGCTTTTAGTACAGGCGCCAGGGAATTTTTACATGCAATTCTTGGTACCTGCATTTTGTGTTAATGGGTGGGTGGGGGGCTATGCTCTGAGTCTAATTTTAAGTTTTCGGATCGATCGGAGAAATTGTTTTTCCGCAATATCGGAAGAAGTGTTGAAAACGGTTTTTCAGCAATTTCTCGTTTCCTGTTGCTCTGGCACTGGAATTGCATCAGTACAAGTTTGTAGTTTATGGAATTCCCCACAACTTTTGGAAATGCCTTTTTCTCGTGCGCTCAACAATTTAAAAGTTGTTACCATATAAATCCACGAAATTAAGGGTTGAAATGGGTTTTACGTAAATATATCGCTTTCAGTTAATCCTACGATAAAAAATACTTTTATATTTTTTGTAGAACAACTAATTTGCATAAAATTTGTGTATGAGTATTTTTCCATTTGGACAATTATTTACCGTTCTACAGCGCCGCAAATGTCGCAAGTCACGTAAACCGTACATTTAGTGTGCACTTTCGAACGGCCCTGTTCCTTCGAGTGTGTCGCACCAACTGTTTTCCACACCATCTTTGAGGTACAGCTTGTGGCGCGTTTTCTTTTACGTGGTCTCCCCTATAGGCCTAATCCAAGAAGTGTATTTCTACACTTCCCTTGGTCTTTTTAATGGGCCGTTTCTGCATCGTCAATTCCAATCATTGCAGAATTGTTGATTTTGTCGCCCTTGTTAAGTTGTGTTTCCGTTGAAACAAACTCGGGAAGAGAAAATATGTCATCGTCGCAGCTGGTGTGGTATTCGTCTTCAACTGTAGCAAGCATTCTGGAGATTTCTTGCACGTTCTCACAGAATTCCCCGGCGCATATGGAGCAAATGGCGGTGCACTTTAATCCCGCTTTGCGGCAGCCACAAGCCTTTCCACATTTGGTCTTACACCCGCATGAAATTAATTTAATTATTGCAGTAGGCGCGGGAGGCTCAGTGCTGGCACCGATGTAAACGTACGGCCACGTTTCTTCCAGCCCCATCTTTCCGCGGGTAGAGTGTCATTTCCAAGCCAGGATTGAACTTGATGGTATGTCCGGAATGCGTGCATCCTGGCCGTGTCTTTTGTAGGTGGCAGGGATGCCAGAGTAAACGTTGACTTCGCAAGGGATTTCGCGAAGTGTTTGTATCGCAGCAAGTTGATTGATTTGTCTTTATGGATGTCTCCACCGTACAACGCAATAAAGAATTGCTCTCCCGCTAATGCGATGATATCCGCGTCTACATCTTTCTGTACAAAGTGATTCACTGCAGATTCCAGGCTAGGTGTCTTTTTTAGGGTTTTAAGAAATTTCACTTTTCCCTTACCGTAAGCAGCCGATGTTGTGTCACAACCAGAAAATGCATGCAAAAACAAGATATGCTTTGATACAGCATCGCCGTGTTTCACGCATGATTTATCCTTCGTATTCAGTTTTCCGGGCTTGCAAAGAAAAACACACTACAGTCTAGATTCAAAAAATTAATCAAATAACAGAATAACCGAGTTGACTGTTCTTCACATGGTGAGTCGTGAATCGTTCATTTTGAATATAAATTTTTATTTTGTTTAAGTTTAGTGACACTCTACCCACGGGAATATGGGGCTGAGAGAAAAGTGACCGTACGTTTACACAGGTGTCTAGCACTGAGCCTCCCGCGCCTCTTGCAATAATAAAATTAATTTTATGCGGGTGCAAGACCAAATGTGGAAAGGCCTATGGCTGTCGCAAAGCGGGTTTAAAGTGCACCGTCATTTGCTTCCCGCCGGACAATCCTGTGAGAACGTGCAGGAATTCTCCAGAATGCTTACTACAGATGTTGACGAATATCACATCAATTACGACGACGGCATATTTTCTCTTTCCGAGTTCTTTTCAAAGGAAACACAACTTGACAAGGGCGATAAAATCAACGATTCTGCAATGAGTGGGATCAACGATGCAGAACCCGGTTCATCAAAAAGACCATGGAAAGTGTGAGACTGTTAGAAATACACTTCGTGGAGTAGGCATATCGGGGAACCACATAAAAAGACGCGCTACAAACTGTACCTCAAAGGAACAGGGCCGTTCGAAAGTGCACATTAAATGTACGGTTTAAGTGACTTGCGACATTTGCGGCGCTGTAGAACGGTAAATAATTGTCCAAATGGAAAAATACTCATACACAAATTTTATGCAAATTAGTTGTTCTACAAAAAATATAAGAGTATTTTTATCGTAGGATTAACTGAAAGCGATATATTTACGTAAAACCAATTTCAACCCTTAATTTCTTGGCTTTATGGGGTAACAACTTTTGAATTGTTGAGCGCACGAGAAAAAGGTTATTTCCAAAAGTTGTGAGGAATTCATAAACTACAAACTTGTATTGACGCAATTTCAGCATCAGAGCAACAGGAAACGAGAAATTGCTAAAAAGCCGTTTTCACACTTGTTCCGATATTGCGGAAAAACATTTCTCCGATCGATCCGAAAACTTAAAGTTAGACTCAGAGCACAGCCCCCCACCCACCCATTAACCAAAATGCAGGTACCAAGAATTGCACGTAAAGCCCTATTAACGATTTCCCTGGCGCCTGTACTATTTATACTACCGGGTTTATGCATTGAAAGGTCTGGTGTTACGAATCAGGCCCGTTACAGTGGTGACAGTAGTTGACATCGGTGGCACTGTATACAACCTGAGTAATTAGTAATCAAGTTTGGCTTAAAACTTGTGCGGAAATAGCGAATGTTAGAGAACTAGATTTCGCGTCATCGTTAGATTTGTTGTTAGCATCTATCTATCTGTTTTAATAAATCGCTTTTATTCCCGGAAAATCATTCAAAAAGTTATTACCCTTTAGCATTATTACTATTATTCTATTGAATATTATTCTTCTGATAACAAATTCTTATAATGTTCACCACTTGCTTACGCTAATATAGCAACTCCATTGTGGTAAATTATGACGTGTTAAATTCTAATGGAAGATTACAGTTAACGAACTCATTGTCCCGAAGTACTTACCTGCTACTCTATGGTAGTAACCATTTTAGAATTTCTCGGAAATAATAAAATTACTACTGCACTTTCGCACTAATCGCTTTAGCAGTCGTTCTAATTTTATTAATCGGAATTCATTCCCGCTGAAATAAAGCTCGCCTAGACAGTATTATTACGACAGCGCATCAGGATAAGCCCTCACAAAACCGCACTCGGACAAAAACGCCGACAATGACTTCGGTTATCTCGGCAAACATTCATGGATTATGTTTAGGTCAAGTAGGGGTGCCAACTGAGCAATTTGTGACGATTATCCGGCCAGCAGCGCTCAAATTCGCCGTGACGAGATAATCCCGATAGCGATAATGACGCACCGCCATTATTAGTTATAAAATTTCCATTTACATTCGAGCCGGCTGCAACTGGATGAAGCCCCGAAAATTCTGCTTAGGGAACAAGTTAGATTTATTATGGCCAACTAAAGATAAATTTAATACCCCAGCAGACGCCATTTGTCTTGCTGCTCCGAAAATGGTGTCTTCTTAAGCTTGGCAGAATTAATAGTTCAGGTGCTACACCAAAATAGCTGGTTCATGCATATATGTAATAGTTTAATAGCTGTTTAATCAAACTATAAGCTCGACTACACGTAGCCCCGGGTTTGTACCTACGAAACATTGCGACATGTGTTGTAACCCTGGTTAGCGAGGCGGAAACTAGCAAAATGCGCCCTTTGACTGGTTCCACTAGCTATTGTTAGCTAGGCTATAATCACGTTTTACAATTCGTGTTGTTTACGTTAGACGGTTTATTATGACAGGTTTACAACAGATATGTATGCAAGTTATACCCGTTTATAAACTAAATCTAAACAAGCTCCACATTCTATTTACCACGTTTGTTATGAAAGTAAAAAATCATATTATAAATACTACCGTTTTACTATTTATTTTGTATTCGGCACCAAGTTTTAGTAAACCTACGCTTTCCTTCCAAAAAACCTTTAGTTATGTTTAGTTGTGCTTCACAGTTAACGTTAAAATTTGACAAACGCAATGGCTAGCGGATGAACAAAAACTATCAGTATATTTAACCTCGCTTATATTTTGAACTCCTATCTGGAGTTTATCGAATCGCTTACGACATTTTTAAATTATGTTACTTTAGAATGTTAAATTATTAGCAGTATTTAAGTTACCTCTACATAAAAAAAAGTTTTCTATAGTAGAATTCATTACACCACTTTTTAGTAGAATGAAGTCAAGAATAGAATGTGCTCAATATCCACGCCAACACCTGAGTTATGAAAGACCAGCTTAGGAACAGAAGTGGAAAAGGAGCCCCACAGTAAATTGAAACTTAGGGCGTCAGGTTTAATGATTTACCGTAACCTCTTCTGAACCACAAGGAGCAGCAGCGACGCGACGTCAAATAAGCTGAAAAATACGCACTCATAGTACAACAACGGTTAGTGTCTAACGTAAACAACATATTTAGACAGGGTCTTAATACATAAAAAAATATATCGAACGGTTCTCTTATGAGGATCCGATTAAATGCCAAGCCTAAAGGTATACTGATTAATGCCATAGCCATAGTAGCACGGTAGCAATACTAACTCAAACTCGCCTTAATTATGACTCATTGCTTGAGAATTTAAATTTTAATAACTTGACGCAAAAATTCAAAGTGAATCGAGGTCGAAATGAACTGCACAGCTTTGAACTGTTACCTAGTAATATGAGGTTCGTCGTATTCAAAATAAATTCATAACTTAAATTACTGTCTTACCAATCACTACAACAGGTTCAATGAACAAACAGCGTAAGGCAATTACGCAAAAATTAAATAATTTTTCTAATAGAAGCGCTTGGAATTGATTTGGGCGAAGTTATAAAACCCTAGTAAAATCAGCATCAACTGAAAGTCAAAAGAGATCTTTATTAAGATGATTTACGTATCGTATTACGCAAAAAGTTTTACGCACAAATTCTTAAAATAGCAATGCAAATTAAAGTGCTTTTGAAAAAATTTGGAAACTCCCAAACTCGCTCGAACACTGGGCATTGCTTACACTAAAAGTGTTCAAAATGAAAGCACATCAAATCTGCAATTAATATACCTGATAATGTACTACAAAACTGTGAATTGAAACTTTTATACAGATTGTCTGTAGTTAGTAGGTACACAAGGTAACTAGATACAGATATTTTTTGTTTGTCTTAAAATTGTAAACCGTCTCTGTAACTAGTTATCTTGTGCACCTAGTACCTACAAACAATCTGTATACTACAATTGGTAGTTATAAAGAGTAGGTGTATCTAAAAGAATAAATAACACTGTTCACCAAACAAGTTTAACTTACTATTCCTTATGAGTACAGTAATCTAAATGACGAAGAAGAGATGTGAAGATTCCTTCACCTGTAATGGCAGCCCGGTTAAAGAGATCGGCTCACGGTACTGCTGGTTGTACAAAACCTGCGTTGTTAGGTAGAAGTACAGAGCATCATCTTTGTAGGGGTAATTCCCCCAGAGCTGACCAGGACAAACACCACTTCATTGAAGGTAATGGGAAAGACGTCAGCCACAGTTCTGTTCGTTCAGTCGCCACTCACTTGTGGGGACGCCAACATAAAGATCTTTTTTAGATAAGGATAGATCCACATCAGTGTACAGTATTAATTCAAAATGGTCTTGCTCGAAAAGCCTATTATCAAATTACGGACGAGTGATTTCCGTACTGGTGCATGAAGAGCTGCACGATTGCTTGCCCCCTTCCTTTAACGATTCTTAGCCCCATTCACTCACACTCACACTTGACGGCAAGCGACAAGAGGCGAAGTCGGCTGGAAGGCGAAGGTCAGTATGGGCGGGGTATTGCCAACCTTGAGATCGAAGGATCTCCGACCGCGAAGAACGAAGATTTGGAGTAGATTGTGGACTCGGTAAAAATAGAAGCTAGCTAAAGACAGCTATAGCTTAAAGCGGCAGACAGCTTCGAACACGTACCTGGAAATTACGCAATATCCGATATAAAATCGAAAATTAAGTTGTTCGAAACACAAACGGGGTGGATTGTCTAGAGACAAAGACCGAAGGCAGTAAAATGCTCCAACAAAACAAGATAGGACTTCGAACTGTACCCCAACTTGACTGGCTTCTGTCTTGCGTTAGCGTTTCTTAACGTGAAAAAGTTCCACGCAAAAACCGCTTCCGCTGACATAAAATTAGTGGTAGCGGCGATCTTTTAAATCGGCGAAAAACTGGTCCAAAGTGGAAGTCACCAATTGCATTAATTATTTTCTTCTTTTTTCCTTTCATATTGTGCCAGTGGTCTGTTTAATTCTATGATTCTATGAACCATCTTTGCTCGTAAGCCAGGTAGGTGACTAGCTTTCAACCCAAATTAAAGATTTCCTTTGTTAAGTGTTAACAACTATCACAGCTATCGGTAACACTATAGCTGGACAAGGTACGCTATTTAAAATTTCTGTGCACTCAGTAGAACTCTTGTTTTATTCATCAACTAAATATTGCACAACATTTTCTGCTCTAAAAAACTGCTTAGGACACCCACATGCAGTCGCTCAAGTGTAAATGATAAAACTACCTAGCAGATCACTTTTGATTCCACAAAGGCGCTTACGACGAAATATGCTTCTTTCTTGCCGCGACTGTACATACGTAGTGTATTTCCTATTTTAGTTTGGTTAATTTTTAGCAATTTATTTCGAAGTAAATAAGTTGTGTCGTATAATTGCTAATTGAAGTTATTGGCGAAAAAAACTAAAATAGTTGTAGAGACAACGCACTTCTAACCAAATTACTACGTAGAAGAATATCAATCAATGTAAATTATATTGTGCTGAAATGAAAATTATATAGGAAATATTTAATTTAATCTAAAATACTGTATTCAGTTTCAGGTTATTCTATCACCTGCAAGCCAGGTCAATTAGGTATCTGTTCCTAATCTTATTACGAATGTTCTTTTCTTTTTTTTTCTCGTGGTGATCAATCTCTTAGATTGGTTGGTTAACACACTCTTTCATTTTACCCACTTCTCTTCTGTGTCAGTGTTTGTTACGTTTCGATTGCGCCTCTATTATTTCGCAGTTCTGTCGTGCAGGTTTTAGATTTTCCTGCGCTCCACACCTTACTCGATTGCGGCTAAACAGCGACTCTCAAATTTTGGCTTTAGTTCTCAGCGCGTCTGTCTCCTTTTTGACGCCGTGACGGTGACGGTTCAGCATCTTTAAAAATTTCCCAGTGGTTTCTGCGAGCATGCATGGTTTTTGGCCCTCGCCGAATGTACGGAGGATGCAACCCTGGCAGTTGTACTGAGATATATTTTCTCACTCCGAGTTGGCCAATCATTAGCTACAAGGGGCTCAAATTTAACCTGGGCAACCAGTTCGGAGCCCTTGAAAATCTTAGGTCTGGAGCTTCTCCGGTTTGAATTTAACACCTATAATTCCGACCTTTAAATATTTGGGTGGCATATTGCTTCCGCTTATCTGGACCATCACATAATCTCCCTTAGCATGCAGAAGGGGCTCAACCACAGCAAACTAAGGATAGGTGTTTTTCTTTTTTAGGTGAAGTTATAGAATGCTGCGAATAGAGAATCGGTGCTGAAGGCTTCACCCGAATGCTATCGATTTCAGTCAGAATTTCGGACTACAGCCGCAATGTACAGTTTGCTTTACGAGCTGCGTAGCTGAACGATCATTTTGCAACCACGCAGTCATTTTTAATTGCCTCCACATTTGTTCTTAAACTGTTGCAGGTTATATTTCTACCGTTGTTTAAACTTTGTTTTAAGCTATTGTTCTTGCTAGGAAAATTACGTGTTATGAGGTGCACCTCAATTTTAGCAGTTGTGGTCACCCGACCTATGACCGTCTTGTGACATTTATGGCACTATATTTGATTATGCTTTTACTTTCTGCTGGCTTGTATGACATTTTAATCTGTGATTAGGTACTGTAATATTACCATTAAGGTGTTATTATTTGACCAATTTTTTTAGAAAATTGTGTGTTACTTGAGTACGAATCCTCAACGGAATGCCTGGATACACCTGCCGTCGATTAGTAAAGATTCGTTGACGTCATGTTGGCTTTTAATCATTTGTTAGTAGTTAAAGAACTGTACACCGTTTTCCTGAATTAGCCGGCCGGCATTTATATCCAAGTAGTCATAAAGTTTGTTTTGTAATTTGCCGACTAATCGATTTGCAGCTAACATATTTCATTACAGTGAAGCTGCTGCATTTCAATTTCAAAGCAACACCAACAGTAAGTAATTTCGAATGCCGAAAAAAATAGATTTCTTTCCTTCTTCAACATTTATCTGCTGTGATATATTGATGAAGTTGTTAAGGGGCAGATAATTACTTTTCTTAAACACTATAGACGGCGGAATCACTTGTTACCGGTAGATTAGCATTTACGACATGTGCGAAGCTTTAAAGGTTTCCATTGCTAGGTGTGAGGAGGTTCTCACATGGAAACAAAAGGTGATTTGCTAGCGACAGTCAATTTAAATCTACATTGACAGACAAGGGGATAAATTCTTGTTATTTTAGGGATCCATCCGTAGAGTTGAACGTCAGTGATGTACTAGAGAAACCTCCGCAGCAATGGAAAATATAGATAAAATGTGAAATAGCTTATTTGCCTGCAAAATATGTAAAACTCCACGGTGGTTTGCAAATTATATTAGTACAGTAAATTTACTTTTCTAAAATAACGCTTATAAAAAACATTTAAGTCTTGCAACGGAGAATGGTGTCATAATATTTGCTAAAAAGATCTACTTGTTCGAGATGCCACGTCGGACAGCAGTATCGATAATATTCGCAGAGGGCTAAGGCGTTACTGCACTGCTATAGGAGTGTATCACAATGGAAAATTGACCTATAAACACGTATAAAATTGACGATCATTCATGTGCACAAGCACTTATTCTGGTACAATTAATTGCAGACCAGAAAAGTGACGAATTTTTATGTCTTGTAAATACGTCTATTTCGTGCAATGGTAAAAACCTTAATTTTGTGGTTTTATTCGAATAATTGATTTTATAATCTGATATATTTTAAAAGATAAGTAGGATATGGAAGACATATTCGCAATATTTAAAAAGAATAAAAAAGGAGCACTAGATTAGGTACCGCTGATGTTTTCATTTTTTGTCTGCGAAAGTACATTTTAAATTTGCGGAAATTGCACATGAAATATAATACCTATTCTAAACCAGAAAAAGCATATCTGGGTACAGTAATCTCAGTTGTCGGCCTACTGCGAAAATAAACGGACCTCGAGAGTTAAGCGAAATCTTCACCGCGACTAGTGGGTCGGTTCCAACCAAAGTTGAACGCCCTTGGAAATGGAGCCAAAATTGACAGCTTTATAGATAACCAAGTTCAGAACAGGCGTAAGTTTTACACGCGATGTGGCAACAATAGTTCAAGGATTGTTTACGGGAAATTAGTGTGAATCCACACGCTGACAACGATATGTTTCTCCAGAACTTCGCTTAGGTGTAGAACCGTTACGAAACAATAGATTGATATACAATTCGCCGATGGTATGGCTGATATATCGGGCGGGATGAGGCTCAAAAACAAAACGGGCATCGGGATTTAAGATTAGTGGTCGGTGTTTTTGAGGAAGCTGGATATATCTGAAAAGCATCGTAAATTTGCCAAACCGGCAATGTAAGGGGCTTTCCACAGGGCTAGCTTTACGGAATGAATAACACACTACCACACCACTACAAACCCCTTTGCTTTGAGACCTCTGGTCCACTGAATGTCTGCCCCTCCCCCTTCCAATAGTCAGAAGGAACTAACGACACTAACAAAATACTCGTAATAGAAGTGCTGGGCTAAATCCACAATTGGAGAGCTGTATGGATGTTGTAATTTAAAAACCTTTGTAAATCATGACAACCTGCAAACATTTTTAATGCACAAATCAATTAGTAGTTAGGTACACAAACTTGGCAAATATATCAAATCAAATAGCTTCGAATGATAGTAATCAACTATAAGATTCTTTATACAGTCGTAAAAATGTTTGTGAAGGCAGAATGGAGTATTCCAAATCGAACATTATTACCTCGCCTTAGTGTTAATATAGAAAAAAGAAGCTGTATTTGAGAAATAATTTGATTGAAAGTTTCACACAGAAACACATCAGAGATAATGATGAAATGTTACTCCCAGACGTAATTTCATTGAAGAGGCAACGAGAGATGCTGCTGTTCGTGGGTAACATTTTTTTTAAATATATTAATCTGAGTAAAAGCCGATATTAAATTGATGAGTTTCGACTCTGTGAATATTGAGAAATATATTGCAAACAAATATACATACTAAAATATCCAGCTATTACAAAATAAAGAAACACTTAATTAAGTCTAAAAGCATCATCGAAACTTTACGTTTTCAAAGCAAATCGTAGCAATATTTTACTTCAAAATTAATTCTAGAATTATACTTACCCGAATCAATTGTACTAAACGGTCTGCAGCTACAAAAGTTTCAAAGCGTTAATGAAGACACTCCGGATATTAAAGTATAACAATTTCCGATCACTCTGGCCCTGAGTGGCTAAACAGATGTCATCGATCAGAGCTAGCGCCCATTTTATGTAACTTGTAAAGCAGCTACTTTGGAGAAAGTTGTAAATTTTCAAACAAAGTTCAATGTTACAAGCGTTAACTAGAAAGTTTCCCAATCAAGTCGTAGTAATTTCTGGCGAAATTAAAACGCCCGGCAAGTACAGTATCAATTTTAAAGCTATGACTGTTGAACGCAATCCATCTCATTTCCAAAAGCGTATTTCACCAAAGCGGCCGCCCTTTGAAAGTGTAGGTTTTGTGATTAATAATGAGTTAATGAACGTCAGCATGGTATCAAAGGAGTGCAGGTATGGAGACGAATTATGACTTCACGATATTTGAAACTCAAAGGAGCTCCTGCTGTGCTGATGTAATTCGCTAATTAATGACTGACTACAAATTTAGGGAAGGTCATTAGTTATTAGCTGTAGCTTAGGATACCTCTTGAATGTATTTTGCGGCACTCAACTATTGAAAAACATTAACAACAAAATAACTTAAAATATTAGGATGCTATCAAGATTCAATACGTTGAGCGACTATATGTGATTAAAAGTGCTCTAATTTTAGCTTCCCAGATGTTTTGCTTTATATCCCGATCCCGGGCGATGTAGCTTGAACAAGCGTCCACGTTGGATCAGCAAAGTTAAGCAACGCTCTTTCTGGTCAGAATTTGGAAGGGAGTTCCATGGCTGCATCTCTCGGCGCCTCGTGATACGGCTGTCACGGAAATAGTTGGTCCCGGCGGTCATAACAACATCATGTTAGTCGTTAGTAGGGTTGGAAGTCCCCATTAGTAGGGTTGGAAGTCCCCATAAATGCACAGCGACGCCTATAATTGGCCAAACGGCTGTTGGCTGAGTGCGAAATAAATATATAAATATCAGATGAAGACATCGACAGTAGTTAACTCGTAAATTGTAAATTGTTACAAAAGTCTGTCTTGAAAATATTAATAATTCAGCTTTAGAGTAATAGCCTCTTAATGTCATGTAAATGTTATTTAATTACTTGAAATGTCATACCTAGCATGTATAGCATTATAATGCTGAGCTGCTAAAATACACATACTAAAAAAAAAAAAATATCATTAGTGACCTGGATAATCTACAAAGTAGCTACATGGACATGGATAGACAGGAATTACACTGTATTACAAGTTGCAAAGGACAATTACCACCAAGCCTTTTTATGGTAACAATTTCTACTAAGTTTGTTCATTAGCAGAAGAGATTAAACATCTTCCATCTCTGCAAAGTAGTAAGCGTTTTAACTTACACTCTGTTTGTAACACGGGTTAACCACCAGTTTTCGCTTTCTATTCCACCAAGCCAAAAACATTAAACAGCACGTCAGTTCCTTCGCCTTCCCATCTAAATTGTCCAAGTTCTCACGGATGTGTCTCGCGGGACCAGTCGGTTTAAGAAAGGCGGAACTTCATCAACGCGTTATGTCAGGAATTATCCAAAACTTTTCGCAAGTATCTTATTTTTGAGTTTCTCCCGATAGACTTTGCTCCAGCCGGGCCCAGACGCCTACATTTCTTGCATTTTTTACGATCGACTGAACTTTTATTTAGGGCCACGTTTGGCTTATCCACGCTGCCGTTATTGTTGTATTTACGTGCCGCTCGTTCAATTGCGCCTGCAGACAAGAATAATGAAACTTCTCGTGCGGAAACACAGAAATGCTCGCTTTGCCCTGGCTTCATTTTTCTAATGGCTTCGTTTTCGATTATCAGATTGGGAAGAGGGGAAATAAACCGCAATTGGGATTAATATAAATGCTAATGCTTCTATAAGGATATTTCTGTGATGTTTAAGATGGTTAAGTAAACGTTGGAGATATAGAAATGGTTATCGCTGAATAACGAGAGATGACAAATGTAATTCAAATTTATTACAGATATTCGTTACTTCGTCTTCCTCATATTGATTTAATTTGTTGTGGAAGTATAGAAAGAAGGAAAAATTTAGTAAACGCTTCACCAAATTCCATTCGCAATGCAACAGGCAAATGTATGCAGTATCTAAATTAATTTTTAGATCCAGTCAGTTTCAAAAAATATTTAAAAAAACGATCATATGAATGGTTGGTGGTAGCTGAGTTAGTAACAACGTTACTATGAGTGATTTAATAGGTATTATTAAAATAACATTGTGCTCAAATGTTAAAAAACACGTTGATGGTTCAATTCCTAGCAATTGTGAATAAATAATAATTCTAATGTTACATACGCAGTGGCAAAATGGCTTTCCCTGTAATACAATTTAATTTAATAATATCTGATTGTTATGATTTGACATAAAAGTCATGTTAAAAGTAGCCTTGACTTAGATTTTATTGTGGATGCAATAGATTCACCAATCATTTAACTTAGTATCAGTGTGTGAGTGATTGTTTCTTGTGCCAATGAATTGGTTTTCTATTGAAAAGGATAGAAATATTAAGTTCTACGAGCTTTTGGAGCTGGGACATGCAGGTGAATTGCCTGTGTGGGTGTTCAGCAAAGGAGAGCTAATTTAAGTCAGGTACCTCTAAAGGAAGCAAAGGTCAGTGAACATTTTATTGATATTTCAATGTGTGGTTTCATTTGATATAATTAGGAAGAACTGTATTTAGATTCAACATAGCTTTGTTTAGAAAATAAATAAGGATCTAATTTATATTCTAAATTTCGGAGTTAAATCAAGTAGTTGATAGTTTTAGGCGTAAACGTTGAAAGATTTCGTTGAAGCTATTAAAAAACTAATTCTGAATGTTTTAATGCAAAATTTCATATCAAACAGAAATAATTGTCATAAGTGAAAGTTAATAAGTAATGTATTTTGAAGGCATTTGAAGTAAATATATATGCACAATCAATAATACTATTCTAATTAATTACTGGCAATAAATATAAAAGTTCATTAAAATAAAATAGTTAATGAAGACATACTTATTTAGCTGATGAAAAAGGAATATCGTTGTTTTTGATCTGGCTAGTCGTGGCTTTAATTTATTTCATATTGACATAAAATAAATGTCAAATGTTCAATTTCATTCAATATTATTGTGATAGTTTTATACGGTTCATAAAGCTTAATTGAACTAGACTAACTTTATAACAAATGTAAGTCAATTTACTGTAGGGAAATTCCATCAATATAGATTGTCACATTACTTACAAAACAAGGTGCTCTATTAAGAGTAGAAGGTATATTTGTAATATATCACCAAGAGAGTGCTCCGATAAAAGGCATATTACACAGTAAAAGAATAGTTATTGTTGCCAGCCCGCCAAACAGTTTATAGATATTCTTTTGCTTAATAAATTTTGGTAGACAATCTTAAGTCAGAAACTGCTCGCTGTTTAAATTAAAATGATAAGATTAAAAATGTTAACAGAAATACAATTTTATAATTAGTAACTAACAAATTCTAGCTGCATCACAATAATTTATCTTGCCTAAATCCCACACTGTATAAGATAATAAACACAGGGTGGTCAAACACTTATTACGAGCGGCTTAAAACGAAAACTACTACATATAAAAATTATTAAAATAATTTGATCAGGAAGGCGTCCTCTAAAACATACCGTATTAATACAAAACAACTGACAACGCCTTCTATAATTTTTTTAAATTGCACTATATCTATTACTAGGTGAATCAATCGAAAATTGTATTCTCTTTACATTTGTCTTTAACCCTTACATAACAACTTCTTTTTGGTGCCAATACGGCATCATAAGTTTTGAGAATTAACTATTTGCTTCAATAATGCGAAGGTCGAGAATACAATTTTCTAGTGGTTGACATCAGCTCATAGATAGAGTGTAATTTTAAAAATCATAGATGGTGTTGTCGGTTGTTTTGTATTAATAACAACACGAAGACAATCGTGTTCTGTTCTAGAGAACGCCTTCGTGATCAACCTATTTCAATAATTATTTATATCTGTAGTAGTTTTCCCTATAAGCTGGCCGTAATAAGCGTTTGATCACCCTGCATATAATTAGTAAAACATACATATGCAGCATGTCGATAACACAATGAGCATATGATTAACAGTAAATATTACAAAAATTTAAAAAAAAATTACAAAGAAAATTCTGTTTACAATAATTGCAGCCTGAAAAAAGCTACCTCGCCCTCGTCAAAATAATTGTACATGGAAAGATACAGAGTCAAATTTCACACAACTTTTGTGGGCGCAGTCTGCTGGATATGGAATAAGAGAACTCCCCCAGAATGTGCCTCCGCGATGGCATTTGCTGTATTTTTCAAAATTTGTTAATTTTAAGAATACATACAACTGCACCCAGCTTAACAAATAACATACATAGCATTAAATCAGATATATCTATTAAGGTAACATTCATAAACATATATTTCACGCCTGTCACAGCTGCAGTGCTAAGACCACAACAAATAAAAAACGTCGCGGGATAAGAAAATCCCAACAAGTGTCCGCCTGTGAACCACTATTACAAGGAAAAACTGACGACAAACCAGCAAATATCGATTTAAGCTATATTACAATGCAACAGAGCTGTACCACACACTTGTGTCACACACGTATTGCTTAACTTAGTACAAGTAACATATTAAAAGTGGGCGGTACTTCACACAAACATTGTTAAATTTGCAAAACATTTTCGTTTAGCTAATTTCCCACGAAAGCGAAGCAAGAATAGGCAGCTGCAGTCGGCGTTGATCTACATGTTGGCAACGAGAAATATAATACTGCAGTACTTCGAGTGGGAACAAAGCGTCGAAATACATGATGGTCTGGGATCAAGATAAAATACCACGGCACTCATCGAGACGGAAACGGAATTTTGTGATTTGTGAGCTTATCAAATACGTCTTTTCAAGTAGCTACATTTACGTAACAGAATTACTCAAAATCACGCACACTTTTCTTGTTTGACATTAATTGACCGACTAAGCGCTCTCCCTGCGCTAACTTGAAACCGCTTAAATTTTTGACGAGAAAAATTTTCGATCCCCTTTTCGCATACATGAAAAGCAGTGACGGCGTCAATTTTCAACGCCTAGCAAAATATAAACGTAATCTAAAGTTTAAATTATTTTTAATAGTACATAACTTTTCACCTGACTTAACAAGGCTCTTGAAATGCTTACAAGTTTGTTTAAAACCTGTAATAGTATTTCATTTCCTGTTAGATTTGAAAACCTTGGTCAAGTTACTGTCTTTCACAGAGCCGGCCCTGTCTTAAAACCGACCCTGTAATTTAAAGTCGCAAATTCGAATTCATTCGAAATAGGCTCTGAGATGCAAGCGATTGCTGAAAATTACCTTCGTAAGCAGTCCAGTGCTACGCCTGACAGCCTTATCTATTTCGCAACCCCGGGCGCCTTCAGCTTAAAATTCCTGGAATGCATATGCGCCCAACGCGTTCTAAATAATTCTCCTCTTTGTTCCATGTAACGAAGAAGAAGGGTTTTCCAAGGCTATTCTTGATATGCAATAACTTATGCTTTGCCCGTCGGGGAATTTCGGTAGTAATTTGACACCCTGGGATTCGCTGCCTTAACAAAAACCTTTTCTCGAATGTTCGAGGCCCCGCTTGCTTAATTGAGCTTACGCGGTGGAATTTCTGTTGTTTCACAATGCTGTAAGAAATGATGCAATCCTGAAAGGGGAGATCCCCGTTAACCGGTAGTAAGAGAGAGTCGATTGCATGACGACGATGGGGGTGCGGAGGTCGCGTTCTTCACGCTCGAATTAAAATTCGGGAGTGTTGCTAAAACCTTCGAAGTTAACAGGTCATCTTAGCAACAAGCCCTCCCGCGGGACGTTGTGTGTTCGGCGGACGTATTTTTTTTTTGGGCGGCGTCTTAATGTTTGTTTAACTCAACCCCAGAGGCGGGAACGGAGTTATTTTGCACATGGTTGCACATCTAGTACAAGACGTCCTATGAAGCCCACGTAGTTTTCCCATAGTGAGTGGGGAAACATCTGCTTTTTGCAAATTTTGCTACGTTCAGCCGATCTCGAGTTTTCTTTCGTTCCCGGGGGGACGACCGCATTCATTGTGAATTTCCTCTGCCCTCTTTTGGACCGCTGTCTACCGTTCCACAACCCTTGGGTCTACCTTGTTCTACACTGCAGGAAGCAATCACCACTCCCCAGCGTCCTTTGAAGCATCACCGAGGCTTGGACTTCCAATAGACTACCATGCCTGGGTTAAGGTAAATTTGTACATTGTTAACTATTTCTGTTACGCTTATCCAGTGCCGGGTGTGTTATTATCATTTGTTTATTGCGCAGTGTGCGGAGTTATGAACATTGCGTACGTCTTTGTATTTTAATTATGTCAGTTGATCATTGAAGGCGGAAGCTTTACTCCTGCCAATATTTTAGATGTTTTTTCTTTGTAACTCTGTTTAGACTAAGTTAGTTCTTGCGTGGGATCCCCTTTTGTCCTCAGCTAGGGTGTCACCTTTTTGATAACCGACTTTTGACTTGATGTACTAAAATTTAAATCATTAAATTTCATTATTGGCTAAATTAATTATTGGTTTGATTTAAATGTGTGAACCTATTGAGTCTTCAACTAAAGACGGCTTTAGCCGAGTGTAATTTCATGTAAAGACCAGAGCATGCGATAGAACGTGTAAGCCCTTGATCAGGGGTGTTTTGTATTTTGTTATTAGCTTCCAGAGCGGTGGCCATCGAAGGTAAGTAACTTCGATTTTTGTGACCACCCTACGTTTGCATCCGGCGTCGGTGCAGCTGACGAGTGACGCTGGAGTGGTGTAAAGCAACCTGGAGGACTTCTTCATAGCTACGTGGTATTTCTTGTTTTCGCTGCGTTAGCAATTCTCTGTTTAAAAACAAGTGGCGCTTCGAGCATTTTCCCCATTTATGAATTGAATTGTTAGGGATTAGAATAGGATAACCCCTGTCGGTTTCGTTAAGTTTGTCGAACCACGCCTTCCCGATTAAGCTAGTTGAGGGTAACCGAAGCCGAGCATCTGCTTCGAGACACTTTTAGATCTGTGTCTTTTAGGAAACCGGCAAACCCTTCTAACCCTAACCCAACCCGCTCTTTGACGTTGAATACATGCAATGTCGATTCATTAAGATTATACCGTAACAAACCGCTCTCTTAGATGAACACGCTCAATTCAAAAAGCGACCGTTAAGTAATTTTCTATGTTGTCGTGAGCAAGAACACTAGAAAATATCTCGGGATCTAAGCAATTTAAAGATGCAGCTGAAAATCAGGAATATACTGCTTTGGGATCTCAGAGATCGGCAAATGCTATGAGACACGCTGTACAGGTTAAACTATAGCATAACTTCAATTCTACATGTAATATACAAAAATGAGTCTCAAAGTATGAGTAAATACTAAATCAAATACATTAGCAACAAGCATAGTATTTATATCAACTTGCTCACTCAGATTTTTAGAGTAGGTGATATTACGTTTAAACTAATATAGACACATTTCAGAAATGTTAAAAAAGAAATTTAAAAATTAGCTGAATTTCAAACTGTCCATTTCGCTTGAAGTTTGACTAGAGAAACGTTAGACCTAATCGAGGCTGGTATATTGGCCTAAGTATTGCTCTTCGAGACATTTTTGGTATGGATCATGACACTGGTATTGGCTATCAAAGCCAAGACAAAAATGCACAAAGTCTTGGTCGTTGGTTCGGGCTACAAATATTTAAACTAGAAAGTCAAACGTTCTGAACAGTGTATAATCTCGTTAGTTTTCTAGAGTTTAATTCAGCATTCAAACTAATCCAATAAGTAACACTACACACTATATCTACCTCTGGAAACTTCCTTAAGTTGTTAGTTTCTTTAGATCTTCACGTTTTAGGGATCCTAGTTGACGAAAAACAAATTTTAGCTCAAAAACTATTTGTTGAAGAAATACAATATTTTACATGCTGATTATATGTCTACCTGGCATAAAACCGAGAAAAATTCAGTCAAACATATACAGAGTGGGCACTTTAAAAATAAAACTATATATTTTTGATATAACTGAGGAATAGATAAAATTATTAATTTGCACATAGCTCAGAAATTACCTTTGACAAAAATGGAACCCAACGGATACTGGGTATATGTTGGAAAAAAAACAAAAATGGGCAAAAATAACCTATTGAATGTAACAAAGTCGCAGCTCGGCGATATGAGGCAAGGCTATATGGCGGGATGCGATCTGCGTGTGCGTTATGCGCGGCTTGCTTGCTTCCGTTGAAATCTCCTCCGTGGGCGCTGAAACAGCGCTGAGTTCGAATCCCGTCTTCAATATATTTTTTATTTGCAAATTGAAGTAATTTGCGTTACCAGTGTTTCCTTTTGTTGTTTCAGTATTATTGGAAACGCTAAGATGTTTTACCCCTAGTTGCCTTTAATTTTTTATATACTTAGTGTCACAATATCTACTTGCGAGGCTAGTTCTAAGTAAGACCCTTTACAGATTTTCAAATTTGTAGTGGTATTCCACATCTACTATCCTTGACGTCAAAGATCTTAGCTACTATAGCTGTCTACGTTCAATTGTAATTTCCACTGGCTCAATTCTTAGTTCTTTCCGGTGTGTTTAGTTCCTTTTATAATCATCTCCTGCGTGTCCTTTAATTGGCTCTGTTGTTGGCCAATATATAAATAAATAAATATTTTTTTAAATATCTCGTGTTTCCTTGATTGTTCACAGAAATATTGTTCTTGCGCTATAAATTCTGTCTTATATATTTTGCTTCTCGCTTGGTATTCACATGGCTATGTGTGATATGTATCACAAAATTCTGAAAACCATACGATAATAATAGTAACATGGCTATTTAATAGCCGATTTCCTACTCTCCTTACTACTTTCGCTTTGACTTCAGCTGGATCTTCCTTAAGCACAAAATGTGTCTTTATTGCACTCTATAATTTTCATGTTGCAATCTTTTCCTTAGTGTTACCTTCTAAATTTCCTTGACTAATTATAATCTTCTTAGGTACTTAAACTAGTTGTCCTTTTTTCTCGTCTATTGCTATATTGTTATCGTTTAAGACTTCTATTGTTTTGGTAATTGGTTTGTCTGAATTTGTTGTCGTGTTAAACTTGTTGGTTAATAACGATCTCCACGTTTGCGTTGATTATCAGATCGTTTGCATAACATAGTTCTCATATCTTTTGTAATGCACGAAGTGCGCTGGAGGCTAGCGATCGCCGTCATCTGACATTTCAATTTGTGTCATTTTGAATTCTATCTCAATCGTTGTATCAAATATATTTGAAAGAAGCCAGTTATCATCGCCGGTACCCTGTAAACTGACGTTTTGTCCCAACGAAACAATAGAAAAACCTCGACTTGTATCGCATGTAGATTAACGCTTATATCCCTCGTCGACAACCATAGAGCTACCAATTTTGATCTATTGAAACCTGTATTGTATATGTAATTTTGTATGTGTTTATACTCGTAATAATTAAGTTTTTGGGCCTATTCTCGTAACAAATATAGTAACGTCTTAAGTGTTCTGTGTCATTTTCCTAGGCAAATACATGAAGGTATTTGCTTATCGGGCTACGCGACATCACGATCAAGATAAATTCTCTGTTTGTTGCAGTCGAAAACACAAGGCAGAGTCGAGGTAGGTTGAAATCCTGGAGCTGAGCACGCAATACGCATTACCAAAGAGGGTAAAATTTTCTTGGTTAAATTTTCCCATTACATCACTGAAAGACAGACATCGGGTGGCCCTCTTAAAAACAACACGAATTTGTGCCCGTATCTTTCCAAGTATCACTATTTTATTGTTGTGGACGAGGTACTGTGTATATTAGTCTAAGACTCGCCTCTCACGCTAAGCTACTGGGCCTTTAAGATTGTTACATATCGTAAACGGGGTTTCCCCTATACCAATTGTGCCTTATAAGGTATTATATTTGTCTACCTCTTTTTGTAGCTAAGATGGCAAAAAATTATAATTGCAGAATTGACTTATGCACCACTGCTTTGATCTATTTGCAGACTTCGGATGGCGATATCAGTGGCCGGTAAGTGAGGTGTTAATCTTTCTTTGCAGAATTTGTAGAGCTGTTTGCGTCCACTTAATGACTCCAAATGATTACGTTAGAACAGGTATTGCACAGGTGTTAATAGCCTTAACGAGATTTTTATAATTATTATTATTTACGTTTGATATATGGAATTTCAACTTTACATACATCTCAGATTTCAATGCAGTGATATTGGTAATTGCATTTTCATTAATTTAAAAACAATTTCGTTTAATCTCTTCAATATCTACAAGAAGAAGAACATTTCACTAATTTCCAAATAAATGCCAGCAGTCAGTCTGCATTTGGCAAATCAGTTGCGCTACCAGGTATAAATACTTAATAATCCGAAAACACACAGTTACAATACATCCTCAGAAGCACGAGCTGTTGAATCGATAAACCGCAGTACGTATGGAAAGCCTCACGAACCGAAACTAGGTAATAAAGCAGGCCCTAGGAATCCCAAAAGGAATATTTGGCTTCGATTTCACTGTTCGTATTAAGTCTGCGTGGACGAAACTAGGGGTTGAATTTTTACTAAAAAACGTGAAGGTATATTTTTCTTAAATCTCCAAAAAAGTTTGCTAATAACAAGAATTTCACTATCATATTCCTTATATTGTTGACAGTAAATTAGTTCCCATCGATAATAGATATCTAATAATTCGTGCTTCATAACTAAGCGACCTTCGATACGATGCTTAAATGTTTAAGCTCAAACGCCTTAGTAACTACTAGGGATTTAAAAGTAACATTTACTATTCAAAAGTTCTAAGCCAGAATCGCCTCTGTAAAGTCTTCAAATTTGATAGATCCAAACGAGTTAAACTCATTAAAACTTGTAAAATAATTTAATGAAAGTTTCAACGAGAATTGAAGAGCAACATAAAACGATGTTCTAGTTCTTTCCTTACAAGTTTACTTCAGCTGGCTAACTTATTATGTAACTCGAAATTGTAGAGTTGATAGAAGTGGAAGCAATACAATGATTTCAATTTAAAGTTTTCACTGCTGTTTGAATCAATATTAAAATCAAGATACGTTCACATAGCAGCTTACACATAACTAAATAAAGCAACTGAGTAAATTCACAAAACTAATTTATTGTCCAAGTACTCAAGTACTTAGGAGTTGTTAAATAGTAGGCGAATTGAATCTCGCATACTTGGCGCGCAAAGAAAAAATAATGGGATTAATATTTTAGCTTGGTTGAGCCCGGAACGCCGAATTAGAGCAAGACAATTTAAGTTTAGCAGTAGTTGACCAGCAGACGTCACGTTCAATTTTAGAACTGACCAGGTAGGATCTAGCTAAAGCGTTATTGTATTTGTTGTGTAAGTGTACAATTTGCAAATTTACGACGATATTCGGTTTTATCAGCTTCACCAAATCGCGGACTACTATAAGTTTGAAATTCTGAGTTCCCACCTTGAAGTGCCATGGAAATCTTCAAGGGACTACTATTGTTAATTGACATTTATACACGCTAAAAGCTCGCTCAGGAGTTCCTGACATCTGCAAGACCGTTTTCATTGTTTAACTTTGACAGAAAGCGACTAATACGCTAGCTTTCTTTTGTTTTTATATGTCACTTCTTATCAAGGGTTGCACGACGCTAAGTCTGTTTTATGATTATTATTGCGTGTTGCATGCGTCACTTCCCGCTAATTTTAAGTAGCTTATAGTGTGCTAAAATAAGTTGTCCTTGTTGCATTGTAGGTGTAAATTACCGAAAAATTGTGTAGGTGCTTATAAATTATTGCCGTTCTAAAATAAGTTGTGTGGCCTACCTCCGTTCGTAGTGCAGTAACGTCTGCAGTACGACGCACCAGTAAACCTTCCATGGAATTTATTCGCCGCGACCAGCGGCAAATATTATTGATAACTTTCTATTACTTTGAATAGAGTCATTTGAAAAATCACCTTTCAGGTCCCCTTCTATTGCATCACAGACATTGAAAACACCGTAGTGGCGCTTAATCAATAATAAAGCATTTATTTACGTATTCCAGTATCTTTCAACGGAACAAACACATTATCTTTTAAGTTAAAACCTTGCACGTTCTGATAAGCATCAAATGAGCCTGTTAGATGTCGTATTCGGCAATTTATCGTTAACAATCAATTCGGACGGCCGTCAAGCGGGCATTCAATTTCATGTAAAGACTCGTAGTTAATTACTTGCGTTAATGAAGACAAGCACCAGTAAAGTATTTTTAAAATCTAATATACAGTCCACAGTCTCGCTTCCTCTAGCGCTAACAGCGTCCGGTTTCTGAAGTAAACTTTTAGTTATAAAATTTCTTCGGAGACTCAAAATAAAATGAAATGAGATATACTAAGTGATTTCTGGTGCGGCAGAGTTGCAGATGGAGAAATTAGAAAATCCTGAATACAAAGACTGTAACTTAAATAACAATTCGGTTAAAGTGATAGTTGATGAGAAAAAAATTTAAGAGATATATCAGTAGTTAAGATCTGAGTTGACGAAATAGCAATTAACGAATGCTAAGACTAGTAGAGGGGAAAAAATTGGAACAACTCTATGATTTGTTACAACAAAAACAATATATAGCCCAATTGCGTCAAGGGATAAAGCCACATTTACTAGTAAAAGATTTAGTTCGTTTGAAACTAGAAGCAGCAGGTCATGTATTGCAAATACCTGGCGGAGTAAATTTATCCAGCAAATCCAACTCTTTGAGAGTAGTATAAGGCGTGACACTGTAGAACACATATATATCTATTAAAATTAAGTGCAACAATAAAATTCGTTCCACAAAAGGATAATTTCAAGTATCGTTGCCTGGATAGTGCCAGAACTGGACTACAATTGTGTGAAATAGAATACTAATCTCGTCCTCACGTTCAGAACATAATTTTCACTTCATAATTGGCAACAAACTTCCCTTCTACAGTGCAATATTGGAACTCATGGGACTAAATGACTAGTATATACTACAGATATTTCACTAGGGACACCAACAATATGAAACTATAACGTTGGCAATCTGAAATCTTGCGGTGAGCAAACAAAGCGTCATCTGATGTTGCAGGTCAATTCCTGGTTAAGACATTACTATAGAATGTACTTAAAAGTTGCACGACTAAGAGGCGGGTTCTAATATAAAGTGCAGAAGTAACTACGTAAGTAACTACAAATGCTTATTATAGAGTAGGTCACCATCATGGAAGGTCCTCGTCATAATAAATGGGTACTAAAGTCGCTCGAAGTCGAAGTGGAAGTCGAAAACTAGTACTTACTGCATCTTGGGTCAGAAGGAATCAAACAGTATTGAATCTAATATGGCTGTATAACGCACAACAAAACAAATCCAACTTTCTTCGGGCTATTGCGGAAGCTATGCACCTGCTCAAACTACAAGTAAAGAAAGGCAGTATTGATTGCCTGACGGCAAGTCAACCACCGATTGAAAATTACGAAATTTAGGCCCGCTAATCGATCAATTTAGAAAATATATTTAAAAAACTTGCAATTTAGTTATCCAGAATAGTCGGTACGTATTCGTACTGTTATACCTACTGAAGTGTTCGTTACCCGAACATACATATTAAGGTTTCTTTCTATTGCAATAAATTAAAAAAATGATGGTCTCTACTTGTAATAAGTTGTATTTATGTCAATAAAGCGTATACTGTTTGTTTAACACTTGTTTCGTTTAATGAGATAACGCGTTTATAGTGAAAGAAGTGTGTAACAGATAATTTCGTACCTATGAGGCAAGGGCAATATTTATTGCCGTTTTCTATCTTGGTGTTCCTGGAGAAACAAAATTTTGATATCTGCCATTTTGTATATTGTTGTCTGTCAGTGTTGAAAGTTTCATGCAGATCCACATAAAACTTCGGATTTTATAGTAGATTCGATAAAGTGTGTTGCAGTAGTTATTAGAAATGGAGAAAAATTGAACACCGGGCAGTGATTAAATTTTTGACTAGCGAGAGTGTTAATTTTACTGAAATCATGCAAAGGTTAAAAGCAGCATACAAAAATGCTTCGCCGTCAGAATCCATTGTCCGTAGACGGGCAAATAAATGTAAGCGTGGCAGGGAGAGCCTAGAAGATGGTGTAAGAAGTGGAAGACTTGAAACGGCACAGAACCCTGGAATGGTTGCCAAGGTGGAGAGGTTAGTTTTAGAAGGTAGGCGAATTACCGTAAAAACGATAGCCAAGACTGTAAATTGACTAAAAATTGGTGAAATCGAAATTGCATGACATTTTGTATATGAATAAGGTTTCGGCTAGATGAATGCCACGAATGTTGACACCTATGAACAAACAAAATCGAGTGAACATTTGTCGCACGCTTTTGAAACGTGCCAATGCAGATTCTGATATATTTTGACCGAATTGTCACTATGGATGAAAGTTGGGTCGATCACTATGACCCTGTCACTAAACAAACCAGTATGGAGTAGCGGCATTCCATCCCTCCTTCTCTAAATAAGTGTTACGGTATTAAATGCTCAGATCGACATCGATCAAGAGCACTGTCAAAATCGGGGAAAAAGTAAAGGGTTTGCCGGTTTTTCCAAAAACACAGATCTTAAATGCGTCGGAGCAGGTGACGGTGCTTCAGTTACCTACGGGCTAGCTTAGTTGAGAAGGCGTGATTCGAAATCTCAGTTAAAACCGACAGCACTTACCCTATACTTTGCTCAAAAGAATTGCCTAAGAACGCCACTCGTTTTGATCAATTAACAGCCCTCGTGACCCAAAACGAGAAATGCCACAGAGCTTTACCCACGGAGTACTGGGTTGGCTGCAAACTGCCTGCTCCTCGCCGTCGCTCACCAAGCTCCCTCCAGGCCGGCTGGTACAAAATGCAGGATGGCCGTGAAACAGATAGCTTGCCTTAAAATTGGCCACCCTCCTAGAAGATCAACACAAAAGAAAACTGATACTGGCCCAAGTCTTAGGGCTTGATTCTCAAAAGAGACATGTTTTGGCTTTACACTTAGTACAGGTGGCCTTGGCCAATTACGGGTAGAAGACCCCAAAGGTTTCTCAAACGCTACTAGTAAAATAGGCTGTCTTTAACAAATTAGTATTTAATAATCGAAATACAATGAATTTCAAGTTGATTTTACATACGGTACACCCTAACTGAAAATTATCGGGGTTCCCAAGAAAGAGTTACCTTAATGGCTAATTACAAAACAAAAAGTACATTGTTACAAAAAAACATAACAAGGATATTTTCCCACAACTCACACATAATCAAATAAGGTTTCCTTTATAATATTAGCCAGCGCAAAGTAAAAAACTAAATGCAGCGTACACTAGGCATCCAGGCACTTTCGTAGTACACGACGGAATACAATAAACAATACACAACGAGATACAATAAACAAAATCGGGCCTACCTCGAGTCAAAACATGCTTCAGGTGGTCAGTGAACCTTACAGGGCAGGAATCCGGAGGAGCTCAGCGGCGGCAGCAATTACAGCACCCGCAGCTTTGAAGACGGTGAGGTCGGAAATTCGGCTGGAGTTCCCCTTACGAACAATCTCCAAGGGCGGCGGTGAAGATAGCACGACGTAACCGGATCTGCAGATGCAAAACTTCCCAATACGAGAATGGAGGCTTGAAGAAGAAGCGTCTTATCTTGATGTGCAATAGTGCAAAATTGTTCTTCTCATAATCCAATGAGCAAGAACTCCAAAACGAAAGGACACCTCGTCGCCCCACAAATACGTTGTACTAAAACATTGCCTCCCTCGGCACTCAAAATTCCGACGAACTTTGCCATGGTGATTACGGCACGATAGAAACTCCATTAATTGCCGCGCGAAAACCACCCAATACATTCTTACTTAAGCACGAAACAACATAACCCCCCCGGCTCCGAGGACCGGGGTGTGAACTTCACCACACAACTGTCTTATTCGGGGGTTCGCTACTAATTAATTATTTCAAATGCACAGGGCTTAAGAACAACGTAACGGAAGAAAGTTTTGAACTCCAAAATTAATAATCCCACATGCACGGTTAACTAAGGGTTTATCAAACTTTATTTCAATAGTCCCAAACCTGGACGTAAAATGCGTAGGCGAGAAAATGCAAACAACGAAAGCCTTCGGCGGCTGAGGTCATATCTGACTTAGCAGAATTCGGGGAAGTCCCGGTTAACAAAGCACAAAGAAAACGGTTCACACACACTTTCCATGTCACGCACGGAAGTCCACGGGCGTAAATATCAAATTTCAAGAACAACAAAAAGCAATACACAAAACTTAGCGTTAGCCTGGGTTATCAACAATGCAAACCAAAGAATGAATTCACGGACACAATTCGACGAAATTTAAACTGGGCGGGAATGCTTTTAATAAACTACGTGTTTCCAAAGACTGTTGACGGGACAAAATCTACGGATCGTGAACGCATTATTATTTGGGCCAAATGGAATTTAACATGTAGCTTTAAGACTCAGGGTTAAACTTTAAGCAGAGCCGTCTTCAGAAATTTATCAAGACAAAAAAAACTATTAAAGCGACATCAACTCAACGTAATTTTGAGCAAAACGAAAGAGGTCGAAAACACTTAACAGAAGTTCAGGGTGAAACCTTCAGCAGGCGAAGTGAAGCTCTCAGTTTTCAGGGATTTTCGAGGCGTCTTGCTTATAGGCTTTCTCGACAGTGATCTTACCATTAATGGGGTGTATTACTACAACCTTATGACTAAATTATGGGATGAAGTCAAAATCAAACGCCGCGAACTAGTGCGAAAAGGGGTTCTCTTGTTACACGATAATGCGTCCTCACACAAATGCTCTTCAGCGACATCAACAGTGAAGGAAATGGGCTTCGAAGTACTTCCACGCTCAGCTTATTTGCCAGACCTGGCACCCTATGATTGTTCAGAAAATTGGAAGCTCATCTACTTGGAACGTATTTCCGAGATGATAACAGCTTAAAAACTGCAGTGACTTCGTGGTTAGAGGGCCAAACTTCAGATTTCTATAAGGAGGGCATTAGGAACCTGCATTGATTTGTCAGGCGACTACATAGAGAAGTCCTAACATGTACTTCAAATTGCACAATTAACAAATTAGTAGTGTTTGAGAATGGCAGAATTTTTTCCCCTTCTCTCGTAAAACTTTATTTACCATGACGAAACGAATTCAAGCTGTTATTGCTGCTAAAGGAGACGTAGCACATTTTATAAAATTACAATACGAATTCATATGTGTACCTATAATTTTCTAATTTTTTGTATAAATATTAACGTTATTAACACATACCACTAGTTTCTGGTACTATCTGATACATTCCAACTTATTAAAATCGTACCACGGTACGAATACATATGAGTTTGGGCTCGAATTAACACAATAACGAAGATCTACTTAGCTTAATGCAGTAATTTGCTGACGTACGTGAGGTAGAAATAAACTCGGGCACACCGGTGCTGAGCCAAAAAAGGTGACGGTCCAGCAGCGACTTTTCAGCGACATGCTGGTTTGATCGAAAACCGAAAAGTTGGCGGCAACCGTACAAGCGAAATCAGTCACGGTTTTTTGGCGAATCTCGGATTCAAACAAACGCACGTTAGTTGCAGCTTATGCGGCGTGTGGTGGCATCACGGGAATGCGTCGACGTAAGTGTTGCTACGAAGATGGCGCCGGTACATGATGTAATCGAGATAAAGCAATATCTCACGGAATTCTCCAATACACTGATAGAACGTGAACAGAAATTCAAAAGTCTGGAAGGCCTATATATTGTTGGCTGACGAAGTGACGACTGATGCCACGTGCTCTCACAAGGGTCGCATCCAAAACGAGAATACTGGTAGCCACGCCCCGTTCACTTGCTGGGAGCTGTTTGGTTTTTGAAACGAATTTCTTGCGCTGGCTTAAAATCGGTGACGGAGTCGTCATATTTCAGACCGAGAGAACAATCATCTACTAAAATCGCCAAATCGCAACCATCAAAATAGGAATCTTCAATTAGCAACACGAAGATCAGCTAAAAACGCTTGCCAAAGGGCTCATCGTCGCTACCAGGGCGAAGGAACTAGACCTCCTTCATTCAAATTGCCCTGCGACTTTAAGGGCTTACGGATAATGGTTGTTTTGGTTTGTGGTCCCAACATAAGTTGCGGATTGTTGTAGCCCGGGCAGTTTTGCGGAGAATTTTTTTCTCGCACCTGCATTCCAACCTTCAAATATGTATAATCACATAGCGTGCAGAAGGGATTCAAAGGAAGCTACGTTCAGGTTTTGTCTTCCATTCTTTAAGTGAAATTATACCAGATCATATCACTGAACCAATCGATTGCTACCAAATCGGATTTCGGCTGCTATTGAACAATTCGCTTCACGAATTGATTTCCCAACCACGGCGTCCAGGTTAATTGCAACCGCATTTAATTTCACACTGTTTTGGATCAAATTTCTACCTTTGTTAGGACTGTTGTGTAAACCTTTGTCCTCGCAAGCCGAATGTTATTGAGGTGCACCTTGTAATGCAACATGCAAGTGCATGTAATATTTATTTTAATGTTTAATATCTAGTTGGTTATTACAGTACATGAATAGAACAGTTGTTTGAATGACTGGTGGCAGTTATTAGAGATACCAAATGCGTGTTTACTGAAAATAACGGTTATTAAAATAACATTGACAATACTTCATTTAAAATCACGTTGAGGGTAAAATATCCCTTACTTGTGGGCTTCTAATTGAAAGCTTGAATTAGCGGAATTAAAATAGCTTTATATGCAGTGAAACATGATAAAATATCACATATATTATTATTTAGAATATAAAAGTCAATGCTATTAAACAGCTGAGAGAAAGGAGTTTCATTATTCCGAGCTAGTTAGTCGAAGTTACAAAAGGGTGTTTGTTATGACATAATGTCAAACGTCAGATTGTGTAATTAAAATATGTCAAAGTGACAACAATAAGACAACTTCCAAAAGAGGTAATGTTTTTTTGGGTAGTATAAGAATGGGATGTATATTAATACAACTAAGGTACATTTAGATAAAATATAATTAAACACCAACTTGGTTTGGAAAATAGAGAAGATACGTTAAAACCTTAAATTTGCCAATAATTATTTAAAATTCGTACTAATCTTTACTCGCAATTTGTGCTATTAATTATCTGATATTTGTACTGAACTCTACCGAATTAGGAGCAATTATACTGTAATATTAACATTTTGGCCTTTTTATTTGTTACTGCTTCCTGTGCATGATTAGAGCTTTTCTTGCAAGAAATTATTTGCTACTTGAGTTTACGAATTCTCAGTTGAATGCTTGGATACAACTTTCGTTAATTCGTAAAGATTCGTTGTTCCCATTTTGGCTTTTAATCATTTGTCACTACTTAAAGAACTGCACACCGTCTTTCTGACCTGGCCAGCCGGCAATTGTATCTAAGTAATCATAAAGTTTGTTGTGTTTGAGAGATTTTATACTAACAGTGTCTGTAACCCTGAAGGTCTAGCTTTACATTTTCAATAAACCATTTGCCATAAGTAGATCGTGTCGCTCCAGTAACTGCATTCCTTTGTCAATTTTCTGAATATCCTGAAATTTCTTTCCTTCTTCACTTTTCCTTTTTCTATTCCATTCTGTAATTCTGATTCTTAAATGAAGAGAGACGCCAGGTTCCTATAGCAGCTCACCCTTAAATGGAGGAATTGAAATATATTGAACTTACATGCCCCTTCCCATTGCTACACATATTTTTTTAGCATCTTAAATGTTATTTCTCTATACTTTTTTAGCCACTATTTTAATATACATGTACGCACCTCACTCAACACGGATGACAATACAAAATTAGAGAAAGAGATCACAAAAAGTTTGAAATAACGACAGTTACGGCAGAATACTGTAAAAAGTAAGTTCGGGGCATTTTTCTAAAAAAGAAATCGCAACTGTCAGGAGAAATAATCACAGAGAGACAGAGAGTAATGTGGGAAGCAACAATTTAGTTGAACCTTTTGCACACTGCTCAACCCATCGTATTGATTTAGGTGTACCAGCTTTATGCTACCTTACAGAAGCTATTGTGTATGCTCTTTGATATTGGCGTAGCTTTGAAAATTTGCTTTTACTTATATATTTGCCAAAATTAAATATTTAGGTCATAAATAGAGAACTCTAATTGCTAACAGAAATCTGCAAGGCACTTAAAAAAAAGAAGAAGGGTCATATAATGGAATTAACCAGACGGCTTCCACGATTGTATGTATATAACCAAATGCAAATACCAATTATTTATCGAGCAAAAAAAACTAACGAATTCAAGCAGCGTGAGGTTCGGTCACAAAAGCCAATTAGCCTAAACAAAGGGTATTGAAAAGGGTGTTCTGTCGGGAATCTACTCACAATGACTGTTTAGCCAATGGAGGGCCTACAATCTATTCCGCTGCGAAATGCGCTCCAACGTTTAAAGTGGCAACATGTTTCCGTGACTCAACTAAAATAAAGTTGGCACAGTTCCAGGATTTCCACCGGTGGAAAGAGATCGCCTGCTTTAAAATTCCGCGCCGTCACTGCGTACTCGTGGGCCTTTCGGAATTAGCACACATTTTTCTTTGAGACCCAAACGATTTTACCAGCACAGACATAAGGCAGGAATCGTCTATGTCGTCACTAGCGCCCAAGGGAAATTTCTCTTTGCTGCAGGGAGTTGCCTGACATTTCGAGTTATTTGATGTTTGTTGCGGGATCGCGGCGCTTTGTTTAGAAGCTTAAGCCGTATTTAAAGATCCAGGGCTAAATCATCAATATCTAACTACAGGAAGACAGAATAAACAGATGGCGCGCTGGCGTTATTGACAAAACAAACGCCGCGCTTAACGGCGGCTCTTCTAAATAATTTACCCTTTGCATATTTTCCTGTCACGTCGCAGCAGGATAACTTATTCCACTTCCTGACGCAGCTGGGAGTTTGATAATGCTGCAGTCCCAAAGTGTTCATCACCCAGATCATATTTTCGAGGTTTCCATTCTTCTTCCTCAGCACTCAGTAGAGCCCAAAATGTTAAAAATATTTCCACCCTACAAACATTTATCAAAGACGTAGCTTTTGGATATAAACAAGTCCCCGTTTATTGCAAATGAGTTTTTCCACTTGATTATGTATTTAGATGTATCGTCACTCTGTTAATAAGCTAGAAGGGTTAAACATATTTGACATAGAAATTAGGAGATAAACATTTATCCTGTAATTAGAAAGAGATTGTCCCGATAGTTCCACCCCTAAATATTAGCGCTAAACTGAATTTTCCAAATATGCACAGCAAACCTTTACAACTATTCATTCTTCTCTTTAATTTATTTGTTACGTGTACTCGTTGCAACACAACGTATTCGTCATAAGGCAACCAGACTCAGTATGAGGTCAAGTCGAGTAGGAACGCGTCATCATAGCTTTGTCTACTTATAGTAAATATAGCTAAAAAAATGTCAAAACCTAAACATAAAAAAAAGTTCTACCCAGCTGCAAACAGTTTAGTACTCTCCTCTTATTAAGTGGTAAAAAGTCGCACGACCTTGCACGTCGGGTTTAGGCGGGAGGGAGTAGAACGGTGGTAAAATGGTAGATTTCAACAGTTTTTGGCAAATATCTCGTTAACGCTGGGGTTTAGTGCAAAACTTTGCCTTTTAAAAAATGTTTCTACAATTTACAATAAAAATTATCTTATGCATTTTTGCGCTCCAGTAAAAGATTGCGGAGATATAGAGGGAGTAAAAATGTAATCCCAGATCGATGCCTGGCGGGCGGCCTACCCAGTCGCTTTAAATAATTGGGGACCTGCGTTCGCAAGAACAAGGGGTAATAATGCGGTTGTCTAATGCGTGATGCTCACCACATCACCACGCTTCTTCATGGGGTGTTAGTGCCTCACCATTATAAAAATATAACTTTTTCTGTTGGGCTAGAAAAAGCATGAACGCCTATGAGCTCTTAATATTCGCTCTAAGTGTATTATATAAAGGGTTCAGGGAAGTAGGAAGGCCAGATGTTTATTGTGAAGAACCCAGCACAAAAGGCAAACTACATTTGCACAGATCATCCACTACTACACATGTTGAAGTGAAAGTGGAAGATGCAATTAATGTCACTCTTGGACAAGCAGAATTTCTAACTAATAGTAAGAACAATTTGCAAGTGATCGTTCTCATCACGGTACACTTACAGCAAGCTGGCTGCAAAGTAATTCAGACAGAAGGTGATGCTCGCACCTTGATCGTTTTTACTGCAATTGACGAATCAAAAATGGAAAAAGAGGCTATCGTGATTGGCAATGACACCGATTGATTGGTCTTGTTGGTTGTTCATGCTTCAGCCAACAAACAGTTGAAGATGGCGAAACCAAGGAAAGGTAACCAAGAAGAAAAAGCCAACTCAAATGCAGACCCAGATGCAGTAGCTGATGCTGGAAACCATTTCCTCTTTTCGATATTTATATCAACAAATGCAGATAATTTGGATACTCTGTTACTTGCAAACCATCGCAAAAGAGCCTGTACACACAAATTTCAGGTTGGCTGTACTTCCCCCCACTTCAGCAGCTGTACAACAACACTCTTATAGAGTTTACCATCAAGTGCAGCAATAGCTTAATGTCAATAAAGATTCACTAAAATGGGGTTGGAAAAGAATTGGTGACGACATCTATGAAGATAATCTTCAACATGAAGAAGAGCTTGATGATTTTTAGGTTACTGATTGCTGTTATTTATTATTAGGTAACTACCTCGAACGTTGTACTTTTCATTGAATTTACTAAAAAGCATGTATCGTGCAGAAAACAATTTTCATAATTTTTTGTATTCAAGCTTATTAGATAAAGTTCGTAGCTAACCTTGTTTTAATTCCATTCACATGATTTTCTCTTTTTTAGTCCAGTGCATTTAGGGTGTGACCTTGGAAAAAATCCTAGAAAGCTGAAATTTGGTTTACACCTACCTTTCATCGTTTCAAATAAGGGTTGAGAAGTCCCCAACAATCCGTTGTACGCATAACTTTTTAGAGTGCTCAGAAGGACGATTTTTCGGTTTTTCAACTATATCTTCGTTCCTATCGGCTTTACGACTACGAAGGTGCAATAACAAAAGAAAGGTAATAAAATTATCTACAAAAAAGGTTATCTATAGTTTTTACATACAAGTAACAGTTTTCACGGAAATTTGGTAGGAAGGTCATGAGTTTAGGAAATATTATTATTCATCTTGAATATTGTTGATGAGAGCAAAGACCCTTGCTCAAAGGCATACATAGAATCGATGTCTGGATTGTCAATGTTCTGGTCGCTTTCGATTTCGGTTACCTGCGCATCCTCCATTGGTGCAGCTTTCAAACAAGATTGTCCGTGACAATGGCCGCAAATGGGTGTGCAGACGAGTTCCAATAGTGGTTCTCAGCCGTTCGTGCAATTACAAATCATCATTTTTAGAAAAGTCCGGAGCAGGAGGTGCTGATGATGTTGTCCTTCAATATCCATCCCCAATCTTCTGGATTCAATTTATTACCCCACCAGGTCTGTACTGGATAGTAGACTTGGTAGAGATGCTCTTCAGATGCTTTGGCTCTAGGTGGTAATAGGCTTAACCTTGCAAATTTGTCTTTACCTACGGATTTAGCGAAGCACAAATAACGATAGGTGTTTATGGAATCTTCCTTAACTGGAGCGCCATGTATGCCCAAAAAATATAGTAATCCATTATGAGCAATTGCTTTGTGGAGAGCATCACTTTGAGTGAAAACTTAAGCTGCATTATGTAAGTCCTGTCTTTTTTGCAATAATTTCAGAGCTCCTGTTTTTCCATTATGGAAAAGAGCAGATGTTGTATCACAATCAGAGAACACATGTAAAAATAAAATATGGTCCTTGCTCTTTTCATGTTGATTGAAACTTCGGGAAGAGAACGTTTCTTGCTGGACTGCTCCTTTGCCCAGTTTGAGAAAAAGAAATCTTTCCCAACAGGTGTTCGAGCCGTTAAAATAACCAAAAGATCAATATCTTCTCCAACAACAACGGTTATATTTGTAAATGAATGTTTCAGTGCTTTTTCAATTATGACAACGTCAGCATCACCCTCAACCTGTTCGACGAGGAAATTTGTGGCTTCGAATTTCTCTGACAGCATCGAAATCAATTTGCATTTGTTGTTGCTTTTAGAAAGAAACGTTTCCTGGCTGACTGTTACATTCATTGTCTCGTCATAAACACGTCTGAAGATAACGTTTTTGAAGATCGACGAAGTTATTACATAGCTTTCGCATTGTGTCTACTGTTGTTATACCCATCAAAAACAATCACCGCCTTTTCACCAAAATTTGTATAGACATAGTTAAAAGTTGCCAGTGAATTTTTTAAAAGCTTCATTTTTCATCGAAGTTTCTAATCCCTCCATGTCCTGAATATACAAATGGGCCGATTTTGCATAGAACAAATGTCCTGCTGCGTGGAAACATGGTAGCATTTTTTTACAGCAGTTAAATGCATCTTCCAATTTCCCATTCTTTCTGCTCTTACAAATTCCTTTGCAACAGTAATCATAACGAAATATTGTCCCCACACTAGTAGGGCTTTTATTTTGTAACTCAGATATTTTGTCGTCAAATTATTTGACTGTTCGACGTTTTCAAAAGATAGCGATGCTGCGTCTTCAGGAGCAGAACAATGATATTTCCTAAACTCATAACCTTCCTACCAAATTTCCATGAAAATTGTTGCTTGTCTGTAAAAACTATAGATAACCTTTTTTGTAGAGAATTTTATTACCTTTCTTTTGTTATTGCACCTTCGTAGTCGTAAAGTCGATAGGAACGAAGATATAGTTGAAAAACCGAAAAATCGACCTTCTGAGCACTCTAAAAAGTTATGCGTACAACGGATCGTTGGGGACTTCTCAACCCTTATTTGGAAAGATGAAAGGTAGGTGTAAACCAAATTTCAGCTCTCTAGGATTTTTTCTGAGGTTACATCTATTTTTCGGATAAATGCACTGGACTATTTAGGAAAATATGACAAAAGATGGAGATTATTTAAGTAGGTATAATTATAAAAGTACAAATGGGAAAGGGGAGAACGAACGGATGACTCATTCAAACGGAAATATAGGCAAAATGAAGATAAAAATGACAAACGAGGAGAGCAATGTAGGTATATTATCAGATACATACACATTGACATGCATGTCAGTAAGTACTTTTTATAAAGAAACATTACTCATTTTCAAGTGAGTACAATGAATCCCAAGCTAACTGGATAATGACATCTTTACCCCCTCCATATCTCCGTAACCCTTGAGTGTAACTCAAAAATGCATAAGACTATTTTTATTGTAAATTAAATGTAAACTGTCAAGGGAACATCCTCCATTTCCCCGATACCACTCTAAACGTTTCCAATGCAGCAAACTTTTTCTACTTGGTTACCTTTCTTCGGTACAGCCATCTTCAACTGTTTGTTGGCGGGATGATAAACTACCAACAAGACCGATAAATCGGTGTCATTGCCAACCACGATAGCCTCTTTTTCCTTTTTTGATTCGTCAATTACAGTAAAAACGATCTTGGTGTCAGCATCACCCTTCTGCCTGAATCAGTTTGCAGCCAGCTTGCTGTAAGTGTACCGTGATGAGAGCAATCACTTGCATCTTGTGCTCACTATTAGTTAGAAATTCTGCTTGTCCAAGAGTGACATTAATTGCATCTTCCACTTTCACTTCAACATGTGTAGTAGTGGATGATATGGGCAAATGTTGTTTGTCTTTTGTGCTGGGTTCTTCACCACAACCATCTGGCCTCCCCACTTCCCTGAACCTTTTATATAATACACTTGGAGCGAATATTACGAGTTCATAGGCGTTCGTCCTTTTTTTAGCCAAATAGAAAAAGTTAGATCTTTACCCCCTCCAAATCTCCGCAATCCCTTACTGGAGCGCAAAAATGCATAAGATAATTTTTATTGTAAATTGTAGAAAAATTATCTATAAGACAAAGTTTGCACTAAACCTCATCGTCAACGAGATATTTGCAAAAAACTGTTGAAACCCACCATTTTACCACCGTTGTACCTCCTTTTCGCCTAAACCCGAAGCGCAAGGTCGTGCGCCTTTTTATCACTTGCTAAGAGGAAAGTACTAAACAGTTTGCCGCTGGGTAGAACTTTTTTTTATGTTATGTACTACCTGCATTCACTTAGTTTTGTAATATTTTCCAGACCGCAAACTATAAACACCGCCATCTTGAACCCGGAAAGGACGTTCGATATAATTTGTTTAAAAAAGGCGTTCGAGGCCGCGGCGTGTTGGTATTACGAACCACCGGACCTACTTAAAATGCGCTCAGAGACAGCAATCAACCGAGCAGGTGTGCTCATTGGGATGCAGACCGTCCAGAAGCACAGAGCGTAGATTCACTTACCAAAAAGAATTTTTGTTTTTGACAATATTTATGTACATATATTTTTTTAACCCTAATTAAGACCAAATTATTTAAATACAACATACAATTTAGTTTTATATCTGTTATTCTTGTTTTGATACAACTGAATGAATTGAGCTTAGGCATTCGAGAATATGCTGGTGCAATTAGTGGACCAAAACTAAACTTTGGGATTAATTTGTAAAATCATCATAGTAAAAGTTAGTAAAATTTGACCAACATTATAAGTGATAACCCGAAATTACTTTGAGAGCTGTTCAATTGCAAATATTTTGACGACCACTTCCTAAATAGACAACCAAGTTGTAGCAACTGAGCCGCCAAGAAAAGAAACACGACAAAGGGTAAAAGCCTTGAAATAATGCGGAAACATGTCATGCCACTTGCAAGGGTGACCCCTTTTTACATACCGAAGAAGGCAGGTGGCCACAGGTAATTTTGCTTCTAAAATACAGTCTAATCCTGGCTTAACCAGTCGACGCTTTGTTTTCCTATACAATTTCAAATTCAAAAAATTTAAAAAAGTTTAAAATATCATGTCAAAATTTGTGCCTCATAAAAATGTTAATATAAGCAAAAATAAATACTTTGCACCCTCCACTAATACTCTTTATACATACTGATCAGCAATAGTTAGCTCCAAATTGCAACGACCGTTACACTCCAACACTAACTCATGGAATTACCTCAATGATCTGTTTTCACAGTAGAGCTCTTTTCTATTCTCTCACTTTTACTGGAATGGAAGTAAAATCTATTTGAGGATAAAAATTAACACGGTTTGGATGCGGGCTCAGTAGCAATAATAAAGAAAACCATTGATAAATTTTAATTATCTTTTGCCCATGGATTCACAGTTTACTTTTGGTTATTCCTACTAAATTTAGGACGGCCTCGTCATGCTCATTTATAAAAAATAAAAGGAAAATGTTATTGGAAATTATGGACTAATTCCGCTACTACCCACTACATTTAAAATTATAGAAACATAATTAATTACTAGACTGCAAGATTATGAAGAAATACTTGTTACATTTTGTTATATTGTTGTAGGCGTTTTATTGCATCTCATGATATTTCACTTCATAAACTACGATTTTATAGCATTTGTGGAGTGCCATTCTTACAATCGTAGTAAAGGCATTATAGATACTTATGCGTCAAATCACAGGTCTATAACATTTAGAGTACCCCAAGGTAGAATACTCGATCCCATTTTGTTTTATAGGTGGCTAAAAAACCTTTCATTAACAACTTTTCGTTAATGTTACAACTAAAGGCAAATATAAAACAGCACTTGAACATAAAACAAAGCTACTGTGAAATAAATATATAGATGGTTTTTCGCTAACAAATTAAAACTAAATTATTTTTGCATTAAACGGTTTTGAACACGTACAGGCCTGGCACACTCGATAAATATAAAAACTAATATAGCGAGTTACACGAACATGTACCACGAGCTTCAGTCAAACGGTCATTTAACATTTTATAATTTGACGAAGTCTATATAACATTTACAAATAAACTACTTTGCATTTAAACGTAGGAATTAATTGAGTTGTGAATATATATTTATAAAATTATGGGAAATAAAATATTTTATATATTCAGAATCAATTTCCATTATATTTGATACATCACTTATAAGTGCGATCTGTCTCAATGCAAGATTTTGCAGGAAGGCTAAATTTGCACTTACGCGTCTGCCAGAGCTCGTGGGTTATTAGCAAGAACTGTTAAGGAAATTGTTATGAAGGTCGCTGAAAGCCTGTAAGCAGTGCGTGGCTGATTAGATTAGGGAACAGTTTGCAGTGAAGATAGGCTTGCCGAGATCATGTTGTCCCCAACCGTCCTTAAATAAGTACGTTTCGCTCACCCGAGCTGGATATTGCGAAATTTTCTCCCCTCCTTTATCTAAGGAAATTGGGATGAGAAGCGACTTACAACTCGATTTTCTGCAACAACAATGGGGAGTGAGAATGGCAGATATTGATACATTTCGCATCGTAAGCTATGAACCCTTCCGGCAAGGAACAGGGAAAATTCGTTTCATTTAGGGTCGAGATGGATTTGTAATAAATCCGATAACGACCAGAAAGCAGTTCGATGTAACCAGTAAATCATATTACTCGCATTAAAAATAGCATTTTAAGGGTTTCCTTCGTTGCTGTATACAACATCTACATCAAACTTGGACGTCCTTCTTATGTTTTTTACGTTACCACCCTTGCTTCAAAATTACACAAACTGAAATTTTAAAAATACAGTCGGACGTGAAGTTATACTAGTACGGACAGGCGTTAAGGTAAATTTACACCCACATTTAAAAAAATACAGTCATCGGTAAAATCATACTATTCAATAGAACAATGTTTCGTTTAACTAATTGATTAAATGACTGTGAAGACTACGTCAAATTTCACAAAATACGCGAATTAAGTGATAAATATATCTAATGGCGCTGACATTTTCTATGTCTAAACGCATTAAACTAAGGTATATAAAACTTCAGGCAACTTTAAGCTTCTTGTATATGAAATTCCAGTTGAGTGTACTTGACTGATTACATCTGTGTTTTTACGACTGGAACATTTCAATATACTTAATATTTCATGATAAATGGAACGTATCTAAGGTGAACCTTTGCCTGAAGCAACTATAATAATCCAATAAAACTTATAACTGGATGTCTGTGTTGGATTCAAGCATCGCACAGAAAATAGTTACGAAACTTTCAAGTGTTATTTGTTTTTAATAATTTTCTATCTCCACTGAAATATTGACTCTTTTATATTGACTTACAATGTACAGTGTAATAATAACTATTGCGACAGCCACATAACTGAGAATTAGTTGTAACGACCCAGTTCATTTGTGCAGTTCTTGCGAACCGCACCTCCGATGCTGGCTCACTTCTCTAATTTAAATATCCCCGCGCGCACCTCTTCCCTAAGAAGCTGGGCAAAGGAATGTTAAATTTAGTGAAAAAACTCATAACCTTTGAGATAGAGGCCTGGCTTGATATTTTTGAGTGGCTTACTTCGAATTAAGCGCTCAGTGGCTGTACACGCCACATAATTCAAGCCTTCTAAAGAGATATTAATCTCCTTATCAAGTACGCTATTAGCAGCATTTTGTTTCATGTCAAGTAACGCGGCGTATGCTTCCACTTGCAAATGTATTAGGCCCGATTTTCATCTCAGGGTAAGCTATTTCTTTGTTAATTTTGTTCCTATACTACTTTAATGGTGGTTAGGCTTTTATCGTCCGGCGGAATAGCATGCAGCAATAGCCCCTTTTTCTGGTGTACGCACGATTGGTATGTGCCCTGATGCAAGATCATTTCGAGATAAAATTCCACCAAAGAATGCTGCGTTTCCTAGTGACTGCATTTGAGATCTCCGGAAAAAGCGCTTCACGTCGCAGTAAGTACATACTAGTTTGCTATTCAGCGTTTTGATTGTGTCGATAAGGGCAGATTTGCCTGTTATTATATGCGTATTTATAACAAAGGCCTTTGGAGGTGAAATGGCACGAGTTAATAAATTCATTAGTTTTATTAAACGCTAGTGCGTAATTACCTAAGAAATCAGCTGAAAGCACGCTTTTATGTACACTGAAATAAACCATTTGCACAGTGTGATCTTGAGCGCCCGGATTTTTCAAATTACAATTTAAAATTTTTGCAGACTGAGGTTCCACAGTTTTTTTATTAGGGCAGCCGTTAATGTTGCTGGCGTTCTGTTTTATATTACCAGCTATTTGAACTTTAATAATTCATATTAATTCTGTGTTTATGATTTGGGTGACTCCAAATTTAATTATTCATTGTTCATCGCTGTAGAGCGCCAGGTTTTACTTGGAATCGTTTTGTCATTATTATATTGCTTCTCTAATTGCAACTGGGGAATTGCTACACTTTTCCTGGTATTAAATTCTATTTACTGTTATTGGTATATTTTCTTTATGTATCTATAGTACGACCGTTTATAAACCTGCTCGTCTGTTCTTTATATTTAGGTTGAAGAAAGAGGCATACAAGGTGGATGGTGAATAATTGGTTAGATAAATAGATTTGTGTTTATGTGTTGTGTATAACGACTGGCGCCCATTTGTATTAAAATGTATGTGAGTTTTTTTGTAACCTTAAGAACCACTGCCTGATTTTTATTTACGCCATATTCCAGCGAGGGTTAGAGCTAGCTAAAGCTGTACTCACTTCTCGTTTGCTGGTAGTACATAGTTGAACATTTTAAACTTTCTTAAAGGAGATTTAGTAAAGCAATCTAAGGAGTGACGACGTATCCAAGGGCCAACATACACTCCGATTACAACCCAGTAATAGGCAGCTTCCAAGTGAAACTAAAGAAATTTAAAAGTGGCACAAAGAAATCTGCAGATATCGTAAAATTGAAAACCTCACAATTAAAGAGAGAGTAAAAGCAAAAATCAATTCTGAAATCGCAAAAATACAGAACGGCAATGACATCTACAAAAGGACAAATATACAGGATGATTAAGAGCAAATGGAAAACACCTTAAATACAATAGAAACAGACAAAATTACTAATAATATAACGCAAAATGGTATGGGGCGAAGAAAATACTACTGGCTGAAAAATATCAAAGATTGAACTGCCCATTTCTCATTTAGAGCAAGAAAAGGCCAAATGGGGTTTGCGATGACTGTTTTCAACTTTTGTTAAATGGAGATGGAATTTTAAGAAGAAGAAGGTTAAGGAATTTTGACTCCCCTCTTGCCGAAACTGGAGTAGAGAATCATAGTGAACTTGGCAGACATTTTTGTGGCAGTTGAATTATTGCCGTTTGAACCCAAGTTTTCTGACTATACGCCTCACTTGCCAGATACCTACACTGCATGACGCTGCTTAATATTGGAAGAATGCAAAGATACCGAAAATACTGCGCAGAGTTTGACAAGTCGCTAAAATTGCAATGTATTCAAGCCGCACTATTTATTTACACTAAAATACGCATTTTAAGCTAAAATAATAAAAAATACAATAGAAAGTACTATAAATCAAATAAGAAATTGTTACAGAGAAAATCCCGTTTACGATAAGCAACGAACTTAAAGGTTACTCGATCCTCTTGTGGGAGTGGTGGGTGGTAGGCTGTAAGAACAAGGGCTTTTTCGTGATATTCAAAACAGTTGCACCTGGAAATACCTATTTGTGTGCTGTGCACAGATTTTCTCTATCTAAACTCGTATTTTTCATAAAGAAAACTTCGTTTAAAACTCGTTCTCACGAAATCTGAAACGGCTGTAATAACTATCCTTCCTTAAAAGACATTTAACACCTTGTCAACCTAAGCCTACTGAAATCCGTAACAAGTAATCCCTATTCTACCTATGCTCATGACGTCACGACAGTATACAAGTTACGGAAGTCAATTTTGATGGCCTACTAACAAGTTAGCTACCCATAACAAATTCTTAGAATACCTCATATGTGTACTTAGCCCAGCATATTTAAAATTGGTGGTAATCCACCACACACATTGCTGCAATAGTTAAAATAAGTCCAGTTAGCTGGATACAGTAATTTGCTGAAGGCCTGCGACGTATGAATTAAAATGCTCGCCCAGATGCTGAGCGAGAAACTTGGCTTACCATTGGCTAACAATTTGCCACGTTCTGTGGAATCAATAAAGCAAAGGAATGGCAACGACATGAACTTGAAGAATAATAAAGGATTAAGCCAAGGAATGACGACCGCCTGAGCTCAACGAGTGACGATAGGTGCAGCTCCGGGAAATGGATAGCTGCTGTAGTTCAAGGTATTTGGATAGCGTAGATGAAACGACGGCATGCCGGCATGTAAAATAATGCAATATCTGGTATAAGACCGATATCAATATTCCTGATACTCAACCAGGAACAGAACATCAAAGACATGGTTATCCCTGTCAAGCTTCTAGATCCGGCGTAGAAGTCTGTATTGACACAAGGGCCGGGATGCTCCCACACTGCAATCACACTGCAGAAAAACCATACACTCCAAACCACACCAAATTCGCTCGACGGTAGGTGCCTCACTTATGCTGGTAGAGATTTGTTAAGAACTGATACAGCCCTCTTTAGAAGAGGCAGAATGTCGAAGACTAAGGAGAAGTACGACTTTGATCCTATTTTTCTTCCTTACTCGTATCAGTCTATCCTTAGACATAGGTTTCTTCTAGTCTCTCAGTTTTCACTATTTTGAGCTTTCTGGAACCAATATTTCCTAGTTACTTACTTTGTGTGATCTCTTCATTTGCATTTAAGCCTTCTTACTACACCTTCCTTTACCTCTCTTAATCTAAATCGTGTAATTTTCTTTGTTCACTTATTATCTTTTCCTGCTCCATGTCCCACACATCTTCCTTGCATTGTTATTTATATTTTCATTTGCGTTGTCCGCTACGTAGCCCTGTTTGAGATTCTTTTAGTAAGTATGAGTTTTGTCTAATGATCGCCGTTGTTTCTAAACCGTACATATTTACTGATTAAATGCATGTATCGTAGATTAAACGCATTAAGTTTATTGGATATGTTCGTTTTGATTATGTATCCGCGGTTACCAGAAGCTGCCTATGGCAATCGATTCTTCTTGTTAATTTAGTAACCTAATTGTTTATCTAATCGTATGGCATGGTACAGTTGCATATCATTACTTGTAGGTTGCTTTGGCTGATAACCTTTTGTCTGTAGGCATCACTGGATAAGATTACGATGTCATGTAGAAAACATTAATCGTTGGGTACATATAAGACACGGATTGATAGGCTTTTGCTACCCCATGCCAGTTTCTTAAAAGTATCAGCCACGGGCAACGTATGAACAAAGTTGGTAAAATTGTGGCTTTTCTTGTGCATAGTGGTTCAAGTTCATTCCACTACCCGAGAATACCACAAATGTAGGCCAGCTCCCTCTATTTACCAAATATTGATGCTTTATAGCCACAAACTGAGGCAATTTTCAAAGAGTTCCATAAGTACTGAGCTAGCTACGTAAACAAACAGGGCATAAAGTGAACTTGTATTACAAAAACTAAACACTGCAGTGCTACTATAAACTTCATTACCAAGAGAGATATATATCCAAGAATAAATGAACGGGAGTTGAGAAAGAAGAGAGAAGAGAGTTATCCTGAAGCGTTATCGCAATTTCCTGTTTATTGATAATTATAATACTCTGTTGTTTTATTGATTTTTTTTGTAGATATCCTAATCTTCGTTGGCTATTTTTCTCTTTTCTAGTAGTTTAACAGTATATGCGCTTATTTTAGAATTTCGGGTAGTTTTTAACTCTCACACTTATTTTCTTGGTTGCTATATGTGTATTCGACTTAATTTTGCTAGCCAATTCGTTTAAGTTTCAGTTATCTATAGATCCAGGCGTTTATTTAATCCTGCCGATCTATAGACTGAAAATCAAAATTAATTTATTAACACAGAAGAAACCATAAATTATGTGCAGGATAGTAACCCATCTGTTGTACTAACTACAGCAGTAAATTATAAAAAATAAAACGTAGTTTTGCCTGATTCGCATTACAAGCTGCTGGCACTTCTGTATCTTGATAAGCTACATGTTCTACAATGTATATCTGGAATTCCAACGCAAAACTCAAACATTATGCCATATATCTGTACGAGGAATGAAGGAAGATAGCCACAGAGCTTGTTAGGTCGCTTTGAAAATTAACACCGTCGCTACATTAGCGTGCACAAACAGAAAGGCAATAGCAGATTGTTAAGCTCGTAACTCCAAGTTAGCACCGGGGGGGGGGGGGGGGGCTGTCAAACAAAAACTTTGTGCCTAATATAAGAGTCATCACTTCGTGAAGGTAGCTGTTTGGAAAAGCCATCTCGTGCCATTGTGCCAATGAATTATATAACCTTTGTCGTATGATTTCCAAAACGCTGAAATTCCGATTCCGTCTCGTTTGAATGCCACGGAATTTCGTTTCGATTTCGCATCGGATAAATTTACAAGAACCCTGGCATTGTCGCGCCGATGCCTTGTATATCAACGCTATATACATTGAAGGTCTGTATTTCGATATATTCCCAGAGGGGATTGCTCGTAGTTAATCTTGGAACTGCTATTGTACACTATCTGAAAAGCCTCGCGTCATATTGAGTGTAAACGACGTTAGTTACCCCATCGCTATTCCTGGAGCTGTTAATGCTTGTTTCATCGAGCCCGCCATTTTACAGCCCGAATTTCAATACAACTTTCCTCCGTTATCGAAGTTGCTTTCTAAACGAACACGTGTGAAGATTTCCTTCAAGCGCGATGCGAGCTTCCATTAGCGTTCGCTGAATGCTTTTGTCTAAATGCATTAATAGAGTTCTTAGATTTAGAGTGAAATTTTAATTTTTGAATCGAAATGCAGCGTATTTTTGCAGTAGCATAAATTTCAGAGATTACGAAACAAGGCAGATTTTGTTCTGAGTACGCACGCACTTTCCATCACCGAGGAGCATTTTTTTGGTTGCTCGTTCCTAGTACCTGCAGAGTCACCTGCTGTCTGCTCATAAAAAGAACACGAACTTTGTCTTCTCATCTTTCCAAGTCCAATTGTTATGGCTATTGCGAGAGGGTCCCTCCTATTTTAATCAAGTGGATCCTGCTACTGTAACTTTCGGTGGTACCTGTATGTCACACTAGGAACGTACAATACATCTACAGGTATTGCTTGTTGGTTGATTCACAATGATTGCAGGCGCTTTAAACTGTGTCTTTCTTATTAACTGTAGATGCTAAATTAGAATTTTTTCAGAAGCTGAAACCTAAATATACTTAGGTGTGTTAATGAAACAAGTAACTCTCTTCAACATGTACAACTATTTTATAAGTGCTTTGAATCATCTCCGTATGATTGTGCATAAGATATAAAGCTAACCTAATCAATATGCTAGCTTTACCCACCAAAATATATTCATTTTCGATAACATCAACATTCTTGAGCAGAAACTTCCATCGGATAAACTTAGGCAGTCACGTAGCACACCTACAAATGTAATTCTGTGTACGGTTGAGGGTAGAATACAAAAGTCCGTTTGTTATGGAGCTTCTCTCAGACAAAATTGTGATTGATGTTAATTGCAGTTTTTAAAGTTACCCACCTGACGATCGTCCGGAGAATAAAATAGTGGTAATTCCGAGGTTTAAAATTTCGTGCTATACTTTGCTGCTCTTCGTACCTTGTTGAAAGCTGGGTCTAGACGTTCTTATTGCTTTTACAAACTGAGCGGTCAGTGCAGTTTTAGTTAAAAACAAGGCAAAAACGAACTGACGAAATTCCTATCTGGTTATGTTTCAATTCGTAAATGAAGAAAAAGAAATTATATTAAAATGTAAATTTAACTCTACCAAACATTCACAGTTGCTCAAAATCATTGCTAAATTAAAATTTTGCGATATAAAAGCAACCCTAAAATAATTTTTTATGGCATTCGCTAATAAAAACAGACTCATAAGAGCAGTTAATTTCAACTATATTGGCAAAAGCTTGAAGTTTATTAGCTTTACTAACCTGAAAACCATTCCATTTTATGGCGTTTTAAAAGTCACAAGGTTAGGAATCCAGGAAGCATTCAATATCTGTATCTACGCTAGTACTTCCGATGGAAAAAATTGTTACGTTGCAACAGACAGATACCGTTATAGATATTTACGATACAAGTTTGATTATAAGCATTTTAACGAAATGAGTTTGATTGCCAAAACGAGGCGGTGAACCGAGTTTTGCTGCAATCAAACGAGTTTCGTTATGTGTCATAAAAAAACGTGCATTGTTCAATATTTTATCTTCATCAATATATTCTGGTGGAAGGTGAATTTTATATTAAAAGAGTGCGGTAATGAAGCTCTTAACGATACTAACATTACTTTGATTAATAGTCTACAATAATACCGATGAAGATAAGGTTCATTGAAGAACAGTTTGCTGAAGACGTTAAAAGTGTTTGAAATAAAACACCCTACAAGTATACACCTAGCAGCTATATCACAAGGATAAATTACTTCCTTTCTTTCTGCCTTTCTTCAATGCCTGTGCAGTATTTCTCTTCCAAAAAGCTTCTTGCACTTCTCATAATCTCTCCATAGTGAAAGATCGATATTTTTTGTTTTTTAATTAAGTAGATTACGGACGTACAACGGAAGCAGAGACGAAGTAAGTAAAACAGAAATCGAAGAAATGGAGAAGCTAAAAGATATGTTAAAAAATATTTGGACAAGAAATTAAGCATTTGGAGGAGAAACTGAAAATAGGAAACAAAAATTGAAGAAAGAATGCAATCAATGGTAACTACATCCGAGATCAAATTAAAAAGCAGGATAAAAAGAAGCGAAAGCAAGATGAGATGGTGGAGGCCCTTTATCGATACACTGTTGGCATGGAGCGCACTTTGGGAGGACCGCTCCTAAAACAAATTCATCCATCGTGATTTGCTGAACCGGTGCCGTTATCGTATCATCGCGCCAGATGTGCAACGACTTTGGCTAAAAAGAATTCGTAAAGAAGACAGGAACTAATCATTGCAAATTCTAGACGGAAGAAGAATGACAACGGATGGAAATTTATACCCGCAGAGTTCGAATATTAAAAAATAATGTTGCCGGTACCGCGACTCGAACTCCCAATTTCAGGATCCGTAGTACACATGTACCGCTTTGCCATTTGAAAGATGAAATTGCGTGATCATTTTACGTCTATTACTGGTAGCCTGAATACAAATCGACAGACGTGTTAGTATTTTTTGAATGGAAGTTCCACGGCTGCTTCGCTCGGCGCCTCGTGATACGGCTGCCACGGAAATAGTTGGTCACGGATGTCATAATAACATCATTACAGTCGTCAGAGGTGTTGGAAGTCCTCATAAATGCACAGCGACGACTATAATTGGCCTAACCGCTGTTGGCTGAGTGCGAAATAAAAAAAATAAAAAAAATAAATAAAATAAATTTTAGACAAACTGGCTAAAACACCCCGATGGGTTATGTAATTCCTGAGTAATCGTGCTTAAATCCATCAGGTGTGATATACTCTGAGTTACTTAATTTTCTGACTTTTCGTTAGGGCCAAAACGATTACTGTTCTCACAAAGGTTAAGTAGTTGCAGGAGGTCTTTCATATAAATAAGGGTTGGTCGCGATTGATAACGATGTGGCGATGAAAATGTAAATATCGTAAATTTCCAGAGGTTTTGCCGAAGTAAAATAATCCGATGATCAAGCGAATAAAGGGGCGACATGGTATGGCGAGAGAGAGAGGGCGAAACAATTTAGAGAGAAGAAGCTTGTGATGAAATAAAAGTAAAAGACGACTACTTCAATATAGAAAAATGAAATGGCGTATAAAAAAGAATATTATGTAGAAGAAAAAGCGATTAGAAAGGCCACAATATATATAAAGGCTGTAATGCTTTGACTCTCCGAAGTTAACTTTAGTCCTAGTAATTAGTTTTGGAAATTTACGACTTTCGTTAATTTCGGAAAGGCTCAAAGAGTTTGTCAATTTCTACCTCGGATAAGCTCAATCGAAGAAAAGTTCACTGAAACTCAAATGTACATGGTCACCAAAATACAATTTATAAAACAACGGTATACTATTTCTAGCTAGTTTGTACAAAGCATATTTAATTCTTAACCAAATGTATATCAATAAATTACAAATTCCTTCTTGGGACGTATTGTGTATGTTTTTGCCTGTTCCGCACCTCAATTAGCATGTAGGTTGCGTACTCGAACTTGGAACGGAGTATGTTCACTGCCCTGTATGTCTTGCGTCCGGAACGTCACTTTTGCGATAAGATATGGACGGGCCAGAAAAATGTCGCAGTTTGTTTACATTTTGCACTCTGCAAGAATACTCATAGAATACCGAAACTGGAACGTGGTTGTGCCTTGGGATGGAAATTCATTACTCCTGGAGTAAGGGCAACGTGTATTTCCACCGGGAGAAATTCGTTTGTTTTAGGAGGCGACAGATTTGGCAGTGCCGGAGTTCGCTTGCGGCGAGGGTACTCACGTTTGCGCTGGAATAGTGTAATTTGCTTTAGGAGACAGTCAGCACTGTCATAATCTAAGGAGAGAGCAGGTTATGGGGTTCACTTTAGGAGACAGTGGACGCTGTCATAATCTAAGACACGAACAGGTTATTTTCTGTACTTTGAGAGACAGTGAGCGCCATTACAATCTAAGGCACGAGCAGGTTATGGGGTTTATCTTAGAAGGCAGTGAGCGCTGTCACAATCTAAGACCGGAAGATCATTTCTAGGAAAGAAAAGTCAGACTGGTCAGGATCGGTGGACTCAAGTGACTCCCGTGATTTAAAATAGTTGCGGAGTCTTCTTTTACACTCTTCGGACGGCTTTATCGGTACAGCCGCTCCAAGTACCTTTAAGTGCAAGGCGGCGCCGTGATTGCTTCTTTGTGTCTTCGTGCATAGCGAATGCGTGATTTGTTATCACCAGTTTGAGCGCCGGTTAGATGTAACTCCTGATTATGCAATGTACAAATTAAATAAATTTTTGATGTATAATTATAATTTGCTGCAGAAGCTAGCGTTGTAAGACAACCTAATAGTTTAAGAAAGGAAAGCCCAAGCAGACTTGCGAGACAACACGAGTGAAGAGAGAAAAAAGAGTCAAGAAGCGAAAGTGCAGTATCACAGCCGACAGCAAAAGACAAAAGCTAGGCCATCAACATATAAGATTCATAAAAAACTATTAGCAGCATTATCAACCATACTACGATACAGGCAACGAAATGGCAGACGGTTAAGCAAAGCAAAGAAGCAATTTCCATTAATCCTAAGTGGAAGGGTGGCGTTCCAAGACATGTAAATTTTATTAAATTTTACAGCTTTGATTACCTATTGTATCCATATCTGCAATACCTTCAACCTATATTCTGTCTTCGTATATTCAAGACTTACACAAGATGCAAACTTGTAGTTTAGTGAAAAACTGCTCCTAATTTGTTCCTGATTAATCTAATCAGATTGTCGATTGACATTTTTCATAAATATTCTTTTGATGTAGTGTATTTATTATATTTTATATCTTCTTATTTATTCTATATGCTACTATGATATTTTAATTATTTTTCTATTAAATCTTACCGTACCTATATTTAGCCTACTCTATTAAAAAAGCATCCTGTTTAAAATTAGCACTTTCTCTAAAATGTATAGGTTATTAATTCCAAAGTAGTGACATATAAGTAAAACTACATAACAACAAATCATTTCAAAAAATAACAAAAAGATATACAGCGGCCTTGGTGTAGGGTGTTAGCTACCCACCCTCGTCTAATAATTTCAACTCCCATTTAAGAGTTAAGGAACAGAATAGTAGTGAAATGCAAAGTTATTAAGTAAAAAAATAAAGAGGCAATCGAACAAATGGCAAAGCTAAACTTATCAAGCATTTCAGGCAAGCTAGAAGCTGCTCCGTATGTAGTAATTGCTTACGCAATTATATTGTGTATTAAGTGCTTAACATTCTGTTCTTAGTTGGTTTATTCTAGTTCTTTAAACTTCTTAATAAATTCCATGTTGTATAATTTTACCATCAAGGCCCTATGTTGTGATGAAAAAATGTGTAATGAAACTCCAATGTTCACTAATTAACATTATTTTCTAATGCCACACAGCTAGCTCTTGGTCAGAGTTTGAAGATGTGTGGAGAGGTTAAAGTCGAGTCAATTTTACAATACTTACTTTTAAATCTACGGTAAAAAATCAATAATGCCTGTCCTCTAGCTACATGAATATACATTAAAAATAAACTAATAATGTTGTGCTTAGGCATTTCTCTCATTCGCCGTCCGAACTGAGCGTTGACTTTGTAGGTAGAGATGACAGGCTGGAAACAGATTTTGCGTTTGACTTTAAAGTGCAGGTACCTAGGAACAGATATCTAGGCCTATCAACCCTATATTCAATGAGTCTTTGGATTAGAGATCCAAAAGTGAATTAGTAGATCACCGCCTGGCCCGTCAACACGATCTTCCATGCGTCTTCAACATGGATGTGAAGCTATCAACGGAACGACCTCTAAGTTCATGAACACTATCTTTTAAACGCTTTTGACTAAAAGATCTCCAATATATCTGAGTATCAAGAAATTACTTCCAGGTAGTCCACACGATCTTTCGCGCTCTCTTTAAATTGGACGTGGAAAGGTTACCAAATGCAGTTCGACTAACCCTCGCAGAAAAAGAGATCTCAGCTCAGGTTGTGGTTCTCAAGCAGTTCAACTTTTCAGGAAAAAGCTAGGAATAGAACCTGTCTTACATGAACGCGGTTTTCGGGGTAAAACAATGTCGCAGTCGCCCCCAGCTGCTATTCATGCTGGATTCTTGTCTTCTCGGTTATGGACTGGCGGTTCCACTCTTAGCAGGATTCAGGGAGGGTGACGGCGAAACCTAAGTGAAGCAAACATGGGTCTGCGAAGACTCTCATGCTACTGGTCACCACCTAGAACATCTGGTTGTGATAAGCTACATCTCGCTGCTGTCATTTAGCTTTGTATAACTTCTGGAAAACCTACCTCGCTTGTCCTCAAAATCAACGTATATACAATATACAGTTAATGTAACGCCATTTCGTAAGAAAATTCCTCGACAAATGATAACTTAAGATTGAAGGTGATAATTTTAATTTCTGTTTCCTAGTTTGGTAGTATTTTCGTACGGTAATTTTACCACTAAACGCATTAACGCTAATAAAAGGCGCTATTATGAATCTTCTTTATGGTCTAAAACAGCTTCCCAGCTACTTTAATATTATTTTACTGGAATGTACACCTGTTTTATTTTCGCATACTGAACACATAGATACGCTTAAGCTATAACTATAACTGAAATCAGAACAAAACAGCCTTTGTAAGAGCAGTTTAAAAAGAGAAGTATAAAACCAAACTGATAAAACCGCGAGAAATATTTTTTACATCCACAACCTACTTCATCAGAAATTTCCATCGGTGAAACTCAAGTCGGTCACTTAATTACTAGTAAGTGCCATTTTTAAACTTTTCTGACAGGGCGCTCGTTGGGGAGATAAAAATGTGGCAGTTAGAAAATTTCCCACCATTCAACTTACATTTGGCTGGGACTCTGGGGGCGATTATGGAGAGTAATGTTGTAACTTGTAAAGTTTTAATGATGGCATAATTTTGGAAGTATTTAGTCGCAGTTGTTCTGATTTTAACTAAGCGAGATTTAATCTTTAAACCACCCGTATCGGAAAAATCTATCTTAGATCACATAGTTGATCAAACTAAATGTGAAGCGCTATAGTTTTTCACTGTTTGGTTAATTAGAATAACTGGCTTTGGAATATATTTAGACCATATTTGCATATTACAGAGAATGCCGTAAGTCTAGCTGGATATTCAGTAATGTCAGATAACAGAGCACGATTTTTAATAATAACGATTAACAACTTAAGTACTGGGTAACCTGTAGAACCAGCGAGTCTTTTTCAACAAACAAGAACTCATGAATCTTGCAATGAATCCAAAAGGTAATGAACATTCTAGACTGGATAATTTTTGCTTAATTACTTTGTTCACTTATTTAACTTTGCCATAAGGGTAGCTTAGAATGCCAGGGTCTGATTCATACTCAAGAATAGACACGAAATGCACATTCAATATAAAGTACCTATTGCTCTGTCAGACAGGCTCTCTTAAATAGAATTACTTACAATTTTAGAAGAGAAAATAAAATACAGCCAAGAGGAACTCCGCCTAGACAGGGTTGGAACCCACGATACTAGGAATATTCCTGGTGGCCCTTAGTACGGACGTCATAAGATATTCACCTGAGGCTGCACGCTGTAGTTTGCCGAAATGGGCGTTTCTGGCACTAAACGTTTAAATGCGAACGCAGCTAATGGCTTTTTTGTTTACATTTGGTGTGAAACTGATATTGCCAAATTTTGATTGCCTCTGGCTTTCATTTATATATATAAAAATCAATCGCCGTGTGTTAGTAACGCAAAAACTCGAGAATGACTTGACCAATTTGGATGATTTTTGTTTTGTTTTATTCGTCTTACTCTCGATGGGGTTTAGCAAAAAAGAAAATGTTTTCCTATTTGCAGTCATTACTTAATGGTAATTTGCGTCAGGTAACCGAAGGCGGAAGAGATAAGACACTAATAGCAATTTATGAGCAGGGAGTAATTCCAAATGCTTTACATAGGTCGTCGCAGTAAGTCAGCCAGTCAGCCATTCAAACTTGGGTTGTGTACAAGTGATTGTGAAAACAATTTCGTGTCGTTTTATAGTGTCCGTTACAATGCCAAAAGGACGACGAGCTAACATATGTCGGCGCAGTCAGTCAGCTGCTTGGGTATATACTTTACGTGCGAACCGCAATGAGGTTTTTTGGGACGTTGATTGCGAAAATGGCATTTATTTTTAAGTCCAAGACGATGGACATGACATAAAATTAAAACTCTATAGTGGTGAAACGGGGTTTCAGAGACAAATTATTTTTGGGCAGAACAACGTTTGCCGAGCAAGCTAGTTACGGATAAAATGTGTTTTGCAAGGTTTAATCTTGCTCTGGGGGCATTTTGACAGCTCTTGGAACGTGGTAATGTGAGTGAATTTTGCCTGGAAGAAGCCGCTTGCAGCAAACTTTTGGTTACCTTGAAATCTCCAATTTCTTCAATGCCAATGACAATGTTGCAAGGCGTCGCTGATGGTTTGAAAAATGCTTTCGTAACATGTGAGTTAGGGTGTCAATTAATTATGGCTTAGGTGATGGTCCCAACCAGCAACACAAATATGCTATGAGATGTAGAGTTTTCTAAGTGGTTCACGGGGGTCTAGGACATTTCGCCGTCGCCATTTCGCCGTCGCCGTTTCGCCGTCGCCGTTTCGCCGTCGCCATTTCGCCGTCTGCCATTTCGCCGTCGCCACTTCGCCGCCGACCACTTCGCCGTCGCCGTTTCGCCGTCGACCATTTCGCCGTCAACTTGAAAGCGGAACAAAGACCGTGCTGCCAAATAATATTACTTTAATTTATTTTTATACTTTAATGAAATGCAACCTTCACTTTATTTATTTGGACATTAATCCGTTTGCTTACAAACTATCATCTTTGTTAACTTAATAATATAATTGTACTCCGTTGCCGGAAGAAAATGCATAATAAGTTTAATAATTTCTATTGTACTTAAACAGCAAGTATACAGTAATATTTAAATTGTAAGGTCACATATATACAGGGTGGTTCAAATTTATTTCGGGAAACTTTAGGAATACACAGAACACTTCAAAATAAAGCGGAAAACGTTAATCAACTTATATCGAAAACGTATAATAAGCGAGATGTAAGATGTTGAAGTTGAGTTAAAAAATCTGGTGTAATACACTCACGTAACTTCCTTTTACAGTGATCTTATAATTAGCCAAAATTTGATTTTTAATTTTTAAGCATTTGTCAAAAATATTCAAAAATCACAAATTCAACAAAAACGGTACAAAATAGAGCGTTAGTTGAAGAGATAAATTTTCTCTAAAAGCTTAAGCTGAATTCAAAAATGTAATAATATACCGGATGAGGGTGTTCTGTTTCAAATAGGAGTTAATTAAAAAATAGAAGAAAAAAGAAAAGAAACCCATTTCAGAAGTATTCAACAGGAAAACCACCTACCTCACATCAATACACAATGAAAATGTAATAAAAATGTAAAGTTTGAAAAAAGAGCAGATCACTAAAATCATCATAACGGCCATACTACCTTAAAGGGAATTTTCTAAACTAAATCATTATAATGACCACCATGTGCATGATAAAAGGATTAGCAAAAAGTAACAAGTATGCTCATTACCATCAACAACTAATCAGACGGTTTAATGCATATGTGTAACTGTAATAACCTTTAATGTCCTCCTAATGGGAAATAAATGTGAATAATATTTTAAAGCTATTAAAGATTTCGAACATGTATCATTTAAAACATGTAAAACTTTGATTCCATGTTTTGCTTAGATATAGATAAGTGAAAAAGTGTTTTTTTAAGTCGGAAATGTAAAATAGTCGACGGCGAAATGGCGACGGCGAAACGGCGACGGCGAAACGGCGACGGCGAAATGGCAACGGCGAAACGGCGACGGCGAAAAGGCGACGGCGAAACGGCGACGGCGAAATGGCGACGGCGAAAAGGCGACGGCGAAACGTCCCATTCCGGGTTCACGGGACTCAAGTGTCCTACGGTGCTAGACAACTTCTTCAGGCAGGTCTAGATCTCGAAATAGCGGCTTCAGTTAGGCTCAGATGGTTTGACAGATCTTCCAGTTACAGGTGGCTGGATTGGTCGCTGGATCCAAGTGTTCTTTGCAGGTCACACATACTGTTTTTATACCTTCTTGTGCATTTCAATTAAGAGTATCTTCTAAGGGAAACTTAAGAAGAGTTGCCCCAGATTTTTGCGTACACGGCACTGCGCATCTCTGGGTACTTTTGCTTACCTGCAATCTGCACGCCGAGAGTCAAGCGCCGATTATGGTGTATTCAGAGCCGTAAACCTTCTGAGTGCATTATTTATGCAGAAATTGAGTTTTGTGCAAGTGCTAACATCACAAATAGATTCTTAAATGTGTGCTTCGATGTTTATTAGATGCCTTATAATATTTTACTTTCGTTTTTTGTTTAAGTTAAAACCCTTGCAACAATACTGCACTATTGTGGAATATCAAAATGTATATTATTTAGAGATAGAACAACGGTAATAAAAATTACTAACGAACTTAGATAATTGTACTAAGATAGCGATAAGAGCCCAGCAATTACAATAATTCAATTCTATATCTAGGTATAATATCAAAGAGAATATTAACTTTGAATATATTTGAACGTGTCTAAGTATTTTCAATAGCACCCTGTTAGTAGTTTGCAGTCAACGTCCTGAACGCCCAACCACATCAACAGTTGGGACTGTCAAAAATTTTAAAAAAATCGTTCGACATGATCGGCGACTCAACAACAAAATCGTTACTGAAATATCGACAAAGAGACTCTTAGGCAAATTGTTAGGGCAGTTTGAAAGATTGACGCCGCCACTGCTTTTTATGAACGCGAAATGAGGCAATGCGTTGAACTTCTTCTAGCGAGAGTATCTTTTATAAATATGCTTATATATACTTGTAGAATAAAACGCGGGTTGTTTCATAAACCAAATATAATAATCTTGTTTATAACTTTGTTTACGATCGTAGCCTACACAACACGAACCAGATGCCCAGATCGCTACAGTACCTACCGCTAAGTGAACGGGGCCGGTGTTGTTCAATGAGATTGCCGGATCATTGAGGATTTTGAGGCAATATCGACTACTTTGTTGGATATATCTACAAGCTTCCGAAGCATAACCTTATCTTTGAAGATCTGTTCTCGCCTCATAAAGTGACAGGAAACTGCATCTTGACCTTATACCAAATATTGAAAATACCACCGCCATCTTATGGCTTATATATCTAATATTATAAGAATTGTCCACGTCATGGACCTACATTTTGAGCGCATCACCTTTGGGAAAGGAGACGTGACGTCATGCATGTAGATAGATAGATTAAGGGTTCACCCCTCCTTTTTCGAATCCTCTCCAAACTTTCTATTCTTGGCTGAAATGAAGCGCAATTGTATCACCAGTTGGAGAAATTGAGACACATTTGCCTTTCCCCTTTTTCCTTGACGATGAATATATTTTTAGGCGTGTAGTTTGATATAGACGTAGATTTAATGCTGTTTGATTACTGGTAAAGCAAAATGTAGTTCGCGTTTCAGTCGAAGTGAGCTAAGCTGTTTCAAAGGAATCGGCACTCAAAGTAGGTTAAATCTGTATGCTAAACATGCAAATAATTCTCAAAGGAATTTGTCTCCGTATCTTTCCCGATGCAATTCTTTTGAATAACGGGAACGAGCCCCAGTCCTTACAGCCTACGACCCACTGCTCCCACAAGCTAGTCGAACAATTAAGCTTCTTACATGTCGGAAACGAGGCTTCGTCCTTAACAAACCTGTACGTACAATGCATGCAGCAAACTTTTACCTGGATATCAAGAAGATCGCTATTGGCTTTGTGTCGGCGTTGTTAAACAAAACATTCTGGATACATTTGTAACGAAACTTGAATATTACGATAGGATGCTAAAACTAAACGACGGTGAATGCTATGGAAATCAGCTTCAACATCTAAGATGTTAAAAATTCGACTACTATTCTACTATTCTAATTAAAACTTGATTTATATACGTACTTTACTGTTTACTGTACTTTCATCGTTACATAGATGCTTCATAATTAATACCAATTAAAAACGATTTTTGAAATGAGTTTAAGGTGTAACGACAATGACAGGTATTTTGTCGTCTAATAATATACAGGTTGAAATTTACGCATCAAGTGTGCCACTAAGAGTCTACAATTATATGCTTTAATGTACTATAACCGTCCCTTTATTTCATATTTACATTATCACGTAATCTGTTTGCCTTTACTCACCAAACTATATAATTTGCAGCCACTTTGTTGCCTTTGATCATATTATTTGATAGTTTACAACCAGTTACAACCTGTATTCATTTCGTACTCAGTTTGGCCTGGAATTTAGTTTGTATTATGGCTATAACGTATTAAAAATTGGCTTTTCGTAAATACTGCGTAAATAGCGCGATTAAATTTTGACAATTGCGTATAGTTTCTACAATAATAGAGAATAATGCTATGCTTCATTCCTCATAATCTTTAATAAAAATACAATTGCATTGATAGTATCTATAGATTTTGTATAAACATCGTATCTTTCATAGTTTACTATCTGATCTATTTTAGTCTAGACCATTTATTCCTTAACTTTATTTATGTTTCATTTCTATAGTGTACTATTTGCGTTTGTATTCTGTTTTTAATTAAATTACCTAATTGGAGAAACTGCTTGCTGCTATTGATTTAAAGGTACTGTAATTTTGGAAACATCTATGGTTAACCCTTAGCTAGAACTTTATATGGAGAAGATGTCACTAAGACCGTCTTGAAGCTGCAGGGGAAGGTGTTAAAGAATGATAGAGGCATTAGAGGAAAACATCAGAATATTTTGAAAGAAGTTGTCCATAAAATGCCCCAGGGCAAAAGCCAATGATCGTGACAGGTTTTTTTGTTGATCTTCACAGTTTTCCCCCGAGGGGAAGTTTTCTGAGCATCTGGCGGTCCCAATGTGAAAATCATGAATTATAGCAGCCAGTTCTTTAGGTATTTAGATTTACATCGGAAGCAATGACCAGGGTTTAACGTATACAATTTTATGAACCTTGACGTTCTATATCATTGACTTGATTGGGCCTCCTTTGTGTGCTGTTATTTCGTCGTTTCGTCAATTTCCTATATATACTAACTCTTTTCGAACCTGCTCGATCTGCACGACTAGCCTTCTGCTCGCACTCACCATAACGAAAATGTTCTCTGTCTGCAAAAGAAAAGCTGCCTCTATCGGGTACTTGCTGCGTTCAGTTATTATATACTTGTACTACATAGTTTCTGCATGCATTAAACGTTTACCGCCAACTGTAAACATTGGAAACATAATTAGGAAGGCACCAGCCTTCAGTGGACGATAATTTTACGCTTTCCGTTTGCTGCATTACAGGTCTATTTGGGCGTTAAAATTGCATTTTAGATTGCACCATGATACTGAATTACGCTTTTTGCTGTACTTCATTAAAGCGCCTTCCGCGCATTTCTAAGCCAAATTAAGGCAGCCAAATTTTCCGTCATCAGGTCAGGTCAGCAGGTAGTTTTAGAAGTTGCTGTTATTCGAGTATGAAGCTGATTACAGTTGCGCCAACTTCAGGTTAAAGCAACGACATTACAGCGGTCAGGTAAATCGTCCATAAGCCATACCAACTTTCCTGTAACTGAAGAAAATATATTTCTCTGATGGGAGAGTATCCGCAACTTCTTCAGGTTTAAAAAGGGGTTGCACTTAACAATCGTTTCCGAATTTTTATAGTACAACCTATTTGGTTAAAACCATTAAAATATGGAACTATGGAAGTATTTTATTCATGCTGTTTAAATCCCTTCTAAAGTTAGCTCTGTTCGTCGTTCATTTCTTTTCTGTTCGTCTCTATGGGGAAACTGTTCTTAGATCAGCTTCGACTTAATTTGATAATATTTCCACAAAATTTTTATATATATCCTCAATTAACATGCAACAGACAATGCCCCAAGATTATACAGAAGCCACGTGTAAGTAAGCGTTTCATTACTCGCCTTTATTTAAATAGATGTGATACAAACTGTTTCCAAGTGCATAAATAATATTATCTTCATTGTCGACATTGAATTTCCATTTATTTCAAACTTTTTAAATTTATTAAATGTGTTATTTAAATGCTGCTGTTAGTGCATACCTAATATTCAAGAAATTAAATAATTTCCCCATATAAATATAAAATCGCTACCTGCTATTCCGCTGATTCTGAAATCCGTCTAGTCCAGTTCGAGATAAAGTTGTATCAAATTTACGCACCAGCAATTGTCTGCCCCAGAGTAATCCTGAGTGTCAAGTGGCTCACATCAATGGTTCGCATTGAAGACAGGAGGCGGATAGCGTAGTTCATGGATGTATAGTTCGCATGAATGAGTAACCGACCAAGTTGAGCAACTATGTTTGTGTAGTTTGCAGCATGCGCAAAGGGGTGGTAAATAATTGAATAGGATTCTCAGTGGAGGACTTCGTTTCAGCGAAAACAATAGTTATACAAAAGTGGCTAGTTAGTATGCTGTAGTAGTAAGGAGTTGGAGAGTGAATCGAAAAGTAATTAAAATTTTCTTGAAAAACCGACGGTGTGGGGAGCAACGCACGGCTTCTCCGGATTTAACACTTTAATTTAAAGTTTCAAATTTTAATTCGTAAAGTTGAATTAAATTTAAAGAAAACAGATAGCTTAGCTTACGAAAACCCCACTAATGTGTTTACGGAGTAAGTATATAAGTTTGAACTCGTTAAGTCTGCAATTCAAAGGCTCAAACTCGCAAACGTAAATTCTATTGTTTTTGTTACTAAAGTAAAATAACCCCCCACGACCGCCGTTCCCAAAAGAAGTACAAAATACCTATCTGATTAGAACGTTACATAAATAAGTCGAGTGCAACTCGTTAAAGCAAAGTCTCCTTTGAGAAAAAGAATAACTTTAAAATTACTTACATCTTTATACTTTTAATAATTGCAATTACTGGTCTTGGTGTAACATTTAAAATTCTGATTGTACTCTACAGCACATGCTGTAAATTTATCGAGATCTAAATGATGCGGTCTCTTAGGGATATTTAGGAAAATCCAATCTGCTTATCGCTCCAGACAACTATTAAATGAACACGATAACCTAGCGAAATCAAATCCTTCGACTGGTAAAATTATTAATAGTTAATTAATATTATTTTTATGAGCAATTATACATATATTCAAAACTGGTAGATCGGTTATTAACGTTTAAATACAAATAGATACTTAACTAGTAGTATGCGAACAACCGATTTCAAATTGCATTCTGCAGTCGCAAAAGAGTATACACTCAATTCGTAAGCATTTCGTCACATGCATTATTTAACTTAGCTTAACATATTCAAAATTGACCGTAATCCACCACATGCATCACTGTACTAATAAAACCTGTTTCAATTTATCTCGATTTAGTAGGTAATTAGTTGGTGGCACGAGCCTTAGCAATCAAAGTGAGTCACTCCAGGATCAAGTATGCGGTATTGGATAAAATTTTGCTTTGAGATCGAAATTTTCGAGACAGCAGCACGCCCGTGGCTTAAAGAAAGAACAACAATCAGCTGCAGTTGTTGATTGTTTTTCAGGTCTACGTCGATGTCGATCTTTTCTCAAGAGGATGGATGTGAAACGATTGAGGGCAGAAATTCTACCTAACCGTAACGAAATAGAAACGAAATCTCGCATATATAGATTGTGCCTTGAGAGAGTGTAGATCCGACGCTGCTAATCTTGCCTTTAGGCAATACTCCCGGCACGGTTGCTGTATTGCCTGGAGAGACACGCTTGAAAACTCAACGCTCGCTTGAGGATTGGTGCCTCCCACTCACTTTGCCTGTGCATAAAAGTCAGTAGGAGTGTCAATTTCTAAACCTAACCTAACATGGTATCTGTACTAAAATTCCGTTTTACTTTTTCAGTTACAGCAGCGGTTTGCTCTAACAGTGTGCAGTAGATATTGTTATGTTAGGGCTCCACGTTATGTCGCCTATATTATGTTATATTTATGGTTGACTTGTAATTAATTTACTTGCCCTATTTATTTATTTTGGATATTCAAAATTAGTTACTGCTAGCCCCAGTAGATACACTTGGCTGAAAATCAGAGAGATTTTTTATCTAGATTGCTTATATTCTCAAGTTTGACGTTCCTATTTTAATTACGACAATTCAAAAAAACCTCTGTCAAATAATATGTCAAACTAGTATTGAAAATTCAATTAGAAATACTTCATCGTTACAGTTGTCATACGACAATCTCAAATAACAAGTACTTCCTTATTTAAAATTAATTCACTTTAATCTATATTTTCTTTCAGTTCTTATTTAATACCTGAATTCATCTACCTTTATTGAACTTAGCACTATCCTTCGCTGAAACCATTTCTTGTAACTCTGCAACTGATCACACCACAACTGCTCCACTCAAAACCACGGTGAAGGCCTCAACTGATAACCAAACTGCCAAAATGTACAGAATCCGGATTCAAATTAACAAAGGAACCTAGTTTGCCCCAGGAATCCGCATATACAGCTTCACCACAGTACAGATCCAAATAGACCTCAGTGGTACTTGCGTTACTTTAATATTCAATCCAAATTACTCATTTGAAGTCCGTTACAGCTTAGCACTAAAAATCCTGACCAGAAACACACCACCAGATATCACTTGATATGCCCCACAAACATGCTCGCTCTGCCAACGACTCTCATGTAAATCATTTCTTGTTATCCAATTCAAGCGATGTAAATTGTAAAATGTAATCTTACAATAAACTTAATTCAATATTCCTTTCCCTTTATTCGCTTTTGTAGAACTGTTTTCGTTTGATATTCTCACGACATTCTTTATCTGCCTCCATATAGTCTGCATACCTTGTATCCTGTTAACATTTTATATTTTATTTTTTTACACCACGCCAATTTTATTTTTAATTTTTACCGTTTTGTACGCCAAACATGTTTTAAAAACGTTTTAAAAGGATTTATTTATTAATTTTTAAATTACAAAATTCTGTTACATGATTTTCGTTTTAAACAATTTTCTATTATCAATCACAACCATCTCCTTAGCGATCTAGCTTATTTTTTCAGTCCAACAGACTATTAAAGCTTAATTATTTGATTAATTCCTACTACGTTCAATAGTATATTTCGAAAAAGTATTTGTCATCAATATCCAAGTTCATTTCAGATATTAGATTAAGTTATAATTCTACTGTTTCTCAATTATCTTCATTTAATTAAATTATATATTCTATTTTTTTTCTTTTCTAAATGCATCTTAATAATTTTGATATCCATTTCACATCTAAATTCATCTTTATGATTTGTAATTACTGTATACTTTTAATCGTATTATTCTGATTTTTAGACCCCTGTACCAATACAATAACAATATATTGATTTTTTTAACGTACTTAATTCTACAACCATATAATCGTTCCTTAGTCTTTCAGCTATTCATCTTATGAAGTTTGCATCCCTGCAAATTGTATTGAAATGTGCTAAACACGGATCGTGTTTACACAGCTGCACTCTTCTCTACCACTTATGTTACTCTAGCTGAGCCGAGTGGCCGCAGTCGGAAAAATAGAAGAAAATCATGCCCGGGTAGTTGTCAGGAGTAGCCTTGAGCTATAAAAATCTTAAGACCCAACAAGCTTCCAGCATCGTTTAATCTTGCTACGTAAGCCGCCGTCAGACCAGAAGCCGACGATATCAACGAGCTCCTGGAATGTCCGTTTGAGTGGTTTCATCCTGCGAGTGAAGCTCGTATAAGATTTTTGAATTCAGCACCACTCCCATGTTACTAGTGGTAATTATATTGACAGGCCCCGAAGTTGTCCTTTAAATTCTGCGTTAGTAAAACTGCCTAGTGTTTACTTCAGCCGATAGACCCTTTATCTAATAGACTTGTCTGTCCGTCCGTTATAAGTTATATGTTTGGAATGGTCATGTTAGGTCAGGAACCGAATTTCAGTCACGTGACACTTCCGGTTTTCGAGAAATCACAAAAAAGACCGTTTTTCAAATAGAACGCGTATTAAATAAAAATGTTTCAGCAGCCAAACGGAGAGGCCTTAAAACGTCGATCGATTAGGCAACCACTTTGACACCTTCCAGGTCTGGGTACAGTTTTTATTTAATACGCGTTCTATTTGAAAAACGGTCTTTTTTGTTTTTTTAAATGAGACATTTGTCTCACTGGATTGCTTGTCCTTCTTAATAGATCAAGTTTCTCGGTCGCAGAGCGGCTGATATTATCAAATTGACCGGCCCAAAGGTTTTCCTTAATACCGGGGTAAGTAAAACTGTGTACACTCCAGCTCAGATATCTTATCTGGTAAACCTACTCTTTACCGCCGCTGCTCTAAGTAAGGACACGACAACCCGGAGGCTACTACAACAAAATCCGGCGAAAACGCCAAATTAGACCTACTGCAGCGCCTTCTGCAGATCGTAAATTATCCTAAGGGGGCCAAGCAACCCCTTGAAAAACTTACTTTACATGGACAATCAGCCGGCGATGTTTGCTGGTATACTTGAGTCTTATCTACGGCGAAGACTGCAGTTTCCTGCACCCCACAACATCGCATTCCTGCGAACTTTAAACAAATATTCAAGCGCCATTAGATTTCCTGTTAACAGTACAGATTTGACAGCACGAAGCGGCCTGAAGACTTTAGGACCCCGCCAACTAAAGCCATGATGCCACCGTCCAAGAAGGGACTAGAGGGAACTTCACGGCTATTTTCCGTAGTTCTTTTGCTGTGCATAAAGTTGCAACCCCGATAGACGGTCTGGTCCCCACGAGCGCACAGTCCTCTCAAATAAATGCCAGCTTTATTTTTAATTTAATGTATCTAAGCATTTAGCTACTAAATATAGGTTGATTCATGTAATAAGGGTAATAAACATATTTACCCTACTTGCTCGATCTAATAACTTCGTATCTCACAAACTCTGGCTTTGAACCGCCCCCTAGCATTGTGAAACAAAGTAAAATTAGGTAAAATAGTAACAACCACTTGCAGCATTGCAATTTTCTTCCCATCGGTCTATATCCGTATTTTGTAGTATGCTTGTAGTGTATTATCTTCTTCCATTGGCTTTAGAATAATTTTTCCTTGTTATTTATAGTAATCTTATTTTCCATACCACCTACTACTAGTTTATCCTGCACCTGCATTTCTTTGTCTGCTGATTAATATATTACTTACCACAGCTTTCAGAAATGTCACTTTAGAAGAGTCCATGTTTTCCGTTACTGTCTAGGTCGTACTAATATTGCAATGGTCTTTAGCCCTCAAATCAGCTCTGATTGCAGTACAATCAAATAACAAATTAAATCACTAAAGCACAGAGTTGTAATAATGCAGGCATCTGAGAAAATTCACATAAATTGCCAAATCATAATAACACTGGTATAAATGGCCAATGACATTAATTGTATTTGAATAGGCACAGAAATATGGAAACTCAAGTTCCGTGTATTGGGTTTAGCATTTTAATTTTAATCGTAATATAATAGATTTGCACAAAGTAGAAGCCGAATCTAAATTAATTAGGAACTGGCACAGAAAGTTCAAGTTAGACACAGCTTAAAAAAGGAAGCGTAGAAAGTAAAGTCATTAGGGAATGAATAGGAAATGAACATTTTAGAATAAAGGTGAGAATAACACCAGAAAGATAAGGCAAAAGAACATAGAAAAGCTAGGCAAGCCATTTTTACATGCAAATACAAGACTTGGGAAGTTGAAGAGATTGCAGTGGCAAGAAATTAGATGAAATTCAAATAGCAGAAAATGAGACAATGTTGGTGTATTAAAAAACGATTCAGTGTAGTGATAAACAATGGGCATTTAAGTGTTATAAAATCAAATGAGTGGCGGATTAAAACGATGAGAAATGAACAATTCAAAAGACAATAATTTTAGTATATAAGAAATCGTAATTAAATTGACCAAATATGTTAATTTAGTTTATAAGATATGTAATTAGACATGGTTTGAACTTCCTGAAGATAAAATTTGTAGACAGTGTTTTGTCAAAAACGACAGAGGAGCAATTGTTTTAAATAAATTGGTGAAAGTTACCTGAGTTTTGCTCTGACTTTAATTAAAGAAATTTAGTAGAAGGCATGAAATTATAAAAATAAAAATAGCACCATCGTGATCAGCGAATTTCAGTGTATCAGCACAATTGGAGGCAAGAATTTCCACGCACTTGAGATATTTTCGGTCCGAGGCGACTTCGGCAGGTTCGGCCAGGTGACCATTCCCCGTAGAACCAATTTGCAGCATCGTGGGAAGGCCTAGGGTATCGAGATTCTTCCAGCAGCACCGCACATCAGGCCCCAACACAGCACAGCAGTCTGAGCACCCCGGGGAGGTGCAGAGATCAGCCAAGATCACCATAAAGGGGTTCCGAGAAGGCTACGAATGTGAGGTTAGTGTATTGTGAAATTTTTATCCGCGCGATTGGCATGAAAATCACATCATACCTTAATTACGACCTGGAGAACACGAATATCATAAAAGTTCCTGTGGATGGCGAGGTGTTTTCCCCGAATTTGGGAAATAAATCGTCAATTGGAGGCCCCAGTAAACAAATGCAATTTTAAGCGTCCTTTTAAATTGGGCCAATGATAGATTTTCCTGAAAAACAATAGAACGATAGACGCTACTTGAAGGCGCAATTATTCAAAATCTTACCGTAAAAATTTGTTCATTTAATTGCTTGATAATTCAGTTAACACGCAAGCTGAAGAATAACTCGAACTATTTGTGCGAGAATTTGACGTTTCAGAATAGCGACGGCGCAATTCGCCTAATTTTTAGTTCACCAGTCTACTTTTCCAGTGGCGTATCATTAAGATATTAACGTACAAATTTAGGAACCTCAGACCCGAGAGATTGAGTTTTTATTTTCATGTCTCTGTTTTCAAATGAGCTAGCGAAGTTATTAGATCAGATGAATGGATTAAATAAAGGGCAAACTACCATAAGAATGATTCTCAAATTTGGCGTACCCAACAAAATAAATTAATCAGTCAGTTTGATCATAGCAATTGGTAAAACTAAATATTGTATGGTGACCTATTTTATTTGCACACATTTTAATTACATCATTACTCATAATAGTACACAATAGCTAGATAGGGTCATTGCAATATATGTATATGATAGATATACCATATATTCCAAATTGTAATTGCATACCTTATTATTTAAGAGCAACTACTTTTTACTCAAAAATATTGAGCAACGAAACTCTAAAAGATGTAAATGTTTGCCCTGAAGCACAGTAGATTCTTCACTGTTTTAAATGAGTACCCATACGAAATATGAACTACATTTTTGGGAAACCTTCGAGAGAGCCCTTGCTTCCAGGTTTCGACGATTCCTAGAGGCCTACAATGTCATTTTCAATATACAATATGGTTTTCACCCCAAAAAACTAACCACCCTTCGCCACTCCTTCCATCGATTCCACTTAATGGTTCTTCGCCGTCATGCTGGACATTGAGAGAACTTGCGACTCCTTTTAGTATAAAAGACTGAGGGCCAGACTTCTCAATTTTTATCCGTATTATCAGTGGTTACATCACCTCCTGTCAGCACCACGCCACAATCCGCGATTCTTACCCATCTGCTCTTGTTCAGTTACCTTGGCTTCAGGAAAATCAAACTAACCCCTCCAAAACCCAAGCCATCACATATACAAATCCTCATAATCACAACAGACCCACCACCTTTCTCACCCAATGCCTTTTCACTTCTATCCTGGACTAACACTGCGAATTCCAAATATGCGTCGACTCTAAGAAAAGGGATGCGATCCATTCCGTGCTCCGATGCAGCTTTGGAGCCGGTTACCCCCACACCTTCACCAACATATGCAGCGCTCTAGCTCGTTCCAACATGATAAAGCCATGACCAACGAAAATAGGCAGAAAGGTAGTGCGCCTGATTTAGTTTCATTGTTTCGTCGAGATTTGGAAGCCAGCAGCCATCCTCCCATTTTCGGATCTCCGATCTCCGCTGCAAATTTTTCCAATGAGCGACCAAGAAGACCTATATTACATCGTCACCACCTTCGGGACTTCACCTTAAAGACCACGCATCCCAATACGAAGTTCCCTTCAGTCATTCTCCAAGATGACATGCAGGACCTTCCCTGGGAATTTCAGGACACTCTTCTTCAATGTTCAATCTTTGCTTATTAGTAGCTAAACTTTCCGCTTTCCTATGTTGTGCACGCTGTCAGACGTACTGTATATTGTTGGAACTTTATATACCTTCTAAAGACTGAATAAGCTAGAGTTTTCGTAATTATCAGCGTTATAAGCTGTTTCGTAAAAAATTGGATAGTTTTTTTCTTGAAATCGTAGCCCAAGTACATTTTTTAGTGTATTTAGAAATTTTCTTGCATAACTTAAAATGAGGACGCAAAATGTACGTAGCTTAAAACCAACCCAAGGCTTCCTTAAACTGTCGGTTTCACTCAACCAGAGCCAACAGTGATCAAAGGCTACAATAAACTCCTAATTCAATTGCGAGCTACCGTCAAGTCTCGTTAGGCCTTTGATTTATGTTTAGTGGCTGGCAACTCTATTAACAATTAGCTAGGGCACAGTCAGAACTATGCCTATTAGTTACGACGATTACATCTGAGGCGCTTTCGATTTGGTGTTTGTATGTGCAGGAGTAACTCGCTCTAGTGCAGCTCGACGTAACTTAGAGTAGTTTTAAATAATACACGTAAAATCACTTCATCACAGGACCACAGAATAGTTTCGATATTCTATGACGTGACTTAACCTATTTTATGCTGTCATTTGTTGTAATTTACAGCACTAAGAGACTGTTAGATACTAGCTGCAAGAACAGTAGGCAGTTTCGTTTGTTTATCTTCTAAAAAAATAACAATTTCCCAAAATGTGAGGTTATTCATGTAAAAGTTCGCCAAACAAATGTCAAACTAACCAAACTAATTAACGGAGCAGTTGTGGAACAGTAAAACCCCAACCATAAAGCAGGTGCACGAGGGGAAGAGGGAAAGTAAAATTGAGCAGATCCGGAGCAAAATGTTCTTGCAAACAATACGCGTAGTCATCTACCCCGAGTTGCACCTAGCAGCTCGTTTGTGCAAATCGAAAGCGCCTCTGCTCTCCAGCCTAACCGATTAGCGTTAATTAGTTCGCCGTTTGTGTACGTGTCAGCCGAAACTGCCGAAGTTGTCCTAATCAATTTCATAAAAAATTGGGAGCGGCAAAAACTTTGCATCGAGGACCCTTAAATGGCGATTAGATCGACAAGGCCGCCCTCGATGCATCACTCAAAGCTGACGCCCCCTGCCGAGTTTTTCTAGCTGCTGTTCATTTGAAACGAAAGAATTCCCGGCTCGAACTCGCAAATTTCGCCCAGTTTTGTATACATAGGGATTTTTAGGGGTATGAATAAAAGTTTCTAGTCGCAAACTTGGAATAACGTCGTTTCGCGGTGCTTTATTCTTGCAAATTGACCGCGTTGTGTATCTGGAGAGGTCGAAATCTCGTTAAATTGCGCCGCTCGAATTTTAAGCTTTCCTGCTGCTTTGTGCTGTGCTTATTGTTAATCCTTTTCAGGTTCTACAAAGGCATGCTTTAAATGTTGATTCGGTTTCAGAGTTATAGTCATGAACTGGAAATTTCTTTTTGTAACAAATTTGCCTTGGCACAAATTTTAGATTAAATTAAGTCGGGATTCCTTGCTGATTCCATTTGTTCCAAGTACTAAGAGTTAAAATGCATCTGCTACATAATATTTGGCGATCTGACGTAATGTCGAATCCGCTATGCATATCATCTGCACTATAATTGTTTTTGGGAATACTACAAGAGCTTAGAATTTATCGGTAAATATAGTAAAAGAGACTGCGTAGTAACTGAAACAAATATACATTTTACAAATAATATTCAAAATAGTTTAGTTCTAAAGGTTTTTGTTCAAATTTACAGTAGTTTGAGTTTGCTGATCCGCTACTTGCGAGAGGAAACACAATACTTAAAAAATAGTGACCTTAATTTTTTTGAAATGTAGTTTATTACTACATCATCAAATATGCTACGAAAAATCTTAATTCACAGATAACCTGTATTATAAGAAGCTAAGCTCAGCTCTGGTTAGTTGCTAAAATACAGCCTAATTTACAATAGCCTCTTATTCTACAGATTAAAGTAGAGCTGACCTACTATAATTAAAGGTTAGAGTAAATATTACCAGATAGAAACCGATACTCTAGTAGCAGCTATTAAGCGTGTCTCAGCAGCAGTTTAGACCTTATCGACAGGTAGATGCAGAAATTCTGCAAATTGAGATTATAAGTTTCGCCGTAGAATGTTCTAAACTATTAATCTAGCTGAATGATTTATAGATGTGTTTGAGTTATCCAAGAAAGTTCTAAGCTGCAACCAAGCTTATTAGTTGAGCAATCAAGCCTCCTTAAGCCAAAACTTCTCCATAGCGTACAGTAATGAAACAACGATCAGTGTCTACCACAAAAAGGGAGAATTGTAATCGAAGCGCATGAATTATAAACAATGTATCATCGATTTTCGAACAACTACCCTCATAAATAACTTATAAGCTAGTAGAGTAAAAACAGTAGCTTAATGCATCTTCAATACAATGAGCAAATCAAGCATATCTACTACGAACTGTTAATATATTTTTAAGAAACAACACCGCCTGGTGAGACAAATGCAATATTGAGATCAGCGGTAATTAAATTGAAAACGCAGAAGGCATATATACTGTCGAATCACAGTGTTAATTAGGTAACAGCATATCGAGATGTTTAGAACAATACCTTAAATTAGTTACAGTGGCGATCTGTAACGTTAGCGGCAGTAGCAAATTTATTTAAAGCATCAATATTATGCTAAGAATTTGTACGGCGCTTATTCCATCACAATATGCGCTTACATCGCCCTAGCGCTCGAACAGAAGATAAGAAGACGACCAGCAGCGGTGCGCAGAGTTTCGTACTAGTAAGCACAGCACCGCCCCCACTCAATTGTACCCAAAGCGTCTGCAACAAAAAGGAGCACCGAAAAGTATAAAATCAACTTTCAAAATCATGTCAATCACTTAAAACTTGAGACCTGAGATCCTGATCCTGATCTCCAACTCTAGGTCCCCTTTAGTTAAGAGTTTCCTGATATAGGTCTGCTTTGTGACGGAAACCCGTCTCGTACAATATCCCCCTAGGCTGAACCTGACGCAGTCCTGCCTTGTAACGGAAACCCGTTTCGTAAGGCTTCCCCGCCTAACCCTAACCTGGACCTGACAGGGTTCTGCCTTGTGACGGGAACACGTCTCGTAGAATGCTTCTTTAACCTAAACCCCACACCCGACGTTTACTACGTTATGTTGACCATAAGCTACCGGCCTCACCGAGATTATTATAATCCTAACAGGTCATTAAAATACTAGCCTACATTTAGCCACAGCATTGTTAATCCAACGACGCCACCTTGGCAGTTCACCAAAGGCACGTCGCAGTTTGCTGGCACAATCGCTATCTTTGTCGACATCAATAGCGCTTGTTTAAGACCGATCGTTTCTAGTTCAAGTACACCGGAGTTCTACCTCACCTAAACTTTCTTGGAGAGGTTCCAGGGAAACAACCGGCCAGAACCGACGTATAAAGTGGGATGGCGACAGCCGAGTACCATAGATCCAGCCCGTTTAACAGGGAAAATTTTATATTACAATTCTGTGCACATATAATTACTAAGATTTATTCTGTAGTTAGAAACATTATACGATTTATTCCTAAACTGTTTATTTTTGTACTTATACATTTGAGTGGTAACGAACCCATGGCCATCTGAGCATACTCGAGGCAAAAGTAAAGTAAATTAATTAATAAAAATTTCCAGAACATATCATGGAATCATAATAGAGCTAACCTGTGTGGTGAGATTAAATTCACCCCTACGCTAACTTCTTCAAGTGAACTCTATGGATTTAACTCTCGAATATATTCTACTGCATCAACTTTTGTATCAATGTCAGTGTGTTACGTTACTTAATAAAATTTTTGTCTCTGTTTCCATAGAGCCGGATAATTTTGCCACCATTCAGTTAAAGCAGAGTATTGTGTTATTGGAAATGTTCAACCACATCACACAAGATCCCGTTTTAGATGGTGTTACCGGGAATTCCCGTATACGACAATAAACTTTAAAGGGTGCTCCGTATCTCAGAGGGGTGGGTAGTTGTAGATTGAAATAAAAGAGCGAACTCACTCGCGATATTCAATATAACTGGAAAATATGGGGGTACGGAAATATATTTGTATTAATTTAGGGTGCCGGCGCCTCGTGGTTTTTGGATTCCTGTGATAAAGTAATGCTTCCACCATAGAAAACCTCCTCGATTATGAGAAATAGTCTGCGAGATTCAACCGTGGAACTTCACTGCGCTTTAAAACTACAAATCATATGGTAAATTAAAAAACCCTATGAAGATAACATTCATAACATTGCATTTAAACGGGTCAGCCTTGCAGCTGTGACCGCAATTACTAGGAAGATGTTATACCGGAGAACACTCTAACAATTAATAGCGCCAAACTAATTCAATGACCTTCATGACACTCTTCAAAGTAAGCTAAAAGAGAATTGTGAATGTTATAAATGATCCCGCGACCATTGCGTTTAACGGGGCCCGCTAACTTATCTCCGGCAGTAAGGGCACGGTTAAGACTAAACTGAATAATACACGCGCCACCAATTTAAATAATGGACAATTTGCAAATCTAAATTGAAAAATTCTCTGATATTACCCTCTTTCTAACTTGCAAAAAAGATAAAGTCTTAATAGTTGTTGCCTCTGTCAAATGCAAACGAACTGATAAGGTTTACCTAGTTAAGGTCGGAACAGCACATAAATGCGACACAATTGAGATGAGATATATTATTTTAATATATATAGGTTTTGAATGCAGACGAGGCAGTTTCTCGTACTGTTCTTCTGTATACCTATATGTAATATTGCCATTTAACAGTACATAGCAAATTTGCGATGTGATCACGGTGCGCTCATATTAAATTGATAATCATAAATATAGGTTTAACATATACACAAATATAAGTGCCTCAATAAGAATTTCAAACACGTGTTTTTTACATCACCTTAATATAATTTAAATTGTTACCAAATACTCAAGTGACATGTAAACAAAGCAGTAGCGTATCTGGCGCCTCCAATGACGATCAAATCCAAGGAACTTTTTAAAAACCCATACTCCACCAAACAGACTCATCAACAAAAGGAAACCGATTCATAAACACTCCACTTTCCACAAAAAACTTCGATATACACAAAATGTCTCATTAGCTCACACCAGTTTTCAGTTCCATAGCTTACTCAATACATTGAACGCGCTTTATCCAGTTCTACGGGAAACAATCCGTAGGTGTTGACCTAACGAATAGCATAAAATTACATCACAAAACTGCTAAATATGGGTAACCATATGGTTTACCAAACAACCATTGCCGAAGTCATTCAACTTCACCATGTGATATCTTGACACGATCCACACACACACACACACACACACACAAATCGGGAACCATAATGGCCACACAGCTTTTCTATCTAGCCAAATATCGCCACATTCCGGGTTCCAAACAAAAATCTCGACCGATTTTTTTCTACCTTTCTGCCCCAATTTGTTACTTATATTCTATTTTTCTTATCATTAAACAACCAAAACCAAAATAGGCTAATACCAACACAATGTGGCGCAATGACACTAAAATCCCCGAATAATGCTGAAAGTCACTACGAATCATCCGTCAAACACCTAACTTTGAAACGTCAAAGTAACAGATAAGTAAGCAACCAATAAATCCCTGCAAACAACTTGTTTCTTCTAGAAAACCATAAATCAAGAAACAGTACGCATAATTCGTTGCGTAAACGTAGCTAGCAGTCTCGTCCACAAACAAAACCGTTATTCCACTAGAACCTTACTGAAAGTCACATGTCATATCTTTTTTACCTTCGTATTATAAGTAATTAAATGCGTCTACTGCAACTCAAATATAGTAAAATATAACTCACTTACAAGCTATGGTCGAGATATGCGTAGCCAATCTTCAAATAGCCAAAAGGACAACTAAAACAATTTCTAATCATTGCACAAGGGAGCGCAATATAAATACACTTGTGCAGAACCCTGAAGGCGTAAGTGCATTCGTAACGGAGATACTTATCAAAATACATGCTGCTGATGTAACGACACACTCCTTAGGGCTGCGTCGGTGGGATGAGAAAAAGAATGGACAACGCAGTCCAACGATTATCTACGAGCAATTAGCTTGAATCCACAGGTGATAAAGGGAGGGTTTTTTCTAGAACTTTTCGGGATGCCAAAGGGTAGCGAAAAGATAGATTGAGTTACAAGGCGTTGAGGTCAGGGCGGATATACGGGTTGTCTCTTGAGAAAGCTGGATACACGACAATAGTCATAATTGTATAAAATTGTCACGGCAATGTTTCCCCATACAGCTATATTTACGCAACAAATTAACATACCGTACACAACCTCTCTTATCGATTACACCTATACCACTGCTGACATTAAACTGTTCCCCGCGACTTAAAATCTTGACGTCAAAAGCAGCACGACGCGACAAATTACGCAGTTTCAGAGCGTGCACTCAAAGGCAGCGGCAAAATTTGTCATACGATACATTTTTGAATATTCAGAATTTTAGATGGGTTTTGTCCTAGGGTAAGCAGTGCTAGCTCTGGACAGAAAATAGATGACTACCATTAACCTATGAATCAGTTTGCCGTGTTTTCGTCTGAGTGCAATGTGATTTGCTATGTTGAAACATGTCACGACGTTCGTGGCACTTTTCGCCGGATACGTGGGCTTCGCAGGCATGACATTATTTTGAAGTTTTCTACGATCATTTTCAACTTTGTATCGAATGTCGTAAGCCACGCTCTGATTTTCGTCTGCATTGAATTCTATCGAGTTTCTACGTTGTCTACATTCCCGTTTTGCCCCATGTCCAACCGAATATTCATTCTGCCTGGTCGTAGGCCCAAAATCTTCGCAATCCATACTGGCTTGATTGCCACCAATACATTCCTGTGCTCTGCCCAGTCCGAAATGTTCACGCTAGTCCCGTCGACTTCACATGTCTTCGTTTTCCGTCAAGTTTTATTGGATTAAGCTGAATACCACTACGTTATTGTTTTAATAATGCGTGTGTGAATTCTGAATTCAATAATTAAGCCACAAGTGTTTAGCATTTTTATCGGTTGACCGCTTAACGTACCTGAATATTAACCGAATAATTGCTATTTGGAAATCGGTGGCTGACTTGTCGGCAGGTGATCAGTACTGACTTTCGTAATTTGTATACCGACGTGACGTTACGCGTTAAGTAAGTCTCAACCTTCGCAACTATACTCGACGAAATTGTATATGTCTCTTTATGTGTTTAATATAGCCATATCAGATTTTATACCCCTTGACTTCCTGTAAAACGAAATGTAGTTCGCGTTGCGCAGGCACGCTTCTCGACGCCGCGCCGTGGGAAAACCTCCTCATGCCATTACGGGCAGACAAAAACCATGGTGGCAAACCTACACTATAACAGTCCTTTCTCCCCGTACTTGCTAATTGAACTATGTCGAGTTACCCCGGTTCTTTCAGCTTAAGACCCACCCCTTTTCTATTAGCTAGTCGACCAACCTTTAGGCTTGTTACAGGTTATAAACGGGCATTCATATTTTGTCTACTTACGTCTGTTAACATTAGTTGTGGCTTTTCAAAGTCATCAGCTCATCAGTAACTAACACCAAATTGTCGGCTTTCCTGAGGTAACTCAGACGTTTGTCATTTACATTAACGCCTTCCCCCTTCCTCTCTAATTCTTTAAGAACGTCCTCTAGAACTAGAGCAAACAAGTTTGGGAAAAGTATGTATCCTGATTGTATTTATAATCAGCTTTATTGCGGTGCTCTTTCTATAACGTGTATTTCAATACTATTAAAAGGTTTCTTATAATCTACTAACGCCATATAGGGTGGAATATTGGACTGAGTAGAATTTTGACAGATTCTAAGTGACCTCATTTGCATTAAATATAAAACTGGCTTATTGCAGTGTTTTATAACTACCTAATTTTTGCCTAAACCTCTTAGTAATAGTCTAATATATTGTAAGTTTTGTACATTTCCTATTTTCTACTAAAGAAATACCCCTTACCTACTGTGAATTATAGTTAAATGAATGCAGTACTGTTTTACAACAATAAAGTAACACTACACAAGGAAAGTTGTTGCCACTCAAAACACATTTTCATCTCTTAAAAAATCAATAAAAATGAGGGTATTTGGTGACGATACTGTACCCTTCTAAATGATAAATTAGGTATTGCCTACGTCATGTTTTTGTTTCCAGCTTACGTACAAAACGAATTTCAAGTTAAAAGCAGTGTGTGATATTGCTGCCGTTTTTATTGGTTCACTTCTCTCAGTTATTATGAAACAAATGTTTAACGTGACAGTGTAATTTGCTTAAGGTGAGCACAATGGCGTTCCTAATTTAGTGTGGCATAAAATATTTTCCCAGTCGAGGGACTTGCAGCCCAGAACGATGAGAATGTTGCTGAATGATTTGTCCGCTATAATAAAATTCAAATGTTTAACAACGAATATAAATAAATACTTAAGCAAAACCGCAAAAAATAGAAAGGGCAGGATAAATAATTCATTGGTCAAATAAAAAATAGAATTTAAAAGACCACTATTACACTGAAAAAGGTAGGTAAGAAGCTGGTAAGAATATTACATATGAAAACAACACAGACCATGCCATTTTAACCAAATGTCGGAGAAACTATGTTGAGGAATGTGAGTCATTAAATTGCATAAAGCAAACTTTTACGCCTATCGTGCTTCAAAGTTTAAGGCGATTTTTCTGAAGTGGTTTTTCAACTTCCCGTCCATCTTTTCAATGGCCTTCCAGGTCCTATTTTAGCCAATGGTTATTAAACAGCGGTTGTCGGCTTTTTTAATATATTGATTCCTTTAGTTTTCATAAATGTTGCTATGTCTGCTACGTTTCTTACCTTTTCATATCTTACTCTACCCATTCTTGTTATACCATATTCTGTTCTTCATGTCTCCATATGCCGCCGATGAAAATTTCTTCACGTACGCCTATGGTGTCGCCCCGTAGGTGGGGTTATTGAACGCCTGACCAGCAAATGCTTTTCTAACTAGACTCGAAGCCGAGGGGTGCTCGCGGAGCTAGCGTTGCAACGTGTGCGATCCGATGCCTCGTCGTCGGGTCGTGCTATTTGTATCTCCGAAGGAATCGGTTGCTGTTGCTAATATGAGGATAAAGAACGCTCCAAATTGTCCAATCGCCAAGTTATGAGCTGCGGTGTTAAGCCAAATCGATAAAATGACCGGATTACAGTATCACCAAGGTGCATCTATCTTGTTTTGAGAAGAATGCCATAAACCGTTGGATGAAACCTTGCCGTTGCTAAGCTAGATGTTTAAAACTATTTTAATTTCGCTCACCACAGCTCCAAGTGCGCAATTAGCTTCCATCCTTGTATAGTAAGCGATAGCATGTTGTTTATTGATTTAAATTACTATACTTTGCGTATGGCCCTGCCGGGATTCAGGTCCTAGACTTTTATACCGTGCATTTGTAGGTAGCTTACTCGTTTTAATATTTAAGGACTATTGTGGTTAAGTCCTTTACAACAGGAAACGGCCGAGTTTGTCAATAATGCAAGTTGGATTGTGTCTAGCTTAATAAGTCTGGTGAGTAATAGCTTATAATTCCGTGAAGTCACTATTAGGGCCATTTTCCATGCAGTATGTTTCGCTGTAGCTAGTGAGTTCCAAATCGTTTTTATTAATGCAAGTATATTTTTGTTTAAATGATTTGGTACGATAACCTGCATGTGATTTTATTAGTATATTAAGCTAGTAGAGGTCGAGATAGGGCAGGCAAGTAATTTCTAAGATTTCACAACATCATCCATGCCGAAGTCGTTTTTTTAGGATTAGACAACGTTATTTGTTCTTTGGCCACGTCTCATAACTTCGTAGTGTCCGAAATCTTTATTATTATTGACTTTGACAAAATTACTTGCGCTTGTCAGAATAGACCCACTGAGCTAGCTTTGCACTTTTCCTTTGAAATCAGGCATTGATTAACGTTTTTACCGGTAACATGTTTTGTTTTGTTAATGTTTCCGCGCGTTTGGGTCTTACAATCGTTTTAAAAACTGTGGTCTTATTTTCGGTAGTCATATAAGTATTCGTATTCTTATACTACCTGTCTGATATTTACCTATAGTATCACTTCCTTTATTGCCTGTTGCTTCACTTCGTGATGTAACTTTCGGTCACTTGAGAATAATTGGAGCGAGGTAATTCATGTACATAACTTTTTAATAATTATTTTGCTTCCTATTTCTAATTTTGCAACGTAATGTGCTTCTCGATATTCTTAGTGTTTTAAGTTTTTCTGTAAGTACTTCGATATTGTATTTTTTCTGTGGCAGCAGACGTATGCAGCATGTGTCTATTATTTCCTGCATCAGCTAATTCCGAACATGGACAAAATATATGAGATTGATGCTATAAATATGTAATTTGTCAATTAATTACTGCTGCGAAATAACACGTAAACGAAGTGAATATTGACTATGAATAATAACACAAAATTTATTACAATCATAATTTTGAATGCAAGTATTGTCGATATGCAACGTTATAAATGCGTTGGGTATTACACTTACAAATTCTGCAGTTCAGATATTCTGTTGTAACATTTTCAAGCTGGTTTCTTATTTTAATTACATTTCCAAACCCCTTATCAATACTTCAACCATGGGCTCTTTAGTCCTTGGAATTTGGTATGGCCGTTATTAGTAAATTTCAAATGATCGCGCCATATCTGCGACGATGACAAAGAGAATTTGCAAACAGAAGGGAATTAATTATTACTGAACTGAGACGGAGAAAATCAGTTTAAAATCGAGTCCGCAATTTGTCATTACTGCTATCGGAGAGTACGAATAGAACGGATAACGACAATAATGGTGTATTTCAGATTTAAAGGTGACCTTGCGACGGTTATGCGGCTTCGCTATCTTGCCGAGATAGTTACACGATCGCTTGACGCCTACTGCTGAAAGGAAACACTCTAATAGGTTATATTATCATTGTCGAGTTATCAAGTTTACATTAAAGAAATTGAAAGCAATTGCTTGGGCAGTGTGTCGAAGTGAAAAGGAAAATAGAACAACTCGAGTCAGTTGTAACTTTGTGAGATGGTTTATCGGACCTTTGCCACTATCTCGAGTGTTTATCACACGACGCTTCGAAAGTTTGTGATCTACTATCAAGTGAATGAACTGGTGCAATTTTATAGAAACGATTATCGATAGCCGTATTATATGCTTACAACAGTTCGAAAATGACGTTTCAGGCACTGATAGCGACTACTCTTCAATAGAATGCAAAGTATTTGGAACAAGAACAATGCATAACATGCACTTGTTAACTAAAATACATATTCTACGTAGCTTGGAATTCAGCAGTTTGGCTGGCAGCGTGTAGGTTATGCCCAGGATTGTAAAATTCGAATAACATTGAAACATGTTTATAACGACCGATAGTTCCTTCACATACTGCTACAGTAAGCGAAATTGGCACTCAAAAACAACCCTGCTTTGATATCTCCTGCACCACCGCTTTCCCAGTGCACAACAGGAAGTTACAGTCGCCTTCAAGTTTCTCACGGACTATTTTAAAGCGACCTAATACTATCGCTTTTTTTCGTAAGGAATTCTACCTGTGCTTAATTTTTTAGTTGCTATTTCAAATAGTACAAATTTTTGTTGCAAGAAGTTGAGTTTTAAGGTTTGACACAGACTAATATTGGGTAACGATGTTTATAATATTTTAATGCTGATAAATGGTGACAACGAAAGTAAGTAAAAGTACATTGTAAGGTTTACAGTATTATTCCTCAAACAATATTCTTGCTTAAATACAACGTTGTTTAGCTACTTAATCAAGCTTTTGGATTAGTGAAGGCTTTTTTCACGACCAATATTTTTTAAATTAAAAGAACGCTTACCATTGTGGACGAATGAAACTGATCGATAGATACGTTTTAGGAAACGTCTTCATTCAGTGTGTGCTATTGTTGCAACTGATTAAAATAATGTTATTTCCCGAAGTCTTCTGGTAGTTATAATACCTGAAACAAACAATTTCGTTGAAAAAATGTCATGCTACAATTACACATTGCATGTGGGGCAATTACTAAAAATACATGTTATGAATACTTAAAATGAGTATGCTTCCTGTAATTTGAAATAGAGGAGTAGAAATTACACATTCCGTAATAAAAGGTTGTTCTACGTTTATTTTGCATTATTTTTAACCTGTTGACGCAAAAACTTTATACCGCCTGCTAATTTATAACTGGTAACTCAATATAAAGTTCTAGTTGCGTGTATAAAATGTTTACTGAGCGATGTAAAAAACCAATATAAGGTAAAATCAATTTTATTCTTCAACATATTCTCGTGGGAGCTCAATACGTTTACTTCAAGGGTACTATTAAGAGATGTCACTTTATGGGGTTTATGTTTTAATAACTTGTGTTATATTTTGTTGGATCGTTGCCTTAACAACTAAACATAGGCGTTGCGATCACAACATTATCCCCCCCCCCCATAAATGAAAGTTAGGGAAGCCAGATAGCAATGCTAATATATTCAAGGATAAAAGTAGCAAGATTATATTTAGCTATAAAACCTCCTAGGTTTTTTCAACAATCCTTAAAGTACTAATAACTACAAACAAATAAACAAATGGAAGCGTGGAAGCTTTGTTGATTTAAAAAGTATGGGGGATCAGCCGAATAAAACTGAATGTCCCGGCAATGCCTTCCAGTGACATGTAGTTATTTGTGTATTGACAAACTTAGAAAGGCCTAAGTATGTTTGCAGCTGCGGATGTGCGATGTCGACATGTGACCGAGCACAAGGGCTTGTTGCACGTACCGGACGAGCGTAGGCCATAGAGGCAGGTGGGCAACAAAAGCAGGTTGCGGACGCAACTGTAGATGTGCAAACTTCGATAAGTGACCGAGCACGAGTAGCTAGCACATGCATTGGACCAACTGAGGCTATGAAGGTATATGAGCAGAGGTAGCAGGTTTCGGAAGTGCCCATAAAACAAAAGTTGCGCTAGAGTAAGGTGGCGCTGCATGTTTGCACGTTGGCTGAAATGCAGGTTTATAATAGACACACCAGAAGAAAGCGGTGTGTCTGAACGTCGATGGACGTATGTAAGGTACATGCAGGGAAGACAAAGGTGAGCTAAAACGAGACGACAGTGCATGTTTGCACCAAAATCTACATGAGTGACATACAGGCACATCAGACTTGCCTATAAAAAGTGACTATACCTGAACCTAGGTAAACGTGCGTAACTGCATGCTGAAAAACAAACAGTGAGCTAGAACGAGACAGCGGTGTATGATTGCAGGAGAGCGTTGCAGTTAACGAAGACCAGGTCTTAAAAATAATAAATACAATCAAAACCAATGCATCTGGTGCGGATGGTGTCAACATTAATATGATTAAATTATGCCTGCCATATATTCTACCATATATTTGTCATATTATTAATTTTTGTTTAATTAATGGTGTATTTCCTAATTCTTGGAAACTAGCTTTAGTGACTCCTGTTCCGAAAATTAATAATCCTGAAGAATTTAAGCATTACCGTCCTATCAGTATTCTGCCAGTATTTTCAAAGGTTTTAGAGAAAGTAATGGTATTACAAATCACAACCTACTTAGAAAAATACAATATATTACCTGATACTCAGTCGGGATTTCGTTCGGGGTATAGTTGTAGTTCTGCACTTTTGAATATTATTGACGATATCCTGTCTGCCTATGATCGAAATAAATTGACCCTTCTTGTTCTACTTGATTACAGTAAGGCGTTTGACACACTTAATCATGAAACTTTAATCGCAGTTCTGAATTATATCGGTTTCAGTGCTGCTCCACTGGCTTTACTTAAAGATTATTTGAATAATAGGAAGCAAATTGTTCAACTTGATCAACATTATTCCTCTCCTTTGCGATTGAAGTCAGGAGTGCCCCAGGGTTCCATATTGGGTCCTTTACTATATACTATCTACACAGCTACCTTTGCTAAACAGTTACAATTCTGTTCATCTCATCAATACGCAGACGACACTCAAATATATTTATCCTTCAAAGATGAAGACGTTCTTTTAGCTTGTTCTCAAATTAATAATGATCTAAAGACTCTGTTAGAAACATCTAGAAATCACTCCTTAGAAATTAATGCCTCGAAAACTCAAGTAATTTTATTTGGACCACCTCATCTTAGGCGAGCTGTCTCTCCACACGTTTCTGTTGTTGTGGACAACCAGTCTGTTGCTGTGGTTGATGTCATTAAGAATTTAGGCTTGACTATTGATAAGGATCTTAATTTTTCGGAACACGTTGTACAAATTCTTAAAAAATCTTATGGCTCACTTAAAGCTTTGTATCCCTATAGACATTTTTTATCAACTAAGACTAAAGCTGTGCTGTGTGATTCACTCGTGCTTTCCCATTTGAGTTACTGTGATGTGGTATTTGGGCCTTGCTTGAGCGTTGTAGATAAAAATAAATTACAACAAGTGCAGCGATCGTGTCTGCGTTACAGCTTTGGAGTGAGAAAGTATGATAGTGTGTCACACAAGCTCAAGGATGCGGGCTGGTTGTCTACTCACAATAGGAGACTGCTTCATGCAGCATGTATGTTCATGAAGATATATCGTGATAGATGTCCTACTTATCTGTATTCAAAAATTGATTTTAGGTCTGTTTCACTTAATGTTAATATCAATATGAATCTTCGCCCTACATCTCTTGTCACCATACCTTCCCATAGAACTGAGAAATATAAATCTTGTTGCACTTATCAAATGTCTAAAGTAATTAACTCGCTCAAACCTGAATACTTTTTATTAAGTTTTGTGGAATTCAAGAAAAAATATAGAATGCATCTCCTTTCTCTGTAAAACATAAGCTGACTCCTTATTCTATTTTCGCTAGTCTGCCGAGATAACATACTCGCAATTTTTTGTAGTAATTGTAATTTTTATGTTTTAAATATTGCGGTAACACACGAAACTCCTGTAAGCCATATAATAACATTTATTTTTTCCAAGGTTAGGTGGTAGAGCAGCGTTTGCTGAACCTCGCCTTGAGATTCATTTTTGTACAAACAAAATGAATAAAGTCATTATTATTATTATTATTATATGCAGATTCACAATAGCTGATGCACCAAAGGAAGGTGGCGATGTGTGCACAACATGCATAGGAACAAAATGGTGCACGTGTTTGGCCAGCGTAAGCCATGGATATGCAGGAGCGGAGAAAATAGGCTACGGAAGCAGTTTCTGCACGCATCTAGTCAACATAGGCAATGGATGAACGCGAGCTACGAAACCAGGCTGCGGAAGCAATTGCTAAGCGCAACCGGTCAACATGGGCCGTGGATGAGCGTGAGCGTGGTCACCAAATTTTAAGGAATCTTACTTCATAGGGTTGTATGTAAGTATTTTCTAATATTGTATTCTTTATATCTTATAATAGAAATCACTAAATTAAAATGCGTGTTAACGTTGCAAGATATTTTATAACTTGCTCGCTTTAACAACTCAACATAGGCGATGCGATCACTACAGTACTCAATGGAGTCTAAACCATTTTTATAGACGAATTTTCCGTGATCTTCGTTCACGACTATTTTATTTGACTAAAATGTCGTATTGTTCGCGTTTTTTTTTCAAGGCAAAAACTAGTTGCTGTGAGCTAAATTCGACAAATGCGGTAGATGGGGCACCAATTAGAAACGCAGTTTAGTAAGTTCTTCAGTGGCGAATTTGGCGGTATGGCATGGGACTTTATCACAATAAAATGCAAATTTTTTGTTTCTAAAGTGGCGCCGTTATTCTATGATCTTCGTAAATGTTTCCAGAAATGTAAAATATATTGGATGTTTATCCTTAGTACGCTTCCACACATAATCAATTAAGAGTGTCATCTCGGCCCATTGAATACTGTTTACCTTCATTTGTGCCGTTGATTTCGCTGTATCGATTGTCGTTTGGTACAGGTGTAAAATGGTAAGCGCAAAGCTCATCCATAATTCAAAACTTCGCATAAAATACGTCAGATCTATCTTAAACTAGCCAAACCATTGAAATCAAATGTCTTTATAAACACACTTTTGCTCAGAAGACAGCGGCACCAAACGAGCTGTGGTTTTCTTCATGTCCAAAACATTGGTACTTACAATATGTTCATGCTTTTAATACGCCTGTGGCCGCACCTACTTGACGTACGTTAACAGGACGGTTGCCAAAAATATCTGGGACTTTTTCAACGATTTCTGGAGCAACCGCGGTTGACGGATGTCCACTGCGGGGGTCATCTTCACAGCTCTGTCGTCCATGCTTAAACATCAAAGCTCACTTCTTCGTTGCCTGCAGGGGACGTTTGTCCCAACATATAATTCGTGTAAGCTTTTCAGAAACACCTTGACTCATTTAACCAGCTTTCCACACTAAGCTACTATGCAAATTGCTTTGAATTTTTTCTTGTGCTACTTTCGGAAAAATATACTAACGGCGCGTCATCTTTAGATCGTTCGGAAAATATTTCATACACTTCTCGTATATAGAAAGTAATCGTGCTATCTCTCGTCATAAAAAGACTGAAAACGCTAGCGAAATTAGACTGGAACTGAGCTGATAAATTAAATTCTTAGATTCAGAAGACAATCGAAAAGTGCCTCTTTCCAGAAAAAATATTAAACGAAAAGAATGTCTGTTTCTTTAAATTTGTTTACCATTGTCAACTTAAGGTCCAACATGACTAGAAACTATTGAAAAACAATAATTACTAGCAAACAGATGGACATGAAACTACAATATGATGGAACTCTCTAGAGAGCAGTGCAGCTGTCTGTTTTCATTTAAACGACATTACTACTATCAATTTCTCTGCCATCCAGGGGACAAAAGGTATTTGATCATATGGTATATCATGTAATGATGCTTTATGCAAATAATTTGCAGTGACCAGCCTAGGACTTCATTTTAATGAATTTGAGCATGCACATTCTAGCGCTGACTGGAATACGAAACTAATCTTACAATAATGGAGGATACAGACACCAGAATAGAATAGCAAACAGTACACCAAGTCAGTACAAAGAGGTTATAAAGCTGTAGTGAGCACGATAATGCCGGATAAGAACGAATAGAGGCCCATCCAGCTCACGGCACACGGGTGGTCTATTTGAAAGATGGCAAGGGATTCTGTTGGGCTTGGTTTCGGGAGCACCATAGAAATTCCAGACCGTTTTTGCCGCACGTCGAATTAACTTCACAATTTGCATCGGACTGCATTCGAAACTTGACAAGAGCGGGGTGGGCTGACAAACATGCTCTCGCCTCAAAATCCTATGCCCGACTAAGATGTGCGAGCCAACGCGACGGTGTCATGCATTTACAAGATGCGACGACCAGCGAAACTAACATTATCGTCCCCTTCCATCGATCGTGGCGGGGAAAATCTTACGGTAAATATTAAATTGTAAATTATTATAACAAAATTCTTCAAGGCAGTGTTTCGTAACTCATTTAGATGTTGTAACGGATTTCTGGACTTACTTATTTAGAATTTTTATTTCATAATCGAAACTGTCGTTTTAACCATGATTTCTGTTGTATGGGTTATAATATTTCGTAATAGTTTTCTGTTTGCTACTTCCGTTTCTATATTCTTAAATACTTTTATTACTGTTTTGGATTTAGCACTGTTTTATGACGCGTATTTTGTGTTTGAATATCATGATTTTGTTCTGTTTCCATATTAACATTGGTTGGTTCTTGTGTTATTAAAGTTAATTCAGCGCTTGAGTTTTGTAGTAAAACTTAATTTACAGTTTTCGTTTAATTTACTTATAGTGGTTGTTTGCATTTTAATGAATTTGCGTTCGATTACTGTCAGAAAACATTAATTTCTATATCCACCGACTATTGCTAAAGATTAGGTAATTTTAAACGTCGTTGCGTATTTCAAGTCACCTATACAGTTTTTGGTACTGTTTTTATTTAAAAACATTCCGTATGCAACTTGGGAGTACGGCTATTTTCCAGTTTCTATTTCCTTTTTCGAAATATTTTGGACAACTAATTTTATTTCCGACGTGCATCTTCAAGGCTTCTTTTGATGACGCTTTGTAGTTAGTAATACAATCAATAATCTGGTTCACATTTGAATTTATTGGTTGGGTGATTTTGTTAATCCTTATGATTAATTCAGAGTTTGATAGTATTTGGAAGTAAAAGACCCTTTGATTGTCCGCTCTCGTTATCTCTCCTTTCACGTGGTCCAACTCTCAGGCGAATTTATTTTCAGGCCTTTTTATTTTTTCGCTCTCTGGCCTCTTCTTCGTTCTTTCTATTACTAATTGCAAGATTGGTCATGCTATCTGCTGCAAATCCGCGGATATTGAGGTAGTCGCATATCGTTATTTCTTCCATCACTGGTTTACAAATTTGGGGCTTGAGAATACCGGAACACTTGATACCAAGAGTACTCTGCGTCAAACACCTCTTTGTTTCACACACGTAGGAACTGCACTGTTCAGATTTTCTTTTGTTCCAACCTTTTGCATCCCCGGTGTTGTAGTCCGCGCTTTTCGCTACCAGTGGAATATACAGCTTGTCGAATCACGCCCATCGCAGAGGTTAAATTTTATATTAATGTCTTTCTAACTAATAGAAAACCATCACTTGCTTACAAATATCTTCTGAATTTATGTTTTATTCTGTATTCGTCAAAAATACCGGGTGTCTTAAAATGAATTATATCTAGTATGCTTTGAATTTCCCATAATGCAATCTAAAATTTTACTTGAAATTGGCAAGACTGTAAGTCTATGTCAAATTAGAGGTTAGCAGGTTAGATTTTGCGTCAGTCTGTGTCAAAACTGATGCAAAACCTAACCTATTAACCTTGAATTTGACATAGACTTACAGTCTTGCCAATTTCAAGTAAAATTTTAGATTGCATTCTGGGAAATTCAAAGCATACTAGATGTAATTTATTTAATACAGCCGGTAGTAAACAAAACATTTCACCGATATATGTGCGCCAATATGCGAGTAAGCAAAGAACTTTTAATGTGATTAACTTTACCTAATTTATATCTGCTTACGTTAGGAGAGGAATCTTCGTACAGTGGGGTACGCAAATCATTAAATAACCTTTTTGAGCGCCAGTTGATGCCATTTCAATTAGGCTTTCGTAACTTCGCCCGAATCGCTTCCAAGCGTTTACACTAGTTATATCCTTTTGTGCTTACGTAATCCGAATACTATATGTTTTGGAAATAATTTACATAACATTTTGAATTTACTTTGAATACAACAAACCTGGTATTCCTAATAAGGAGACCATTTCATACATTTTTTAGTAAATTAAGTCCGTTGTTTCAAACAAATATATGATTAATGTTTGCCACTAGCTGTTATTGTTTTCTTGAGTGATTACTATTTCTTCAAAGCCTAGCTTACGTCGCATCTCAGCTACTTGTTTCATGGAAAATCCTCTTTTAAAGTAACTAACGCAATAAAGCTTTTTTTTCGAACGACCCATTGATGATATAACGCGCACAGTCTTTCTTTTAAAGCTTCTTGACCTAAATTTTAAGTGTATTTCTTTGCAGGATAAAATTAGAAACATTATAAAATCTATTTTATTTATTTACTAAAACGGAATTTGGAAATCGCAACCGGTAACTAATAAAAATCTAAATTGAAAATATATACCAACAAAGTTATATTTACATTCACATGTCAGAAAGTTATTTCAAAAGATTATAAAGGTGTAGACATGAAACCTATTTTAATATTTGCAAAAAAATTATACCCCACTTTTTATGAATTCATAAAAATAGCACCAATTTAAAACTCTTATATGGCTAATCCGCAGTTTACTTGTAATAAAACAACAGTTTTATTGGAAGGTTTCCAGGTCTCAAGTAATCTTGGAAGGTGGTGTGTGGGAGCTTGGTAAATATAAAAGGAAATAAATTTTTCAGGTGTGGCTGTTTTTTTTAAATTTAATATCCCTCTGGACCCGCTGGATTAGCTACATTTAAAATTTACTGATTGTGTCATTAAATCTTCTAACGCATTTTTTAATAGAAATGTTTATTGTTGGTACTTGCTTTAAAATGTCTGCATTTTTCATTACTGCTGAATTGGATGTAGTTCCCTGTACTGTACACATACGGGGTAGCTATTATGTATGGGATCAAAGCTGCCCTCGTTTGAAATGTACGTTTCCCATTTGGTATTATGTAATTTGAGGTTATTTTGCATATTCTGAAGTTTAAAAAAATTGTTTTTTCATATAGTTTTTAAGTGCCGTCGCCATATTGAATTTTTTTAAATAGCAATCTAGGCTGTGTGATACATCAATAGAAAGCTTATTTTGTTTTCTTCTCAGAAATATTACACACGTATAGGCATACATAAGAAAATAACGCAGAGAAACAAAAAAAAAGGCATTTAAGGCGTGCTTCATTCGTCGCTTCACATTTAGTCAAATCTAGTAACCATTGCATCAACAAACCGTCATAAATCCAGCACAATCCGACTAAGCTTCTCAATAAACAACGTGACACTGACAGCCGACTATTTGATTATCTATATCTCTAAGAACGGATAGCCAACTAGTAATTACATCAACTGAATGTGTGAACACTCATTCGTCTTTGCTTAGTAAAATACTTGCAGTTTCTTTGGCTTTACGTGTACTTAATATCTATTCTTTAGATAAAATCTTTGTGTTCTACCAATGTAGCTTGTGGTTGTTATTCAAAGCATGTTCTGCTATTTTAGATTTCTCAATCTGGTATTTCTTAATAAAATGTTGGTGTCCTTTAACCCTAACTTCTAAAGGTATTGATGTTTCACCGATATAGTATTTCCCGCATTCACAAGAAATACTAAAGGTACAATTCGTTGAACTTAATTTTTCGTTGAACAGCTTCGTTTTTGTACGGATCGACCGCAAGGTATTCATAGTTTTGAATACCGTCATTACCGTCTTAACATTAAACTTATTTCCAATTCGTTGAATTGTGTCAGACATTCTTGGAATATAATGCATAGTAGGAGTGTTGTATTTTTGAATGTAGTTTCTCTGTACATGGGTGTTATTATTTCCTGTATCGAAAACGTTTCGAACAAGAGTCTTGGGATAACCGTCATCTTTTAAAACATTTGTAACAAACCTTTTTTTTTCTTGAAGGTTTTATTAGTAGAGCAAATAACTCTGGCTTTATTGTAAAGACGTTGTACGACACATGTCTTTATGTTTTTGTGACGACTGGAGTTAAAATGTAAGTACCCATTGGTGTTGGTTTTCTTGCGGTATGCTGATGTTTCAAAAGTATTTATTGTGCGTGTATCAAGAAAATGTAAGTGATTTTGTTGCTATGCTTCTAATTTAAATTTTATGTAAGTTTCTTTACTGTTAATATGTTCAAGAAATATGTTTACTTTATCAACACTATAACGGCAAATAACAAAAACTTTATCAAAATAACTTTGCAACGTTTTGAACTTTATCGGTCCCCACAAAGGGCGTTCTGGATTTACATTTCGGGTTAACTCAAATTGGAGACAGGATTCTCTCAACTCAAATATATAAGGTGAGGAAAACGCAATATACAAAGTAACAGTATAATGTTGTTAACTAAATATACAAATTACGAATTACTTTGTAGGTTAATAAATTAACGGTTTTCTCTGGGGCTGCGTTTCTTGATTCCTGGTCGGCCCGCAGGCGGTTCGAGTGGAGGCGGCTTTCGGCGATGAGCTGAATATAGCATTCGCCCGTGTATGTTAAATGTCGACGACTCGACCTTCAGATTACTGTTTTGTTTACATTTGATGTGATGCAATTATATGCAGAAATTAAGGAGATCTGGAAGATACGTGTAGCCATGGAGTTGCATAAGGGCTAGTGCGAGAAGTACGGGTGCCCCGGAAATACCAGGCGATGTTCTCGGAGTGACGGTACCATAGAATTGTACCTGGTTGGATTCGCCTAATTTTAGCTGGCAAAACTGAAGCTGACAGCTCGACTTGCGCTTTCGATGAATTCATGTAAGTTAGTACATGCGGCTATAGGCCCGAGCAGCGTTCAGGCGGAACGTGCAATACGATTCTTTCAGTTATTAATAGATTTGAAATATTGTTGTTGAGTATGGCTGTGGCTTTAAATTTATAGGAAAATACGTCAGGAAACGGGCAGGCACCGCCTCAATCTAACCTACAGGTTAGGGTTTAGGTGGTTACGCTAGGAGACGGGCAGTCACCGTCTCAGTCTAACATCAGGAAAGGAGTTTGGGATAAGGGGAGTCCAGGGACTCAAGTGGGATGGACTGAAGTTCGACGGACATGATCAGGTTCTAGGCCCAAGAGGGCGGAAAGCTCTCCAGGTTAGAGCAGTTGCTGGTCGGGATCGGTGGACTCAAGAAGATTAAAATGGTTGCGGAGTCTTCTTATATACACTTAGGGCGGCTTTACCGGTACAGCGGCTTCCGGCATCGTTGAATGGAAGGCGGCGTTGGGATTCAGTCAACGTGACTGCGTATAGCCGGTGCCTTCGCGTTATGGTAAAACCGAACTCTAGATAGATGTAATGCTCGATTAGGCGATGTATAAATTTAATACATTTTTAATGTTTCATTAAAATTTATACAGGAACTAGCGCTACACCTCCACCAAACTATTGGTTGATTTGTGTATGTGTAGTCATGTTGCTTAAAGCCTTACATAAAAATGTTACTAACAATGGTTGATAACGGGGAACCAATTACCATTCCGAAATCTTGTTGTAGAAACTCATTGTGTATTTGAAAATATGTTGTTTTAATGCAAAGTGTTAGAAATTCCATAATGGTCTCAATGCTTAATGTTGTTCGTGTCTGTAATGTGTTATAATTTTCTAATCTTGGTTTTATGATGTTAAGTGTTTTGTCTACTGGAACATTCGTGAACAGGCTAACTACATCAAAACTAACCATTAGGTGTTGGGTGTTCAAGTTTGTTTTTTAAATTTTTGAAAAAAATGCGGTGTGTTTTTAATGTATGGGTCTGTATTTCTCGATAAAGGGTTAAGTATTTTAAGTAGATAATTAGCTAAACTGTGACATGGTGAAGCAATAGAATCTATAGAACTAACTATTGGCCTAAGTGGTACATTTGTTTTGTATATTTTTGGTAATCCATGAAAATGAGGATGTTTATTATAGTGTGGTGTTAGTATATGTCTAACAAAATCTGCGTGTTTTGTAGATTTTCGTTTCTATTGTAGGTATTGGACCTTTCTTAAATTTAGTGTATTGTTCTTCACTGATGAGTGCCAAAAGTTTTTCACTGTATGTGTATATATCCAGTATTACAGTCGAGTTACCTTTGTCTGCATTTTAATTCTATTATCAGCTTTTAGTGTGTGTAGTGACTGCCAAATTGCAATGTCTACAGGATTTGTGAGTTGTGTGCTAGAGCGTGTAGCGGGAAAAATTCTAGGAGCGTTTTATTGTATAGATTACTGTAAAAGTAAATTATATCAGTACAATTAGACAATATTCTTCAGTAGGATTAGCAATTTTTGCTGATACGCTTATACTTTAATTCTTACCGGGACGGGGGCGAGACAGAGATATTGTACACCAATTAGTGAAACCTGCAGCTTATCTAATATCGCCAATTATCGATTATTTTCAATGATTTGTAGATCCCTATAAGAAATTTTCAACACAAAATACAATCAGTATGCGTCTGTAGTAACGAAACTTCGACTTCAAGCTCGACATCACCAAAGATCAATAATGAAACAAAGGCACGGTTGAATGATACTGACTTTATATTCGAAAATAAGGGATTGTTTCCTAGGTAAAGGTTGTAGTGTGCATCGAATAAGAAAAATGACATTAAAAAGCTTACCTTGTGTTATGCTTCAAACGATTAGAAACATCATCTTTATAGTTTCTTTTGGTTTTAATTTTTCCGGTGATAGAAATGCTGCGGTGCTTAAAAATAAATAAATTATACGGTAGCTCTTTGCATATATTTGTGGAACTAAGTGCGGGATGTTAATTATGATTGACAAAAGGAACATACCGATTGTGTCTGAAACTAGCTGGCTTCCATTACCTAGGCCATATAATTAGATTCCTACCCATCAAACTTTGCCAATGAACTATGCCGGAGTAATCTAAACTTCCTGAGCCAATTCCGAAAGCATGTATCGATTGCCCGTCAAAATCGGCATATGTGGCATGACTTCATCAATGGCGGAAGCCACAGCTTCCCGAACGGGAACGACAATTGGCACAATTTTGCGTTTCACTCGCGCTTAATTGACGCGTTCGCGAAACTACCCTTATTAAGCTAATATTTTGCTAGATATATACCCTGAGCGCAGCCGTTGCGAGTTAGACCGAGTCGGAAAAGACGCTTGGGTCAATATTTTGAGACAAAATTAAGCCGAAGGTGGAGAACAACTAAGCAGCTGGCAAGTTTAAAGTTTTATTTGCACTGCCATTGCGATCTAGCTAATGCCACAAACCGAGGGGCTTTGAGTCTTGGAAGAACTCGAAGATGGAAGGTCGAGTTTGCATTGACAGAACATTTGAATAAGCCTTTTTAGTTCATTTAGGTAGAGTAGCTGGTCGCTTCTCTTGCTACCTTTCAAAGTTCAATATTAACTTTTAACTGGTTAGCGGGCCACTTGCAGTGGAAGAATTTTTTGAGAAAAAAGGAACGTTTAATTAAACTACGGTTTTTCCTTTGAGTACTAAAGTTTTCCTTAATTATCTCCTATCCTCATTTCATAATGAATGACAATGTATTTCAAAAGGGGAGTAAGTGTTGCTGTGGAAAAGCTCCAGGTGACTGTACAGTTTTGAAGTATACCTGAAATGAGGCAACCTTATCCGATTCTTAATATAATTATGGACTGACAAAATTGGCTCATTATCAATCTATGAGAAACTATTATAACAAACTAAAATGTATTTATTCCTAAATCGTTACAGCTGCCTCAGCTACATCTAGTCTATCCAACAAAGTGTATTGTTGGTTGCTTGGACTAAAAATTCACTCACAAATACTGGAGGTTTTCCATATTACTTGTTTGTTCGATTTTGTTTCCATTTCTAATATAACATCTTACAATAACTTTCAGATATTTGTATTCATTATTCAACGTAAAAAAAGGTTTAGCTCCAACATAGCTCCTGCACCAAATGGGAATGCTTCGGCATTCTAGCGGGGAAAAACCTCATGCTCGGAGGTGGACAGGGCCATTTGGCTTGAACCACGTCGAGGGTAGCCCCAGCAAGAATTTTGACGCTACTGTGTACCAGACCGTGCATGCGGAGAGCATCCTAAGCTGGAGGGCGGCTACGGAACAAGTGCAGCTTAAAAATTATTGCTTGCACTTAAACCGAAAGGACGCAGACGAAGTTTTCATAGTTTTTTAAAGAAAGCTGAAATGCCTCCACCTGGATGTTCGGAGAATAAATGTAGACTTCGAATCTCATAAAGTCACCGACCGAAACAACACAGACCTCGCGCATTCAAGAGATCAAACGAAAGAGTGTCCGTCAAAACGGAGTCAACGCCCACTGCGTTTATCAGCTGTGAGTACAAACTTAACAATATAATTCCCCCAAAATGCATCGAGCTATGAAAGTTAATCTGAAAAAGGAAGCAGGCTAATATGCCACTAAATGACAAATTAGACCTCTAACTCGGAGTTAAAAGAGCCGTTACAGATAGTAAAATACTATTTAAATAAAACATAAGCCAAAATATCTCCACGTCTTCACCGGTGGTTTGAATTAAGCTATTTGACGGGAAAGCTATATTCTGTAAAATCTAAATTATGTCGTAGAAAAAAAATTGCCAATTATGCGCAAAATGTGAATAATGTCACTTTAGTTTTTTATATGAAGTCAGATCACCTAACAATATTCAACATACTGACCTTTTTAAGATAGATATGCCAAATGATCCCCATCTTCTCCTATGAGCTATCAGTAATAGACATTCAGTGATTGTCTACGCAGTCAGAATGGTGTAATGTCACGGTTTCAAATTTTGATTTAGCTAAGATTTCTTTAGAGTTGTGTAACGATATGCATAGAAATTCCTATCCATTCTTATCTTTAGATCTAAAATGCAACATTACCTGCACTTTTTACCGCATCCGCACTCGCCCTTGGCTAACGATATTTTTAAATTACTGGCTCGATTTTAAGCCGATTTCCTTTGTCTGCTCTTTGAAATGAGTTGTCACCTCTTTGTCCAGTCTCTTTAGTGTCGTCGCACATATATTACGTGGGTATCTCAACGAGTGCATGGCGAAAACTGTTCCATCCCAAGTCTGATGGTACGAAGTATTTGGTTGATCACTATAGTAATGATCTCTATTATTTGTAATCAATATTATTTGCAATTACTAATTAAATAAAAATTGAGCACCCACATAGCTTTAATTTGAATTTTATATTGCCTTTCTCATGTGGCTAATTAAAAATATGATTATTTAATTGTGCTTTACTATAAAAAATGTTGCCTTCGATATTTTATTCATTTGCAACATATTCAAACTTCTGCGCCGGCTAGCACTTTGAGACTCATGTATCTACAGGGTTAGATTGTTACACTTTAGATGAATTTAACCATTGTATGGCAAATGCTCGGTTCTGACAGGTAATCTCAAATATTTAATCCCAAACGAAGCTGTTCGAAACAGAAAATTCAGGGTATTTTGAATAGAAATTAATCAAAAATCAAACATGAGATTATAAGAATGCATTTATAATAATTACTTACGTTTGGCTAACCTGGAATTTGTTTTTCAAGTGTAAAATGACGTCAATTTGTATTTGTTTTTTTTTCGAACACACGGCAATCTAGCTTTCCGTCTCCGAAAAAGGACGCCAAGCTTGTATTTTCTTTTTGGAATGGTTTTAGCTGTTCGTGCCTATCTCTGGAGTACGAACCAAGCCTCGTCCAGGTCCTATTCCTTGCTGTCCGCTTCTCCTAGCTCCCATTCTTGTTGAATCTGGCTAGAAAGATGACCTCTCATAAATCACGGTTGGAAAGGACGCCAAGCTTGTATATGCTTCCTAGAAATATTTCAGCGGTTGAAGCCTGCGTCTGGTTCACGAATCAAGCGTTTTCTAGGCCCAGCCCCTTGCTGTCTGCTTTTTTCACCTCCAAAACCTGTCGAATTTTTTGTCCGAAGACGATCACATAAAGGCGAAGCTCCAGATCAAATTTACTCACTAACTGCACTCCGGAATACTCCTAATTTAACCACAGCTGGCCTTCACACAACGGCAAATAAATAAAACACACAACTGGACACAAATTATATACTTTTATCAAGAAAATTTATCAAAATTGGGGAGCCAAACAACACACAAGCTTTCGGCTTAGCTTCACCAACAAACAGCAACAAAAGATGCTCAAAATCACCGTAGCAACATGATTTACAATTGTTTTCTGTAAGTTTACATTCTTTGATCTAATTCATAAAATTTAAATGTGATTCAGGAAACTATAACCTAACAATTTGCACTTTTTAATTTTTAGTTAGCAAACACCGACTCACACCACTAGCACACTTGTAGTTTAATTAATTCTCGGGTTGCTTTTTATATGCTCTTTGCATGTGTCTGTGCCTTCTTATACTGCTTTATAATTCCTTTAGCTGCGTCATCGGTTATTGGCATTTCGACATGAGTGAAACGCTGCCTTAAACCTCTGTAAAGCCTCGTTACACCTTTGTATTAAAGCGACTTTATTATCGTTACCTGACGTTGCACAATTAATCTGTCAGTCATCATAAGCTACAGTTTTCATATCGAGCATACATTTAAATGCAAGCTGAACGCAGCTCTGACGAGATCGTTCTATAGAATAATTACGAACCTTTGTTAATTAATTACTGTTATTGCTAATCTTGTTTAATGTAATTATCAATGTTTAATAGTGACTCTTATTGTTGCAGTATTTGAATTTTTTATTACCATTTGTAAGTTAGCTAGTCAACCAGAATTGCTGTAAGCATAATAGCATTACAGTATTGATAAAGGGCTAGCACTACCTCATTTTGTTTACAACTATTTTTCCTCTCCCAAATGTATGATCGCATTCCGTTTAAGATTCCATTAGCTTCTTAATGTACTGAACAATGTGTCAACCATTGGTTATTATCAAATCTGGCTCAATTCTCAAGTCTCGGCCAATTCTTCGTCTGTGTATGTTGATCTTTGAAGATAACCTTGATTATTTTTATATATATCGTTCTGCTGCGTTTACTACTAATATATTGCCTCAGTAGAATTACGTCTACTTTTCACACTACTATTTATTTATAATTTTCTTATGTATCACAGGTCCTACTCCATGTTAACTTCCATCTTCAGGTCTTTCATGCGCTGATCTTAATTTGATTAGCTCTCATGATATAATTTTGCTTATTTTTTTGTCTTAAACAAACCTGAAACCTATTGCACCAGTCAGCAGATCGATTCTACAAAATGACTCAGTCCTTTGACACTTTCTTTGGCGCTGTTTGCTGCCACGCTTTTTCAAAATAAAGCACGTACGATATTACTTAAAGTAGCCGCTTTGAATGGAAAAGGCGAAGTTCATGAATTTGCGAAACAGTTTAATTTAATTTTAGTTTCGTGTTCAGTGACAACAAATAGAAGCTTGACCTGGATGTGCAGCTACAGTTGCGTTTCTAGTACTTAATAAAATGCAATAAGGTATTCTGTTTGTCTAGTTCCCAGTTCACACAACGTTATTTAAAGTTTAACGACCCGCTTCAATGTTTCTCTTACTTTGAAGTTTAATTTTTAAGCTGCTTAAACATCAAAGTTTCATTCGCTTGCTTCATTGGGAGTAATAGGTGTTTTTATGACGAATTTCATGAAGTATAACGAACGCTTCTTCTGTTCACTATAATAAAAATAAATAATCTAAACTGCAATACACTTTATTTAGTTATTTTGAGTAATACAAGGAAGCTTCGTAATAGTGGATCGAAAATAAACTTTACTTGACTTCATTCTCTATTAACGTAGCATCGTTTGAAAACTTCAAGTCAAACACATGAATTTTGATTTTCTTTCAAATGATTTGTCAGAAATTGTCAATAAAGGGGTTTCTAAGAAGTCTGTCAACCAATGATTCCGATCTCTCTAATATAAAGAATAAATTTTTTAATTTCTTTTTAAATAGCATGTTATATAATATACTTAACTTACTTCAGTGTTCAAAGTAATTTTTCATACTGGAAAATTTAACAAAGCAGGAGATTCAAATATTAATAACTAACTTTTTAGCTCAGAATGGGGCCGATCTTATTTCAGTTAAAATAATTTTTGCTGTTTTGAAATTCAGTTGCAAATAATAAGGTAACAATTTTTTTTATCGTGTTAAATCAAGCAGTGTTCATAATGGTATGCACAAAATAGGTAAAAGTATTTTAATGTTTCTAATAAGACTGAAACAGCCAAACGAAATGCTTTATAATGTGAATTGCATTCATTCGCCAAGAGTAATGATTAAATCTCATTTCTGGTCAGACGCCTTAACAACTCATCCAGGAACGCTACGTAACGCACAGGTTTATCGCTGTATTATAAAGGGGGGAGTCGCGACATAGAAAAGTAAGTCTGACTTGAGGGCACGGTTAGCCCGATCGATAACGATAAGAACTTGCCACGCAGGCGGGTACAATACACGTTTATATATAAAAATGGCTGGCAATGACGATTTGAAAGTCTCCTGCAAAGGAGTAAATTTAGAAAAAGCTGCAACCCAACATTGTAATCACGCCATAGGCGAAACTTTTTTACCGATCAGAAATAAGTAAACCAAATGTATAATCAAGAGATGTCGCGGTTGAGTACAGATGGTTTCCCATATCTTTCGGCTAAAGAAGATAATAGAATTTCCATCGGAAATGATCTTATGCCGGTATCGCTATGGTGTTTGGACATAGCTGATGATAAAATATCTGAGATAATACCGGTGAGGTAGCTATATTGGTTGTTACTGAACTTCAATTCTGATATTACATTGTTTAGCTTATTTGAGCTAATCTGCCCGTGATACTTCGTATCGAATAGCTTTTTAGATGGTTTCTGCTGGATGCTGGCGTATTGCATAACCTACTTCTCGACGCTGTGTATTTGGTTGCCGTGAGCGTTAGAACGGTCATTTAGTCACTTCCGTCTGGATGATTGGGTTCTATATTGAATTTCTAGTGAAGCGGACACTAGCTAAAAGCAATTACCGATTTTGTAAAAAATCCGATGTCTGACCCGTTAAGGGGATTTGGGATTCGGTGATCGCTGTGTCGTGTCTTTGTTATTTCTTCCAAATTCTTATTGACGGATTAAGTATATGGAATTCGGATAGACATTATGCAATTGAATTTGTATGAAGACAATCACTAGCGTTTGATGGTTTTCAATAAATTAGCACCTCCACTCGAAATTGATCCACTAAGATGTTCTAAATTTTCTAGTTTTCATATAGAAAGCTTTTAATTTCTTTTTGAATGAGTTCTGCATTTTATTATGGGTTTGATAAGCAGTTGATACCGTTCCATCCAGCAGCTATGCAATGTTAAGGCCACATTAGCTTTTTTTATCGACGCTGGATTCAACAGATAAGCTACGACCTTATGCAAGAACTACATATTTTTGGCGAAATTCAAAACTATATCGAAGCTAGTAAGTGTATTTTTGATATAATCCTTTCATTGTAATTTGCTATTACATTTTGACGGGGAATCGTCCAACTTATGTTCACAAGTTGTGGAATAATGAAGTTGGTAGCGCCCATATATTTTCGCAATAGCATAGACAACACAGCCCGTTGAACTATGTGGTTACGGGACTGCTTTACGTATTCACAGCTGGCTATTCGGCTTGTATCTAACTGTTGTAATAATATCGTTAATTTATTCTATTGGTCTTGCGTATTAAAGCGTTCAGTTGTGTCAATATTTATATTCTTTATTTCTTAAAAAATATAAATCCGTCTGAGTCGCTAAAACCGCTTAACGATACGCATAGTAATTGATCTTCTTTTCAGATGTGAAAGAGGTATGAAAAATGTCCCATTGTGTGCATACATTTTGTATAAATGTAATCTAGACAGTTTGTAAACTATAAAAAGTTCAAATTCAAAAAACTACTAAAAGTGAAGCAAAGAAAATATAATTCAATCAAAAGTGACATATTATTTCCTTAATTGCGCAGAACGGTTTATCATGCTAACGTGTTAAAGCCATTATATTTTAACTTGCTGAATCGTAAAATTGATTGATTTTTTATGTCAAAAATTTTCAGGCTAATTATCTATATATCTTAAGAACAGAAGGATCACAATTTACGCCCTTTTGCCAATTACAGCAAAGTGCACTTAAATATTCGGAAATCGCCTTATTTACCCATATGGAAACACAAGTCCATTCGAACTGAAAACTTATGAATACACTCGTATTTCTTCTTTTTTAATTTATATACAGCTTATATGTGAACGCTAAGTAAAATCGATAAGAATAAAATGTCAGTCTTGAAATGTGATGTTGGAAAAGGATAGTGGATATTTTGAGCAGAAAGCATCGTACAACATATTCTAGAATTCATGAAGTTGCTGTAATAGCAAAAATGTATTTGTCGCCTTATATCTGTAAAATGGGAATCTCTCAACCGCCCACGAGGAAATAAAAACAATCGACAAATGCTAGGCTGGCAAACAGAATTATGAACAGAATTTCTACTTATCCATTAATCTCCCACGACGGTCGACCCGAAAACAACGCTAAGTACATATGGGAGCTCATGCGATGACTTCATGGGAAGTTAACGAGGCCAGATCTCTATTTTTCAAGAGCTAATTACAGGTTGTTATAACGCCAGCGTTTATTGCACGTGACTGGAATAAAATAGCCCAATCGATCATACCTACAAATCTTTGTCCGCTGGTTAGGGTATTATTCTGGGCGTTGTGGCGCAGTGCAGTTGCCATCGGCTATAGCTAACACCCTTGCTCCTCTTAGCACAACAATTGAAATTAAGCAAATTGCAGATAGTATCATACAAATTACCTCAAGCGACAAAACGCAGTTCTGCTTAATACTCGGCACAATCATCGCTCCGGTGTTCTGCAATTCCGTTAACAATGATTTTATTGGTGTAATGCCGCAGTGCAGCGCTGGAATAAAGGACGATAGAGCAGTTCGAAATGCAGATGCTGAATGGCGACCTTATCTCGAACATCGCTAAGCTTGCTTTTTCAAGAGTTCCCTGAGTAGATTTGCTTGCAGATGTCGGATTTAAAACAAGTTTGAGAGACATCAGAGCAATAGCTTCCAATATTGTTTAATATCAACGTTGGGTTGAACAAAAAGTTCTCATGCATTTTGGAAGTCTGACTAAATATTGGAACATATGTACATTTTCCCGTTGGTTGTATATTGAATGATGAGGTTCTATGTGTATGTCGAGATATTAAGTCAAAATCTCCCGTTGAAAATTGAAATTCAGATATTAAGGTCGGATACCGTGTTATTACTAGATTACTAGATTAAGTTGAGAAATTATGTTTTTGTTACCTGAGAATCAAGATAACGACATAAAAGCTACAAATTAGAGCTGAACTCAAAATACCGCATTATAAATCCAAATTTCGTACTTCAAGTTAGGATGTCGCCCCCAATATTAAAACTTTGAGTTTGAGTCAATATATATCGTTCGTATACAATTTAGACCCCCTTTTACCTCCTAAGATCCTCAGTTTAACACTACATTTTACGTTCAAAGTTGGAAGATAAAGTTTAGCTTGACATAAGAGCTAAATTCTAACATTCACAACATGCATTTCTTAAATGATAGAACAGGTTTAAGTTAACTGGAGGTATTAATTAACTTGAGCAAACAAATATAGGCACCTGTAACTCAATGTATCGGAAATGAGTATCGATTAAACGGGCTAAATCTGGCGACCTTGAAATTTTCTGGTAGGCCCGTTAATGCTATTAAAATGGCTTTCACATCCCACGGAACAGTAGCGCTGAAACCAAGCACACCCTTATTGCTGGATGCTAACTTCAGCCCGCCAGCAAAAAATTAACGAATTATTAGCCCATCTGCGCGTGCATCAGAAGAACGCTGAAATCGTGATATTAAGTCAAAAGTAAGTCGTAGTGAACGTTGTTAAAGTCTAGAGTTTAATACACGATATCTCGTTATTAGTCAAGGTTTCGCGCCCTAACCCAAAATCTGCCGGTGAAAGCTGAAATTTAGAGTGAGATATTTTAAGCTTTAATTCCACATTTTAGAGGTTGAAAGCTTCATGTTATGAGTTGGGAATAAGCATCTGTAATAGCCTTCATTAATATTCTACTCACTTTTCATTGTTAGCTCCATGAATTCTTTAGAGTAGACCTACCTTCTATCCTTAATTTTCGAAAGAACTTTCTTCTTTCTTTTCAGCGTGCTAAGTCGATTCAGTTTGTGTCGTGATACCCTTATAGAATTTGCTCCCTACGGTTTATTTCAAAGTCCTCGAGTGCTTAGAAGTATTGCCAGGTTTTCCGAAGCCTGAATGATTGTAACTTCAATCAGGATGCAGACCACGCAAATTTAATTTTTATTGCATGTCTACGTTTGGGCCTCTATCAAACATAAGGTAGGCATTTTTTTCAGTTAGCGGTATTAATTAGGCGATTTTCGTTATAAGCCCACTAGCGGGCCGGTCGGTAGTCCGTTTTGCTACATTCCCCTAGCGAATGCAAGCCATGGAAAATTTTATATGCCAACTGGACCGCTCTCGCTTGTTATACCTAAGTTTTTTTTGCAGAGACCTAAGACTTCTTGCTCCTGAGACGATCCAGAGACAAGATTTCCTGCAATTGTTTTTCCATCTGTTGATGCATCTTGGTGAAGCGACGCCGTTACTGCCACAAAAACTCACGTGGCATGAGTGCGTTAGAGGATCAGCTTAGTTTTACAATTTTTATATTTATTTGTAAGTTGCGATTAAAAATACTGCAAAAGGATATTTTCTTAAAGCATAATGTGGACAGCGAAAATTGCAATTGTTATCTGATACGGCATTAAAAGCCTTTTCAGTCCTGCGTGCCATTTGAAGCGCGCAATTTCATATTGAATCAAATTTTATTAATTATTTGAATAACTATTTTGTTTGCTCAAGACTGCAATTTAGCTTCATAATTTCGCTATTTAGCTTTGTTTAGTTTACTTTATTTTGTTTAACGTAGTGTCTGTATATATTAGCATGGACCTTCGTGGGCACGTTTAAATTTAGCGACGCAGATTTGGGTGTTAATTTTGAACTAATTGTACAAATAACACCTGCTTCGTTTGAATTAATAAAATGGTTTATTATTTATTCGCCCAGGACGCTACTTACTTCTACATTATTACATTATGCAAGTGTATTAACATAGTTTAAGATATTAAATCCTCGTTACTGTCTCCCACTACTCACACTATGTTTTATTTGACCTACCGCTACCTGCTCGTTTTTTAAGTATAGATTAGTAACTTTATTTAGACTGTGCGCTGGAGTGGTTTCATTACTGTTGTGGTTGACGACTGGCGCCCTTTTGTGATTTTCTTTATTTTCATTCATTTATTAACCTGAAGAAACGTAGTCTGATTTGTACCCATGACAACAAATCATCGACAGTTTGACCTAACCTGGGTTGTTGTGGCTGGTACACATCTCATATTCCAAGTTAATATCTCGGTTTTAGATAACTGTCGAGAGGGGCGACAATATGAACTGCAAACTCAAGGCAAATTTTTTGACAAACATGGAACCACATTAAAGCTCATAATTCAGTTAGATTTAATATTGCATTTGTATTGTGGTTAACAATAAATTATAATTAAGTCAGTTGTCGTAAGGCGCTTATAGATACAATCCTTATTACAGATTTTTGCCACAACAATAACTTTTAGCTTTTAATCGACTGAATTAGATTAAATTACACAAATACTAAATTCTAACAGATTCCCTAACAGCACAATTCTCAGAAATCAAGTAAGTAATCATATTGCAGACGTTGATTTTCATATTCGAACTGCTTAAGTCAGTTCGGTTTTAAACCACAAGCAAAGTATTTTGTTAATTTATTTATCAAATTCAATTAGGTTGCTAATTCTGGGATAATTTGATTAACTTGACATGCAGTTTGTTGTAAATTACATTGGAACCATGGTATACAAATGACAGTTATACTGCAAACATTCGTTCGTATTCTATCAAAAAACATTTAAATCGCTACCGTAGGCCGAAACACTATCTAACCATAATTAATTACTGTATACGTTGCTTATACTGGCAGTTATAAAAATATACGTTAATTCCAGGCAGATTTAATTTTTCTTATTACCTTCCCGTAATAGGGAATTTTACGCAATTTGCTCGATAGAATTTCCAGCCTAATCTCTTTTAAACAGTGGACAAGGAAAGAATTTTTTTATGCATGGATAGAGGGTTTCCAGAAAGTAATCTAGATTTTGCTGTGACACAATAAAATAATAATAATAGTAAACGAGATATAGCAAATACTCAGGATCAGAATATAAAAACCTCTAAAAGAGCTACTTGGTTGACAACATGAAAATTCACTGCAGGATAATTGGCAACAATTGCTTCCAGATTAAAGGGGTTTTATTCCGCAATAGTTTCAAAACAGGTAATACTGTCCTAAGTTCATGACTTTTCAATTTCTAAAAACTTAAATTGATATTTTGTGGTCTTAATAGACACTTGAGTCACATGATAATGAGTAGAAACAATTGTTTTCTACTACAATTTATTTCTCAGGAGATATTACTTAAAGAGAACTCTCAGTAAATACTACAATTGAATTGCAATATGCGTACATTTATTTATATTTAATGTTTACTATGAGATGTGTTTCAGGGACCCCGCTCTACAGCCAGCTTTGGCTATTGATTTATCGGACTTCACAAATATTCTAGCAAAAACAAAAAAGTAACCACAAGTTAAACAATAATGGTTAAAGTAGACATATGACTAACTTGAACCACATTTTTAACTGCGGTTGAAATTAACTAGAAAAAAGCTTACGTAGAAAAATTTCAGCTGAATAAAGAGAAGTGATCATACTTCCGCAGCAAATATGTTGAAAGATTCCTAAATTTAAAGTCGGATGTCAAAACACCTCCAACAATTTCCGCCAACCCACCAACTTAATTTGAACTGAAACAAAACAACTTTTGATGAACTAATTTAAGATTTCCATTTTTATTCTCTCAGAAGTCAATTAATTTTGCTCTAAAATTCTTGAATAAATAAATTGCCTGTTAGGAAGCTACGTTATCGGTCGTATTACTAATTGGAAATGGTAAAGATCTAGTTACAACATTTTAAACTTACAAGGCAGTTTTCCTAATGTACAAATTGCTTGCAAGAATTGTAATACAAAACGTAAAAGCAATCTTGCAATTTAAACCTGTTACATCATCAATTTACTGTCTTAGTTAAATTTTGCAATAACATTTCACATCAAAGTAAAGATCGCAACAATATTAATTTAATTACGTAAACGAGAGTAAAGATCTCCAGAAACAAAAGCAGCTGTCACCTAGTCCTACAGACATCCAAAACGTATTTTTTTGAGGTGAGCATTAAGTAAGATTATAGATGCGCGTATTTACGTTTTCTTAAATTTTGTTTTATTGTTGCAAAAATGGCTGATTAACTCCATATCACGCTATTAAGGAGCACTTACTGAGTGGAAAATAATTATTTGCGTTATATTTCTACTTCCCTCGTCTAAACCACGAAGGAGGTATTGTAACGCAAACAAATCACCTTCCGAGTCCCTAGATGGTGAAAAACAGGTTTTCTCAATTCCGTCTGTTGGTCTGCGTGTTTGCCTCTTGGGGGTATAACTCAAAAACTATTTGTTGCATGCGGATTATATGTCTACCTGGCATGAAACATATACAGTGTGAGCACATTAAAAAACTAAATTTTTTTATTTTTGCGTTAACTGAGAAATAGTTAAAAGTAGTCATTTGCAGATAGGTCAGGCTTTACACTTGACGAAGATGGCACCCAACAGATACAGGGTAATGTAAAAGAGTCAAATAGTTGCAACAATAAGTCCGTTCTGTTAAATACAGCCGCGCATCGCAAAGCTGAGAGAAGCCCGTAAATGAGATGGCCAGATTTAAATTCTCGTTCGTAGGTGCTTTAGTTAAAATCCCAAATAATTCTGAGTAAAGCATTTTAGAGATTTTTAAATATGTAAAATTGTGATTATTAATATAACAGACAGATAATTTTTATTATTTTTTCCTACTCAGAAAGTGATTCTGAATAAAGTAACATGGAGCTATACGCCATATTTACAACATCCTGTATATAGTAAATTGCAAGATATACGAGGATTGTTCAACAGAAACACGTTTAGAAGCTGTAGCATAATTTCTATTAACTCAATCTAAAAAAATCCCTATTAACAGTTATCTTTGTGTTCCACTATTGTACTAGGTATCTTTAAGGTTATAAAGAGTATATACTATAATAACAACTAGCTGAATAAGTAAAGCAAAGCAAAATTTGACGCTGCATAAACAACGAAAAAGCGTTGGAACGATCGAGCAACAATAAAATAAACTAAAAAAAGATAGACATGAACAGACATAAGGCAAAAGGTTGAGGAATATTCAGATTTAGTAGGACGGTATTTTTTGGACAATGAGAACAGCGTATTTATCTTGACTAATACATTTCTTATATCAGATCAGATATTTATCGTATGACACGGGAACTTGGCCGATCTCGTGTCAGTTGATTAGTAATAATATGTCGATATTGAAACGGGGCCAATTCGTGCGAACTGTATTTATCTATTTTATACCTTCGATTATAGACCCAATTAGTAATAAAGCCCGACAGTGGGTTTATTATGTTCTATTTACGTAAAATCGCATTATAAGTAAGAAATTCTGTGTGCGTGACCGCTAACTATGGAGTTTTCGAGTGTAACGCGCTAGTGCTACGTGAGAAAAAGTGCTAACAATGAAAGTTAATTCGGAGAAAAAGAAGCCGCGGAATTGAAATGACGCTGACAGCTGCAAGGGAAGGCATTCGCGCCCAAGTAGGCGATCTCGGCGAATTGACGGATTTGCGCTCAAGTGAGTGCACCTCGCAGATCACCCCGGGCGCTCTCAAATTAATAAAGAGCGCGGGTCGACCTTTTAAAAGGGGTCGTTGAGGTTTTGTAGGTGCAAGCCGCATAGGAAGGGCATTCTTAGCCGAGTTCAAGGTGCAAGCTGTTAACCTAAAACAGCCCAGAAGCGAGACTGTAGTGTTCCAGTCCAACATCGCTAGAAGCTGCAATTGCGACATAAAGAAGCTATCCAGCGTGGTCACCGTTCTCCGCTGGACGTATCCCAGGTGAGCTCCTGCTTGTACCAATCTCGCGAGGAAATAAGAACGCAGTCAGCAATTGTAATAAATAATTACGCAACTGCTGGCAAGGTGCTCCCTGCCTATAACGGGGAAGGACCGGCAGTGTACACGTCATATGCTAACTCTGCAGATTGGGTTCCCATGCATCGAGACGCTATAAAGAAACGACAACTTCGGGTTCAACCTATTGGCGGGCGCGAACTGTTTCATACTTCGCGTTGATGAACTTTGTATAGCGCTATTAACTGAACTTTAAGCATTTAATTAATATATTTTCTCATGTGCAGTGCGCCATTATTTTATGTATTTGCTTGCAGGTATTTGTGTTTTTATCATTTTCTTACAGATTATATATATTAATGTTAACTGTTGAGTTTTTTTATTACCATTGGGGTTTGTATTTGTAAGTACAACATTTCCGGTGTCCACGGGCTGACTCCGACAATATTAGCTACCCTTAGCTGCACTGACGATGTGAATAGAGCCTCATAGCTCACCGACTGGATAAGCTAGCGAACAAGGGCATTGTAACGTAATAATTCAGTAGGTGTAAGGGCTGTTAAAAGGTACCATTACAATATATAGCCGCTATAGAAGACTGTACTGTAATTGTAATTAAATTCAGTTAGTTTTACATTTGCGCCAATGAGTTAGTACATCCGACATCACGGAAAAGCGATCCCGCTCTCTGCATGTTAAGTTTCTCGTTAACTGGCCGGAAGCGGTTGAGTTTTGGCAGAAAGCGGCATTCTACGTCAGGCGTTCATCCGGGCGAAGAGTTTTGTTCACGAGCCAAGCGTAACACCGAGCGTTTATTTTTGGGTAGTACGATTCTACGCCAAGTGAAGACGATATCCCTACGGGTTCTAGGAAACTACCAGCTCTGGGAAACGTTGATATAGTGGCCTGTAAGCGGTATCCAAAAGACAAGAAAAATGGCAAATACAGAGCTTGAAGGCGTCGCCGTTGAGAGCTGCGACAATCCAGATCTAGATGTCGTGTAACTGGATTTATCAACACAGGTGGGTGATTTTATACCGTAATTATTAGCGTCAGAGGAGTCGTAAGCGTGACCGCTTGTGCGGTGCGCGCTGTCAACACAAAGATGTCACGTGAAAGGGCTGTTTAAGCGAGCGATGTCATGTTGCTTTCCGGTACGAGCTGTGTAGAAACAGCTAGTCAGAGGTGTGCGTTATCTATGTTTAATGTAAAGACAGTAGTCGAGACAATTGGTTGGGTGTGCATTAACTTTCTGCTTTAAAAAATGCATGGCAGAAACAGCTGTTAGCTGCATAGGTCAGTAATTGAATTAATTATTAATTACTGTTGTCTAGTACAGGAAAATATATCCATTTGTTGCTAATTTGCGAGCAAATAAATATGCTTTTTATTTGAGTAACTTGTTAGGGCTAACCTTTTCAGCTTGGCACCAGTACAAGGGGTGAGTAAAATAAGGGAAATCTCATTGCTACTAGCTAGCTGGAAGTATAGCAGTGCAAAAGTAATTAATAAAGACGGAGCAAAGTAGCAGACGACTCGTTACAGTTTGATTCCACGGCGGTTGGGCTCTAACCGCAGCAAAACTGCAGAGTTACGCAGATACAGTCCAACTGGGACTAGTCCTTAGAAAATTTATAATCGGTTCCTAGATGTAAACCGGTATATTCTGAAGCAACTTTAAAATCACATAAAATGCTTGTTTAAATGCATATATTTCGTATAGTTGAGCCCTTCTTTCCTTTAGCGAATCATGTGCTAGCCTTGGGGAAACATGTTGCTAAAGGCATCGAAAGTGTTATTTCTTTTCCAAATTTATTTGACTATCAGAATTGAGGATACTTCTATTACGATTCTTCAATAAAGTACCTATGACTCCGCGAAAAAGAGGAACCCTACACAAACGTTATGTGTCGACGCCCTTATACATATCTTGGACCTTGAGGCCGAGCGGCTATAATCCGGGCGAGTCCGGGTGTTGTTGTTTGGTGACACTTGATAGCTGTTGTCTATCCCTACATAGATCATTCTTAGACACTTTCTTCGCCTTCTAGGATCAATCGGGAAACTCTTTTTATGATGGGTAAATCTTGATCCGCACGATCATCCCGAAGTTAGGAGACATCGTCGACCAGGTAAACGACATCTTGGAGCAAGGACGTCGCTGCTAAAAGGAGGGGGGGACCTTGACGTCGATAAGTAGTTAAGTTTAAATAGGTGTACATAATAAATACCAATATATGGAATTTGTTGTAAGTAATGAATGTAAATAAAAAATACAAATAGGTTTATATTTGTTAAACAATAAATTGCTCTATAATAATAGTAACTGGGAGTTATTTACAAAATTATAGAAACATTTTGAAGTATTAACGGGTGAGACCTTGGTATGTGGACTGTATAGAGGGAAAATTTTAGAGCTAGTACTGGGGATGGTAACTTTGGAGCTAGTGGTAGGAGATGGCAACTTTTGCACCCTGGTGTGGGTGAGGCAACCTTGGCTATGAAATCAAAGTTAAGTAGTGGGGTATTTCTAGCGGGGCGTTCCCATTCGCCGAATTTTGACTAGCCGGAATTTGTTTTGCCGGATAATTATTTCACCAGAAAGCTATTCGTCGAATTTAGTTTCGTCGGAATGTAGGGTGCGTGTCATATAACGAAGTTCGGCAAAGTACTGTGTCTCGTTCTAGCCTGTTTAGGTTAGTTGCAGTTTTTGATAATTTTTTTTCACTACCACGGCCGGCGTTGCCCTACGATCAGCATAGTGTCTTCGATCTTGGTATCCGGCGGAATGAAATTCGGTCAAAAGAGTTCCGGAGAATCGAATTCAGGCGTGACAGATTTCAGCGTGATGAATTCCGGTGAAAAGAATCCGGCGAATGGAAACGGGGCCGAACTGTCCCAATACCCTACATTTTTAACTACCAATAAAGCATATCACAAGATAGTAAGAGTGTGATTATTTTTCGGTAGGTACAAATCCCAGCGCTGTACTATGTTTGTCCCCTTCATATGTCACTTGTAACCGCCTAAAAATAATCACGACTACTTTACCAGCTGCAAATTCTCGGTATTGAATTAATAAATACAGACAATAACCGATCATAATGCTGTATATGATAACGAACCAGCTAACTATTTCGAACAGTTTAATGATTTCATCAAAGATATGATTTACAACAAAAATAAACAATGTTTGAAACAAAGGAATCTTCATTTTCTAAAGTTCTGCATTGCGTAAAGTTACCTAAATAAGAAGCGCAAGAAAGTGTTGAAAACAAGAAAACAATTATTTATTAGCAGAAGATAAAGGAAACAAAGGAAAGGCAAGAGAAGAGAAGATAACCATAACAAAAATTAATATGGCAAAGACAGAAACCATTCAATTCGACAGTAAATGTGCAGTACTCATGCACATGAACAGTAAAAGTACAAAAACATTTCTCTTTAGCCGAAGTCGTCACTCATATCCCGTGATCATGTTTATAACATAATATGATAACATTCATACCAATTTGAAAGCAACGATTGAACAGATTTCGATGAGTGAATGTGTCTTTAATAGTGGGTGTCACAAAGGGCGCATGACAAAAACCGCTCCATGCCATAAATGTATACGTAGTATTAATAAGAATCAAACTTTGTTTGTCGTAATCTTTGTTTGCAGTAAATGTAAGAGTGTAGAAAATGTTGATATGTATCCAATTACATGCCCTACTATCTTTATATTTACGTTTTTTTACTACTACTACTAATTAAACCACCAGATAAGTAAAATGTACTGGCTAATGGGTAAAAAATCAAAACTGTCTATGGAAGATAAAGTTCTTATATACAAGACAGTCTTAAAGCCGGTTTCGACGTACGGCATCAAACTCTGGGGTACAGCGAGTACCTCCAACATAGAGATCCTCCAAAGATTTAAATCTAAAGTCCTTCGAATAATCACAGAAGCCCCATGGGACGTCCAAAACTCGGCCATCCATCGAGACCTCAACATATCCTACATTAAAGAAGTGATCCAAACCAAAAGTTCAAAATACTTAAAAAAGCTGGAGACACCCAAATACTTTGGCTACCAACCTGCTACACAACAGTGACATCCGATGTAGACTGAAAAGGATCAGCTCTTTAGACCTACCTGATAGATTTAGTAATCAATCATAAATTGTAGTCGTGTGTTAAGTTTTGTAACTACTTAAGTATAGCATACTAGTCAATTATTTTATAATCTGGTGCGTTGTTACTAGACAACGCCCAATACATGTCACACTTATCGTCACACCAATTACTTAATATTCCAATTGGAATAGATTGTAATTTTACTTCTAATAAAAAAAAGTTATTACGGTTGTCTACTTTGTGTAAAATTGAATATTAAATGATGATAAACTATTTATACGATCACTAGAACATGGAGCCAATCACGATCGACTTACTCTATGCAGCGAAAGTCAAATCACGTGGCCGCATTTTTTACAAAAGTAAACCCTTGCAACAACGAAGAGCGTCAAAGGGAGGCAAAATGTGGAATCGATAGTACGGCAGTCGCATTTTCAAGGGTAAATTGAGCGGTTTTGGTATAACACATCACAGATGTCAGTTCCGCATTCAATTTTCGGCCACCGTTTTGGAGCGAAAATTTGCAGCGGAAGTCGTTTGCTCTGATAATCGCTGCGGCAATCGCCGCTACTGTTTAAGCTCATGAATGGCGAGCCGAATCTTATCTTCCGATATTGTGCCAAAGCTTTTGACATTTTTTTCGGGCTTCCAGCGGAAAAAAAAGTAAAACTGTAGCTCCCCAGAGATCAAGCTTTATTAAGTACTAGTGAGTCACCCGAACTACGTTTCGGTTCGCAAAATTAAGAGAGATTCATCAATATAACTTAAAAAAAAAGGATGCATCGGCGGGATCGAACCCGGGGCCACCCGCGTGATAGGCCAGCACCCTACCGCAGGACCACCTCTCTTGTTTGAATAATGCGCGCACCCGAGCTAATAGCACACGGCGTAAGGCGCTCCGCCCTGCTGCCTAGAGGTGTTAATTAAATCAAAACTTTATCGTACTTTTTTTGTAAATAAAAACCGGCCTACGATCTAAATCTAAAAATTAGCAAACTTTTAAGCCATCGTACAACTTGATCGGGCCAGTATCTTCGGAGGAGATAGCGAACAAACATAGACGCAAACACGCAACACGCAAACACGCAAACATACAAAGAGAGCACCGATTTTATGTTATAGATTTATCCGGGAGGGTTGGCAAATTCTATTTTACACGTCTAAGCCTAAGTTTGCCAAGCATGTCGTAGATTTGCTTAGAAACAACATCCTTACTAAAATTTTAAAAGCTAAAGAAAGACATCTAAATTTTTGTGGGGGATACGAAATTATCCTTCTGTTGAAAGAAAATGGACGACTTATTAGAGTTAGGTACTTGCAAAGAAGAATAACTCTTTGCCCTATATTTTGACTAGGCTAAAATTAAATTAATTTAAAAGGCAAGCTGTTAAATTTTCTAAATCAGGACAGGTACAACTAAGGAATCTAAGTGCAAAGTAAAATTATTCAGACGTCCATATGAACTCCAACTCCGGTTACAAAACTGCAAAACGGATTTAGACTAAACCACACATAAAAGTTTAATTTATTTTTCTACTACACAGTCGAAGCTCTTATCGCGCCAATTTTGGAAAATGGCGACCCCGGTCGGATATACCCAGCTTCTTCAAACGCTTGAGTGCCCTATGATTTCATATCGATTTCCAACCAAATATTTAAAGATACTCTCCCGTCGATGTACTGTATATCGACGCTCTGTATCTCGATTCAGCCCTGATAAAACATCTCGTTGTCAGCGTGTAGATCAACGCCAACGGTCGTAGTCAAACTGCCGTTGTCCATAATTTATTCGACAAGCCGATGCAGCTGTAAAGAATATCCCGTATAGCTTGTAGAACGACGCCAATTCGACTGTCGGCAATTTTGCAGCTATCCATTTTGGTTTCATCTGCTACCAGCCACTAGTTCCATTTTTATCCCATATGCTAAGCCAGCCTGATTTACCGCCAATTGTTGATGCGTAACTTTTCGCCAATTTTTTATGTTTACACATGTACGTTTGCAGTTTGGTAATAACTTTTGAAGGGTATTTCCGTTAGAAGTGCGCTAACTCTTTAAGTACTCTGCAACATATATTCAATATTAAACTTTCCTGTCACATTCCTTTACAGGCATATATCTGCTATCGATTTTACTTATTGTACGATGTAAGGTCACAAACAGTTAGAATTTTCCTTACAATAAAAGAACCTTTTAAGGAATCTCGCAAGGTAAGTCAGATTTGGAGTTACTACGCACATTTCCCTTCTGAAAGGAATTTTCAGCTTAAAAATTACACAAATTTGTAGCCGCGAACAGCTCACTTGTATCTCCATCTAAAACGGACGTATGTAAACTGCAGCGGCTTAATCCTCATTAGCATGTAATAGCCAAGTAGTGTCTCCAAAAAGTATGTAAATTGCAGCGGGTTCATGTTAATGACGGGCGCCGTGTAATTACCATGATCTAATGAGCCCCTAATGATGGAATTACATACTGTAAAATTTATGGTATTCCATTTTGAAGATGTGTTAACAAATAGACGAACTGTTGCAAGAAATTCTCACTATTCATTCAGCAACGAAGCCGAACGTTCCTACGCTAAAATGAATAAAGTAATGGTTGTTGAGAGGGAACGCGGCAGAAAAGTGCTCTTAGCAGACGGCTGGAAGTTTTATAAAAAGGAAACTTTGAAGTCTTCGGGTTTGACCTTGGAGCCGTACAACCCAAAGATCAACGCGTCTCAAGGTACTTGGATTACCTAGTTGACACCTACGTTTCCGAAGAGGCTCTCTTTCCCTCGTCTATCTCGACATCATCCTCAGCAGAGATGTGTCGAACGACTAATGCATACGAGTCGTTCCACTCTCATTTCAATAAATCTTCGGCACTTTCCATCGAAATCTGAACATCTTTGTTCAAACTCTCTTGGAGTATCAGACCGAAACTTACGTCAAAATGAGGAGCATCGACTGCAAGAAAAAAGTGAACCGCGAAACGTTGAATAAACAACAGTTTTTAGAAGTCCGTTTGTCCGCGTACAAAAACGGATGTATAAATAGACTGAGTTTCTTGCAGAAAGTATGCCATCACTTTGGCGATACAGTGATGCACAAGAAGTAATTTTATTTGGCGATTTAAAAAAAAATAAAAAAACAAATATCGAAAACACAAAAATACTTGCATGTTATTTGTCGAAAAAAAGTGGAAATAAGATATCCATCATTTTTAAACACGCCGAATATATATTTAATATGTATATTTCGCCAGTCCCAAGCCTGAATAAAATGCGATGGGAAATGATGTGATTAGTTGTCGATTAATGTTAATGTTAATTTTATGACCCCGCTGCAATTTACATACGTCCCAAAAACTACCTGAACGGTGCCCGCTGCAATTTACATACCCTCACTAATGATCCGCTGCAGTTTACAAACGCCGTCTAAAACCCACTCCTCAGGCCGAGCTAGTAAATCCTTTAAGCTTATTACCTGGCGTAAACGGTTTTTTAATGGCGTGCCAGCTTCACTTAAACAATAATACTAGCGTGATGGCATTTAATTTTTCATTTCAATTGAATTTAAAAATAGTTAACCATGTAGGAAACCCTCTATTGTCAATTATCGTTAGAACTTCGTCATTTTTGCATTCATAGCGTCTTTCTTCGTGTTTGCGCTCCAGCAAGTTGTACCATAGTGCTTGAACTATGCAGTGAAGTACCTTGTTCTGGACTGCTTTTGATTTTTTATATAGTTTTTTTCAGTTCAGGTTGGTAGCTATATTCTCTGCTGTATTAACATATATAGTGTAATGGTCGCATTTAAGATGAGTTTAAATATTAAAAAGAGATATCATAATTATTAACATGTATATGGTAAAATAATGGAATAGCATTTGAATTCAGTTGAACAATGAAAAATGAAAAATAAGAAACAGAAAGGTTCTAACATGATTTAAATATTACCTGAGATAAAGTAGAAGATTAAAAATCAAATACTTATTTGAATAATATCATTCAATATATCTAGTGTTAAATAAATGTGATAACAGATTATATACAGTTAGACTTCAAAAAATATGAAAAAGCAATATCGCTATGGAGAATTAATTAATTAGGTACACAGATAAATTTTGAAGAGAATATCATGTAATAAGTTTTGTAGACGGCTAAAAATTTAAAGATTTTTTTTTATATTATTTCTAATCTATTTGATATGTAAAGAGTTGTATATTATAGTAAAATTGTCGAAAAGAGAAAAATTACATTTTAAGAACAGAACGATATGGTGATGTTATGGAGGAGAATATATTTGGTGAGAGTGCCACATATTAAACAGTTATAATCTACAAAAGCAATTTTTGGAATTGGATGCAAGACTGTGTTTATTGTCAATTAATTACATAATTTGAATTGCATAACGGGAGCTGCCTTTACTGGAAGTAGAATATATCGAGCTTCTTAGCAGAGTAAAGATTTTGTGAATTGAATGACACGTAGTGTAACGAATGGGTATTTTTGATTAATTTTCTACTTGCATAATTTGAAGTGACATTGACGTCGTAGAAATTGTCACATAATTTTGAAGTAAGTATTCAATAAACAAACAATTTTTTAGAAGTAACAACAGTTTTGATAATGCGTCAAACCGACCTGTTTTGAGAGTAATCATGTTCTGCTAGAGCCAGCAAAATTTCATAACATTTAACTTTAAGAATGTATTAAAAGGCATATAAGATACATGGATTCATTTAAAAAAAGAATTTGTCTAAACCTAAATAGGATTAGTCAAACGTAGCAGCGAAAGAATAACAAATAATTGTCGTAACGTAAAATCATTGCATCTAGAACTCATATTGCAGTGTAGTCAATCATAGCAATAGTTATTTATTGACGGATTAATGCAAGAAAGTTGTCAGTGCCTGTGTTGGTAAAATACTTCTCTTTATTTAACTCTCTGCGGGTTAACATTGCTGTCACTGCTTTGACACCTCCCCTAAACCGTTACCAGTTGATAGCAAAGCAATTACTTCAGAACAAGTTGTACTTCTATAAGAATGTCTGTTAGTTTCTACTATTGCTCTTCCTGTTTGGTTTCAATTATCGTTCAGACAATATCTATGAGTTAATAATTTGACTCAACCGTTCAACAGGTATTTTTCAAGATGAAAAGTACTTTACGACCTTGTGCCACATCCTGTCAAATATATAGAGAAATATCTTTATATTGTTTCGAAACCACTCAATATCGTTTGTAGTTCGATGAAATAATAAAAATATATATCAAAAAAGGTTTGCAAATATACAAAATGCAATCAGCAACAAGCATATCAGTCAGTAGGAACTACTCTAATTGACTAGCTTGTCAGGTTTTAATACAATCATAAATACTTTAACTTAATTGCCAGATTAAATAAATGCACGAGTTTGACAAACCTTTTGAACATCTGTACTATTATCAAACGATATTCAAGCGCATTCTTCGTTCTGCTTTTTTGTCGATTTAGTTGCAAATACTTTTCAGGGGAGATACCAGCATCATCATGTGATCTTTGTTATTTCTGGATTCCACCATGTTGTCCCCCCCCCCCCCCCCCGGCCTTGAATCTTGTCAACAGCTTGAATGCTTTCTGCGGCTTTCCGTTCGAAAAGTTCCTTAGAAGGTTAGACAACGTTTTAGTATTAGGAATATCCTATTTTCGTCGTTCGTTTACCTTCTTTGGTAACTTTTTGTAGTCTGACCGTTTTTGGAATTTTATTTAACTTTCTCTTTAACACAACAACTTTGTTGTCTAGCTACTCGGCTGTCTTGAATGATGCTTTCAACTCTTTTCTTTAATTATGCTCTGAAGATTTCCAATTCGTTTAGGCCAATGGCGAAAGCTGGCGGCTGTTGTTCCATTTATGATTACGATTACGCCAAGACGAAATTCTTTTCTGTTCTGACGTGGCTAGATGCAGTACATTTCATGTCAAAGAACTCTGTAAAGGCTGATATCTTATTCTGGAATCCAAATCCTTGCAGAACATGCAAAATCAAATTAAAGTCTTTAATCACTGCATGTACTGCCCACGACTTTTTCCAAGCATTAGAAAACCATTGCATTGTTGATGGTAATTTCCGCTTAAATGCTTGTAAAAACCCCAGAATTTAAAAACAAAATAAATCCTAACTTGCACCATAATTGTAGGAGATGAATCAATCATTGTGACTGAAGAAGACTGAAGTTCTTGGATTGATTGTAATACAAGAGTCCAAGCTTTTTCCTGTACTGCAAGTCAAATTTTTCATGGTTCTACACAGTGACACTTTGGAAGCAGGTTTCTCTCAAAAAATCACCTTTAATCTAGTACAGGCTTGATTTTATTCCTTTGTTGGATTACTGCACATGTATGTTAAATCAGGATTTGATAGTATTTGGCAGTAAGCACTTGTTGACCGTCCAAATCCAAAAGTATACTTTATATTTTAAACTGTACCTGGTCTGACGTTTGGCCGTATTTAATTCTAGGCTTTCCTTTCCAGTTCTTTCAAGTAACGCCGATGTTCCTCGCGTTAACTTTAAGGGATTTGCGAATTTTGAAAAAGCGGTGCGTTGGGTTCACCCACTTGGAAAAACCACAGCACTTGCTAAAACTTTCGACAGTATTTGTCTACGAATGAAAGTTCTTTTAAGTACCCGTAAGGGCAGTTATCGAGGTTGTGTTTCTCTCTGTAACTTTTACCCGCATAGCTTGCCGCATTGCACTTATTGTAGGCTATTCATCGTAACTTTGCAACTTTCGTCCGTTGTTTACCAATTTAGATTATTTGATATAAGTAATCTCATCGATAAGAGCACCGCCCGGCAATTGTACGGCAATTTCGTTTTTTCTTAATGCGATACAATTTACGTGATTCCATAAATTGATCGTGTTAAGGGGAAAATTCTTTGATGACTGCGATGGTTTATGTCATTAAAGATATATTTTGGAAAGCTTGGTGAAGCTCATTTCAGTTAATAAACTTCGTCCAGCTCAATTCTGAGCGCTTTTATTTGGTCAAAACTTATTTGTGGTGTCATAAACCCCATATACTGATTTTTTATTAATTTTTTTGTAAGAATTTATATTGTCAACCAGTTTGTTGTTGTAGCTCGAAACAACGTTCTTGCTTCTAGCAGCCCCAGTTTAGTTAACTCATGTGTTTTGTTCTCCTCATAAACATTATAATCAGTATGTGTCTTTTAGAAACTTTCAGCTCCCTATCCTCATATTTACAATGCATTTGTAAAGATGCCGAGTCAGATGACAAAATGAAAAAAATCTGCCTATTCAAAAACCTTTTCAACTTGTACACTCGTGGTATCCATTTCGAATGTAAACACAACTTTCTTGCCCACAGCATTACAACTCCACCAAAACCATTTGATGGACTCGCTTTGTAGTCCGCGCTGGCATGCTGAGAATGATGGCAGGTGCAACATTCCACTCAAACGTGTTTGTTAACACATCCTTTATCACCCGATAGCCAATCTCAAAAGTAAATAACCTATTTTTAGCGGAACTTTGTTATTCTGAGCTGAGGAATTTATTGCGTCGGGCGCTCCTGTCCATATTTCACAAAACAACCCTTTCCCTGGCACGTCTCAATGAACAGAATGCAACATAAATAAAAACAATGACAAAAAGGGCAATTTCGCACATGTGGGTTTGACGCGAAGCTCTTATTATGTTGGACAGAAGCTCGCCCTCGCATTTTCACTTGCATGAGCAACCGCCTTTTAGCCCTGTTTACGAGAAAACCGGCGCTGGACGGCTTCAGTAATTAATTCTGTTTTTGATAGTACTTAACGTCCCAAAAAACTCGCTCAAACGCTTTTGAACTTTTTTACTATGTTTTTGTAATGCCGGGCAGCGGACATTTATTTGTCAAAAATTTCCTGTGATGGATGATATATGGTTAGAGCATGACTTACTAAAATTTACAGAACGTTATGATTGTAGACGGCTGGCCCATTTGAGTGTTGTAAAAATAATTCTCTGTTAGGTGGTGTAATCTATGAATAACTCCGTTAGATTAGCGACATCGTCAAACAAATTTTACAACTTGCCAAATTTCAATATGAGCTATGATATTGTGTTACATTTAATAATATTCCTCATTTTGACTTATATCAAACATAATTATTATCACTGCAGGAGCTTCGACAGCTTTCATAACCTCTAGTCTTACATCATTATTTTCGACCTACAAATTGTTAGTTTCTAGACATTTTACTAAGCTGTAATTAAAACTTTTATCGACGGTTATATTTTACACAATAAATACATTTCTTAAAATGCTTAAGCAATTTTGCCTGCTGGTTTTACTATTGACCTCTTAACCTATTATTCTTGCAGGAAAGTATTTCCTAATTAAATAAAATTATCACGAGAACATATTTTGTCTAAGATTTGTGAGTTCTCATATAATAAGGCAGTAGTTTACCCAAATGACATTACGCAACCACCTTTATAATCAAACAAATCTTATTTGCGGTAAACATCGTTACTTTTATTACTTGACTATTCATCCTTATTGCTGTATGGTATGTAGACCAATGTAACCGATGAGTTATCATTATAAAAACTGCTTCCATCTGTAGTCGAATGGTTTGTCCCAAATGTTCAGCTCATGGCGCGGATGCTTTCGTTTCACCAGGAGAAGTAAATTAGGTCAGCGCTACTAGTACTGATCAGTTCAGCTAGTTTAAACTTATGTAAAAAGCACTTATTTAATAAGCAACCACCCTAATAAAAAATATACAATTAAAATGCATTTTAGCCAATGAGGCTCTTACAAAGAGTGGTAGAGCTTTAAAAATATTATAATTGAAATGGGCGGATTGAGATATCACTGAAAGCTACACGCTGAACTGGTCCGAAAAACACTAAGAGAAAATTCTCAAGTTGATTCGTAGAAAGCCATTGTTAGCACAGCAAGAACCTTAGAAAAAAAATTATTATTATTATATTGTACAGAATAGGCGGTCAAAAGCCGATTAAACTCTATTTAAAAAATTTTGTCCAATTAATTACCATGTTGGCACTTATTCACCAGCGAACACGTTCCGTAAGATGAACATAAAATATTGACTTAACTCAGTTGAGAACCATCTTCATATATTCCAAAGTTCTGTAGGTTAGGTAAACTTCAATTTTCATTTACCCATATTGCTAATTGCAGTTTGTTTATGAAACTCTTATGCTCGGTTTGTCTGATTTATTTTTTTATCTACGACAGTGTGTAAAATTGCCTTTAGTTGGTAGTTTTAAGTTTGTAAAACGACTGTTTAATAACATGTTTTCATTAATTTACGTCGTCAGTAGTTACGTATTTAAAAGAATTCATTGGGCACGTTGTCAGTAGCAACGTGTTTTAAAATTTTTAAGACACGCAAAATTACGACCGGTTGCTGGGAATTCTAATTTACATTTAATTTTTTTTTATATTTACCGTGTTTTCTAGATTCTATCGTAGATAAAATATTGTACGATACACATGCGTAAAGCATCTTTAGTCACTCGCGGGGCTTAAAAAGCTCGCTCACTCGCGTTTTAACTCTACCCCACTCGTGCCTAAAGAGAAGCTTTATGCACTTGTATCGTAAATTACTATTAACATACAACTATCCTTATTGAAATCGGATTTACTAAATTTGTATGCAATTTGTATGTATTTGCTACATTATTATCCCGGTTTCTTTATCAAGCTTTAGTATGGGTCCTATTTTATTTGATTTATTTATAAAGAAAAATATCATAATTTTAGACCAAATTTGGCTTCAAACAAGGTGGCGCACAGCCGATTGATACATTGTGTTTTTTGTTTTCTGTCGAAGTGACAGTGCTAACAAAATTTTGCTATTCGCAACAGTTAGTGTAAGTTTTCAAGTTAATGTTTAGTAATTATAGTAGTAAATTGGAAAATACGGGTGGTTTATTTAATGTTAAACACGGTGCTATACGAAGAATTCGCACCATTGCGAATATTGAACACTTAGAGCATCAGTTCAACAAAGTCCTCAGGGTTCAAGCCACCAACATCACCAGACTTATCTGCTTTGGATTTCTTCTTGTGGGGCTATTTAAAGCAACTTGTGTATAAAAATCGCCCTACAACAATTGCTGAATTAATGAATGCAATACGTGAAGCAATTAACACAATTGATCAAGAGTTATTAGATAGGGTATTTAACAGCTTTGTGAATCGCTTGCATAGATGCATCAACAATGATGGCGGCTACCTGCCTGATGTAATATTTAAAAAATGAAATTTGGTGTTTTTGTTATTATAAAATCCATGTTTCGTTGTTTTTAAAAAAATGTCTACTCCAACAGTGGTTTAAAATGTATCAGCCGGCTGTTCGCCACCTTGTACAACCATTACAAGGAATTTTATAGTGGTACAAAAAGCAGTTTTGATTCTACTCTAGTTACATGAAAACTATCAAAGTAGTAATACATAAATAAATATTGCACTTTTTGTAGTAATATATGGTGTGAGTTTTACATTAATTTTACTTCCTACTTATGATATAACCCACGCTATTTTTCTTATTCTTATAGAAACGCTCTTTTGGGTGGATACGCTTGTTGCGATCTAGCCAGCTGGTTCATGTTGTGTAGGCTACGATCGTAAACAAATTTATAAACAATTTATTATATTTGGTTCATGAAACAACATGCGTTTTATTCTACAAGTATATTTAAGCATATTTATATAAAATAAGACGCCCCAAAGAATTTTATCGTTATAGTATCAATCTGTTCAGGTATAGCTGCCCCCTTTCACATTGATCTTAACTGCATGTTTTATTAGGGCAGTTTAAAAAGTGACGCCACTACTGCATTTGGCGCGCGCAAAGAAGAAAGGGTTGCAAAATTTTCCTACTCTCCACGCAGCATTGCTTTAGGTTGACAGTTCGCCTTTCACCGCCAATCTAGAAAGAAGATTTGTGCATTTAAGTGTTACAGCTCCTTGTTCTATAGCAATAGTTTTGGGAACCTTGCAAGCCAACTTTCACGTTTTCTGATGTCTTCGGTTTTAACAAACAGGTTATAGACTATGTTTAAAATTCCGATTACCGTCTCGTTCTTGTGCAGCAGAATTTTATTTTGACCCCTAGTAGCATAATTGAAGCACTTTATTATATATAATTAACATAGAATTTCGGCTTAGACCGCGTAGTATTTGTATATGAACACCCAGCATTTTCTGGCTTAATGTGCCTTGCACCTTGTGAAGTCGAGCAAAAAAACCCGCGCGATGGCCATGCTCTTTGGTGGCTCGTGTTGTTTGAGTATCTTGAGAACGAGGATACTTAGGCAGATTTGGCCGTGTTGCTGTTTGTGCATCCATATTCACTAACGTTTCGCAAGACCTTGCAGCTTGCATCATCAGAGTGAAAGTCGCACTAAGAACCGAAGGTCGGTGTGGAGCTATTTATAGTCCTCTGTGCCAGGCGCGCGGAGTGGCGTAACGCTGGCGCTGGTTGGTCGTCCGAGTGCAACGTAATCCGTGGGGCGTGGCCGTATGACGCAGAGTGGTTGTAACGCTTTAGATCGTGTATCACAGGGGTCCACGTTTTACTAAGCTTAAAGCCATCTTCCCTGTTGATATTATTTGGATGTTTTTTCTATTTCTATGGCTTCACGTATCACTCGCGGGAGGTAATGAGGTATTCTGGCAAGTACTCTGGCATGCTGAAATTCTAAAGTGTGCCCATTTGTAAACGTATGCTCAGCTACGGCTGATTTTGTGATGCGTTTGTATTTGCAATCGCCTTTATGTTCTTGGAGTCTTAGATCAACGGAACGACCAGTCTGTCCAATGTAACTCGAGCCGCAAGAACAAGGAATGCGATATACGCCAGCGGTTTTTAAACTTGGAATCTTGTCTTTTACCGATCTGAAGCCGTTACCCAAAGTTTCCTTGCTCGTGAACACAAAATCAGCCGTAGCTGAGCATACGTTTACAAATGGGCACACTTTAGAATTTCAGCATGCCAGAGTACTTGCCAGAATACCTCATTACTTCCCGCGAGTGATACGTGAAGCCATAGAAATAGAAAAACATCCAAATAATATCAACAGGGAAGATGGCTTTAAGCTTAGTAAAACGTGAACCCCTGTGATACACGATCTAAAGCGTTACAACCACTCTGCGTCATACGGCCACGCCCCACGGATTACGTTGCACTCGGACGACCAACCAGCGCCAGCGTTACGCCACTCCGCGCGCCTGGCACAGAGGACTATAAATAGCTCCACACCGACCTTCGGTTCTTAGTGCGACTTTCACTCTGATGATGCAAGCTGCAAGGTCTTGCGAAACGTTAGTAAATATGGATGCACAAACAGCAAAACGGCCAAATCTGCCTAAGTATTCTCGTTCCCAAGATACTCAAACAACACGAGCCACCAAAGAGCATGGCCATCGCGCGGGTTTTTGCTCGACTTCACAAGGTGCAAGGCACATTAAGCCAGAAAATGCTGGGTGTTCATATACAAATACTACGCGGTCTAAGCCGAAATTCTATGCTAAGGAGAATAATTCGAGTAACCGCGAAAGCCTCAAACAATATATATATATAATTAATTTTGGAACTGAAATCTTCCGTTCTTCTGTCAACAACTCCTGGTCGCATCCCAACTCCCAGGTTTGCCTTGCTGAAGAGTGACTAATTTTATTTCTAAATTCCTACTTTTAGCTAAGTTAAATGTTCTGTTGGTTAAGAATTGACCGCTTTATTCGGATCCATCTTCTGTGTGCTTCCTCGCTGGGAGTGCAGTAACACTTAAACCATCGGTTGCTGAATTGACGCTAGCCTACCAATATTTATTCCTTCTGGAATCTCACCGCGAGCAGGCACCTATTACTGTTTTCTTAAAGCGTGACGTCACGAGCAGACAAAATTCTTAGCTTTATAAACGTACTTTATGTAAGTATGTTATCTTAATATAGTTCTCAAATGTTATGCTGTGTAACCTATTTTTGAAGTACTCGAGAGGAATCTTAGTGGGATCTCTCTTTCATCTTCGAAAGACACATCAGGTGGCGCCTAACGTAAATCAAACAGATTTGATCCCATACTTCCAGAAAACACATTTGTTTTGACTGTTGCGAACCTTTTCTTTCAGCTTACAATTCCCTCTCACACAGCAAACTGGGCCATCTTTGTCCGCTATGTGGGGTGGTTTAGCTATTGTTCCTCGTAACATATTTTCATTAATGCGGTAGCAGTGTAAAAGATCAGACTCAGGAATAACTGGATATCATATGTAAAAATGTGAAAAGTGCTATCACTCAAACAGGGACCAATATAGCAAATATGCACTAGAAATAGAAGAAAAACTACGGGTATAAAAAAAAGACTAAAAGGGTAGGATCACGCCTTGGTGAGAGTGCTCAAATGGGATATAGGACACAACCTGATAACTACAGGAAATAAACCGCTTTTGTCAAGTATATGGAATACTATCTAATTTAACCACCAATAGATTAAGACCCACACTAGATTTTTATCAACATTAGCAAACTGGGCCAAACTACTGATTCGAAATATAACATATAACAGAGAAAACCACAGAATGCAATATAGATTTCAACTTGGCATTTCTAGACTACAATAACGTTTTCGAACCTTTAGATAAAGATAAGAGTTACTTAGAAATTGCAGAGTAGTATCAACATACATAGAATGATTTGAAAACAGAGAAAATTATACACAAGCTACTTACGAGGGATGGCAATAATTTTATTTTATTTTTACATATCATATTATCTCCGTCAAAGTAGTTGGCCTTGGGCAGATACACGTTGACGAAGGCGTTGTTTCCAGTCTTCACACCAGTGCTGGAGGACTTCAATTGGAATAGCCCGTAGCTCCTCGGTTACGCTACCTTGGATGTTATAGATAGTACCAAAATAATGCCCCTTCAATTGGATTTCAATTTGCGGAACAAAAGAATCAAACGGACTGAGATGAGGCAAATAGGGAGGCTGGGAAACCACAGGAACCTCTTTTTTCGTCAAAAACTGGTTGATGGAAATCGCCGTGTGACAGGGAGTGTTGTCATAGTTGAGCAGCCAAGTGTCTGAAGCAAAGCACCTTTTTTCTAAGCCTTTCAAAGACTTTTCTATAAAAACCTTAGTTGACAGTTTGTCCTCGACGCACAAACTCTTTGTGAACGATCCTCCTACTGTCAAAACAACAAATGAGCAGGGACTTAATGTTTGATTTGCCCATTCTAGCTTCCTTCGGTTAAGGTGATTAGTCAGTGTGCCACTCTCCACGTTTTATTTCGGGATCGTATTCGAAAATCTATGATTCATCACTAGTGATCACACAACTGCAGACACCTGGGTCAATTTCGATTCTGTCGAGAAGGTCAACACACACATTCTTCCGATTGTCTTTCTGCTCAATCGCGAGGTCTTTTGGCACCATCTTGGCACATACCCTTCTTATGCCCAAATCTTGAGTCAATCTGATGATGGGTAAAACGATTCAAATTTAACTGACTACCCATCAACATCAATGTTGGTCTACGGTCTGAGCTCACAAGAGTCCTTACTCGTTTCACATTTTCCTCAGTTTTCGATGTTGAAGGGCTCCCTGAGAGAGCTTCGTCTTCTGCTTCTTTTCGACCCTTCAAAAATGCGTTGTGCCACTGAAAAACGTATGCTCTTGATAAGGCTCGTTGCAACGTTTCGTAGGCCAAACTTGGGAATTCACTCAGCTTAACGCAAAATGATGGCACACCGTTGCTCCAAATTTCGCTTTTCCATTTTTCGTAACGCACGACAAAAACAAAACTTCACTTATCACGCTCGCTAGGGTCGCGTAGTTAGCACATAAGGTTGAAACTTGTACTGGGCGTCTAGAAGAGACTGATACACAAGCTGTGTGGAGGGAAAGCCTGCAATTTTGCCAGATCGCTTTCAGTAATTCCAGTCTTATTAATTTTCTGCTGTACCTCGTATTACGCAGCGGATTATGGAAAGAGCAATACTAAAATAACAGGAAATGCATAATGGTAATAAACAAATCATATCGCGAGAATGGAGGAAGAAACATTCCCGAAAAGAATTACTGAATGGAGACTATAAGAGGAACATGTAACCATGATCGCAACTAGAGGATAGGTGTCAATTACTCAACACTGGAAACAATAGATATAACTAGAGGAGGCATTTTAATAGTAAAATGTTAATTCCCTTTTACAAGTTATATACCTATATCCCTTTTTATCCATCCTCTATGCCAAGAGCTGGTAGTAGTAGTAGTAGTAAAGTTTGTGGGGAGACTCACGCCAAGCAATTAGGCCTCCATAGACCCTTTTTTCCAACCTCAAGGACAAGGTACAGTCGTGTGCAAATAAATCTGGGACAATGTTTTTTTCACATGCAGATTCAGTTAAGAATTTGAAGAATATTTCCATGGATTTCCTCTTATCAGAGAGAGTTACGGGTTTCAGTACCTGTTAAAGTTTAATGTAACTCTTTCTGATAGCAGGATATCCATGGAGATATTCTTCAATTCTTAACTGAATCTGCATGTGAAAAAAACACTGTCCCAGATTTATTTGCACACGACTGTACCTTAGTCCTACTTAGAATTTTGCCGAAACTAAGGAGTTCCGACCTTAGCAATGGATTTTTTACATGCTACATACACATCGTAGTAAAATGGAACCCACGGCTTTACATCACTTCCGAATGATGGCATTCTGTAGAGGCTTTCATTCGCATTTTTTATTTTTTAAAAACCTCACGGGGATCGGGGATTGAACTCCCGGCCCTTAGAACAGTAGCCAGAATGCTTTACCACTCAGCTATGGAACCCGGCAAAGAAGTGGTAACTAAAAAGAGTATGATAATAATAAAATTGACAAAATCACATGATCTACTGCGGTCGTAGATAGGTATTGATAACATTTATCCACTGGTTTCTCTCTAGCAGATTAAGTGACAGTTGTTAAATACGTGTCAGTTAAAATTTTAATTTGGTCTTACTCCTTAACGAACGACCTCTAGATTTAACTTCAATTCTACGTTCCAAGCAGATACGAATACTGAGCGTTCTAAGTTGGCAACCAACGGCCACTGCCATTTTTTACTTCCTACAGAAATTCTATAGTTTGCTACCGCATTATCACCAAGTTTAAGCCACTCATGTTATATTTTTGTACTGAACCATATTTAATTTTTGAAATATTGGCCTTAGATTTACAAATTTTTTGTTTTAGACTCCACCAAATTTAAATACCCTTAATTTTCTTCTGTCGCTAGATGTGCTGCAATGAAAACCCGCCCTACAATTTACTCGAAAGTAGCAGCTCTACTTCAAAGTTAAATCATCTAAGAAGTAAACGCCAAGAAGTTGATTCAATGTCACAAAGGTTTTATTCTAAAAGCGTCTTTTCAAAGCAGCCACTGTTTACAAAAACACAAAATTTAGAATAAAAAAATATGTTTTTAAATATAAATAAATACTACCTTGGTGGTACCGTCGGTAGAGTTCTATGCTAGAAGTATACGGGTCCTTCGTTCAAGTCCGTGGATAGGAGAAATAAAATAGCAGTTAACCGGATTGGTATCGAGCGGGGGGGACCATTCGACGTTCAGATACAATTAACGTCGTTTTCCTCTGAAGACTGGTCTGCGTATCAATCATTCTTCGCTTAGCATCAGCGTTAGTTTTCTAATTCAGCAGTCACGCCGCCAACCAATCTGCTGCATTCCAGAAAATTGAATATGCTACAATTTCTAGTTATAATACATACTGTAAATTACCACTATCCTTAATATGTTCTATTAAGTTAAGACATGCGTGTTTTGTAATATTTAAGAATTTCTCGCTTTAGGCGGACGCTTGTTTTAAATACATTCCCGCCGTGGCGAAGGTAAAGCTTGTAACAATCTGTTGCTAGCTTGTAACTGGGATATCAATATTCATTCCCCGATCAGGCACTGTCATGTTAGGGTTTCTCGTATAGCGCGAGACGACGTCACCAGCAGGTACAATTATTAAGTATTCTTTTGTTAGCATTGTTTGTTGCTATTCTGGTCTTCAGATGAAGCCCGCCTATGTAAATTTTTGCGTGTGTTATCTTAAATTTTATAGCGTGTGACTATATTTGTAAAGCGGAATGCAGTTATGTGAATTATAGAAGTAAGATAATCGGAAAGCTGGGCACATTTCCTATAGCAGAGGAAAAATCTTCCTGATGAGAAACCCCAGTAAATACACCAAGTAGCCTCTAACACGTATTACTCGGATTTGTCTCCGTACATTTAAGGAATAATTTGTTTTGACTATCGCTGGCGGTCGTAAATTGGGTTTTCTACCATAACAACATTACAAAATATTGCACGCTAGTTATAAAATACCCTATATAATTAATATCTTCGCCCTGTGTTTGAAATTTATTAGATTTCTGTATTGCTATTTGTGAATTTTCTAAGGCCATGCAATCGTTGTGCATTATTCTTAGTTGATTTTCTTCTTTTGCTACAAAACACACCGTTTCTGCTGCATATGCAACCTCAGGTCTTTTGAAGCCTGTTGAAGTTCTTAATTTAGTTAACTGACTTATCAAGTCCAGAATGACAAGTGGTGATTTAGAGAAAATATAAAGTGAGCAGATCTGCTACGTGGAAAACTTATTGCACCATCAATGTGTACTACTCAATGCTACTTATTTGCCAAGATACATGTTGTAATCTCAGATAAGAAATTTCATATCCGCTTTAGTGCATTTTATCGATTGAACTGTACTCTGTTTCAATCTGAGGTTACAGGAAATTTGAAACACAATACGACATTTGAACTTACTAATGGCATTAACAAAACTAAACAACGACAAACGTGTTCTTAACAGTAGAATGTTGAATATCAATTATACAAGCAAAGTGAAGAGTTTTGAGTTGTTACATTTTGTAATGTATGTAAAAACAACAAAACTAATCTTGTTATTTCGAACTGCAGTATTGTATTCCTACAATTTCTAATTTATTCGTTTTTTAATTGCCTTTTACCCGCTAATGTTTAAGTTCCCCACTTCTAAGTGGATTTCTGCTGAAAATCCCTAAGCTTCTTATTGCCTCAAATACAGTTGTCCGACTCGTGCACCTTATGTCGTTGAACGGAAGCTTTTACTTATAAATCCAGTAAACATTTATTCTGAAAAATGCCAAACGGACATTTGGTCGATAAGCTGCATGTTCAAAAAGGATCTCGCTGATCCGCTTATCATAAATGGAGAACCTTTACTAATCTGTGCTATTTGATATGATGTTTGTAGATCCTCAAGGAAATGTTTTCAAATACTTTTCAATATTTTTAATATCTAAACATCTTTCTTTATGTTACGTTTGATGCCCATAATTAAAATTTGTATGTCATTATTTGGTTAGTGTGATAACTGATTAAAGCTATTCTAATATTAGCACAGTGGGAGCTATAATCATAATCATCAAACAGCCAGAAACGTCCATTGTTGGACACAGGCGTTTTCCAAATGCCTCCAATATTTTCTCCGTTGGGCAATTTCTATAGATTTGGTCGGGACTCGTTTTAGGTCATTTGTCAACCTAGTGGGTGGTCTTCCGCGATTTTTTTTTAGGTCGTCATTCACGTGATTCCTTTGTCCATCTACCATCCACCAGTCTAGCGACGTGGCCCACCCACTTTCATGTTAGTATTGCTATGATGTCTTGTACTCCTGTCTTTCTACGTAGTTCTTACGTAGTTTCTCATTCTGTCTCAAAGAGTTAAGCCGAGCATCGACCTTTCCATCCGTCTTTGAGTTCCGCATAATTTATTAGCCGAATTGTTGTTACTTATTACCTATTCCATTTCGTGGTCCAGGTATATACATATTTTTCGACCATCTCCCCTTCTTGTACAGGTAAAGGCTGACTGGGAACTAAATTGATCATCATTTTGTCGAAGTTGATCTGCAGGCCGGCTGTGTAAGAAGCAATCTGCAGTTCTATAATAATCATACCTTAAGAAGGCGTCCAAAGGATAGCACTTCTGCTAATTAATTTTTACAGAATCTCAACTTCAGTGGCAATGCTTTTTTCGATAAAGGAAGACGATGACGTATTGGTTGGCAACAGTGACGACGCTGTATACATATGTTAAAAACATAATCGTCGGCTTTCTGATAGAACGAGAAGTATTGGTCATGTGGATGAAACCTTTGAAGTGAGTTGGTACAGACCCACAACAAGCCAAAAGGACGCTGCAAGAGAAAGAAGGAAGAGGTCCGCTTACAGTAGTCACAACAAATTCAACTTTAGAGGTACTGGGATAAATACCGGTAATTTACTTTAAACACCACCTGGTGTGTTTTCCGGGGATGAAATGTAGCTACAGAAAATGTGTTTAGCTTGAAGATATAATCTTGCCTTATAATTTTGAAATACTTATGTAAGATAACAGTTCATTATGTATTTTGCATCACATAAACGTATTCAAAATGGTATTAATTCACAACATGCATTGCTTAACCAATATTCAGCATAGCTGAAAATGCATGGCTTACCTATTAATGCCTAAAGCAAAAACCAGTATAAGTAAACCGTGGCTGAGAGGATGATTGGCAGACAGACGCGCGTAACTTGATTTTTCAGATAACGCTGTTTATGAAATAATAATGGACAGCTTCAATTCAAGGCATCGGTAGTCGACGGATGAAAGGTAGGCATCTCAAGACCGATTTTGGCTCAGAACGTTACTTTACAGAATGGTTGCGAAATGTTAGAAGTTCTTTAAGATATTGTACTACGAATTAAAGTAAAATTATGACGTTAATGCTTCCAGAATGGTTGCTACATTACACGTAGTACACAAGTAATAATCATACACCTTGCCACGCTAACTTGAACACAATCAAAGTTCAGCAGTCTTTTCAACTCATTCTCCGCGTGCATAAACCGGCAGTAAGGGCTAACAACTTGTATTAGTTAAAATATTATTAATGGATGAGTGCCGTCAGTAGAACTTATACGAGTCGAAAGAAGTGTATGTCAATTAAACAAAGCACATAGTATTATATGGCCGTTGGAAGAGATGCAAAGCAATATATGCTATGGGATTACGTTCTCTAGCATGTAAAAGAACACCTAAGCCTCAATAACAGCTTTTTGAATATTTGAAGAATAACAATCCTGACTTGAGTTTCCTGCTACACTCTATCCCTATACCTTATTCATAACAAGAAAAACAACAAATGTATTCGTTGATCAGACAGTTATGGTTATTTTTTGATAACGTAAATACTTTATTTGTTATTTCAGATATACTTCCCAGTAAAGGGTAATACAATTTTAGAGAATTTTGTTACTACCGGAGAATTTCAGCCTGTCGAAATGAATTGTATTGGTTTGGAGTTGTTCTTTATTTTTGCAGTAGTTTGTTAAGCTTTTACAAATTTCTAGTTTGAATATGCTGCAAAGCTCTTATTTCCAAATATAACGACGCTGTTTCTTGGAAATAGGTCAGGTGCTTATTTAGATTTTTATTAATTTTTGGGAAATTTTGAAGATTTCAAAGTGTGACTTCGTTTCTACATGGCTCTTGCGCATTTAACTTCAGTGGAATATTCTTCCTATCATAATCTAAGACGGTTCGACGCAGGTCAGGGCTTTGGAAAATAATTTTATCCTCTCAGCCGGCATCATTCAGTGGTACCTTTTGATCCGCCCGCAAACTTTGACGACGTTTAGCACCTACAGGTATGAGATCAAAGAATGGTATCACGTGGCTTGACAGGCGAAGATGCAATTAGAGGCCTCCTCCTACTAACATTATGGGCTTTTCTTCACTAGTCAAATCACACCTTTTGGTCGTCCATTTATAGCTGTTTTACGGACCTTGAAAGAGTTCTATGTACCAGCCGTCGTCTGAAACTTTGGAGCCGCTGGGGGAACCACAGCAATAGCTCGTTGAAATTAATGTAATATCTTCACGCTTTAACTTCTAATTCAATTGTTAACGACGTTATGCTGTTCGATCATAGTAAACCATTTTAAATAATGTTGGACTTGTGGAGCTCATTTTCTTTTTGTTTAATAGCTATACACAGTTTTGCTAACGCTAACCCACGACAATGATTGCCGAGGATTTGAGTGCCTCGCTTGTGAACTTATTCGAAAAGTTGTATCGGGACAAAGATTTGGAAAGCATTCGAGGTAGCTCAGTAGATCGTGAGCTATACAAAGTCAAAATAACAGTGTGGGCGCAACCTGATGGAAAGCACTACGTTGACGTAAGCGTCTCTGTACAGGATGTATGCGGTACGATTGTTGGCAGAATAATCGCAGAAATTCTACTGCACTACAATGGAACAGGAAACAGAACTTCAAAGTGATGGGCTGTGCCTCGGTAAAGCGTAGATACCTTTTTGCGATTCCGGTAAAGAACAGATATACTTTAGGGATAGCGACCCTGAATACTCGATCTTATTTCTCCACCTCCTGTCACAGAAGAATCATGTCCCAACTTTGATCTTACCTAACCTAATATTTTATTTCTCCTACATCATATTCTCTACCGTTCACCATCCCATCCTGCTAACGTGATAGGATACCTTCAAGCTCTATGAAAGGAAAGGTCTTCAATCCCTAGCAGCTCTAAGGATTCTGATCAAGGCAGCAATCAGAGACGCCCTAATGCAGAGAGCGTTGAGAATGGCTGAGTTAGACCAGGTTGTCACAAAATAAAGATATCTTAAGCACGAAAGTGAATACTGCAACCCATAATATAAAATAAGTACATCCAGCAGGACACATTTTCTACTACAAGGAAAAAGTCATCGAAACCGTCGAAGAAGTAAGGCTTCTAATAAATTGACATCATTATGCGGTTTCTGAACGAATCATGAATGTGCTCTGAATGATAATGTCAAAAATCACTAAAAATTATTTAGGTCCGACAGGCGAAGATCGCGAAGCAGAAGAAATGTATGATAAATAATAGTATTTGAAATGCTCATAGCAATGACACCATTGTAGTAAACCATTGAAGGAAGACCATCTTCCTCTCTATTTCGCAGACGTTTGTTATCGAAAAGTTTTCATTAGCATCGAATCCGGGTAATAGAACAATCTGTAAAAAATTCCAGAATTAACGACTTCAAATCATCGACAGATTTGCAACGATGATAGTGCAGATAGACACGTCTTTAAGTACAAATTATATTAAATTGTCAAAAGGGGTGAAACAGGGACACATAAACTATTTGCTACTGCATAAGACGACATCTTCAAGCAAATGGGAAAACCGGAATGTTACCCCGAATAGACAAAAATTAAATCTCCTCAGGTTTCTGAACGATATCGTCTTACTAGCCAATAGTGAGGAAAATCTGCAGCAAAACCTAATAGAGCTCTATGCAGCGTTCAACTCCAAAGGTCTTAAAATGAATCTGAACAAAACTAAAACCGTGGCAGACACCAATGACAACAGGCTACTTTGAAGTTTTATTTGTACTATTAAGGATCATGTTTCGGCGTACTTAAATTTAAGTTATCTATTACAGGGAGGCCGGAATTTTATTTTAAAAACTTATAATCGTACTTCCTCTTCTGCCCTGTACTCTACTTTACTATAAATTTAGATTGCTCTTTGTTTTCTAGTTAGCTCAGTCGTCAAAGAACTGCTTTTACCTCAGGGCAGCTAAAGGCTATGTCAATACAGGTTGTTCCGGCCTACCCGTTAACACCTATAATGCTGTAATCATAGATGGAAATCCTACCAGAAATAAAAACCAAACAGTTTACATAAAAATATGTATACTGTAGAAAAGAACATACATGAATGACAATACATAGAAAAAATATACGGAGGTCATATAGAAATCCTATAAGCTATCAGAGAAATCTAAGGAATTTCTTCGAGTTTAATGCTGAATTTACATGCTTCGATGCCCCTTAAATAGGGGTGTAATTGTCAATGTAAAACACAAAGTCAAAAACAAATCGGGCGAGCAAGGCGTACTCTCATGTATAAATTTACTCTATTCGTCTCTGCCTTGAGCCGCTTGAAATCAGCCAAGGCGATGTGTCAACATGATGATACAAGAACTTTCTTCTAACGTGCTGATTCAGTAAGTACGCGTCTGTTGCGTTCGGGCGCGTAATGGGTTGTTGAAGCTATTGCGAAACTTGTTGCAATCCCTTCATTATGGTTCTGCTCGCAGTTCCCTAAACCGGGCATTTAAGCGTGGGTTTTATTTATAATAACTAAACTTGCCTTGTAGTTCCTCCAAATGATCTCGTACGTTAACCAGATCGACTGCTCCTTTGAAGCTAGAATAGCGCCTTTGGGCGATGAAGAATTATCCTTACTTTCGTGATTCCAAGGTAGTTGTAGGCTCTCGTGGCTCTATTTCGGCTTAACAATAACGAGGCGTTGACTGATCTTAACGCAGGTCTACGCAGAAGCTCTCAATCGCACTTTAGAATGCTTCGCGTTTAGTCTCTTTTATTTGAACCAACGCACCGGCAGAATATTAGTGAGCTGCTGCTTTCCAGCGCCTTTACATTCTCGCACAACTTGCTTTGATTCTATTAATAGATGCACTCAAAGACTGCATTAGTTGGTTTGCTCGCACGATCTCACGCGCGACATTCGTTGCAGGTTTTAAATGCAAAATAAACATTTGAACCTAATTATTACAATGTAAGAAATACAGTTTGGCTTGAATCTAGCAAGATGATTATTAAATACCAAGGTAACACAAACTAGCCCATTACAAACTTTAACAGGGTATCTCGGAAACGAAGCGTTTCCGGGTCCATATTTATTAGGACCTTTTTGTTAGTATTGATAAGATCTATGAGTGGGTAAAATATCCGAATGTATTTTTTAAACACCCTGTATATCTAAGTTAATCTATCAGGCTCTACAAAGAGGCCCAAATAACTGAAATAAATCGTAGATCTCGTATAGCATGGATGCCGCACAAATCTGGATATTCAATATAATTGTTAAAAATAAATTTAGAAGCTGAAAAGAGTGTTGCAACAAACAACTAACTTTACAGTCATTATGCGGCTAGATTGAAATGGAAATGGGTAGGACAAAGTAAAATTCGCCAAGACAATCGTTGCAACCATGTAATTCGGAACTGGCGCATTGACAACGGCAAAAGGAGTAGAAGAATAGAGAGACCAATACGCATTGGGTGGGTGACCTCAAAAGACATGCAGGTAGCAATAAACGGAAAAAACTACTAAATCCGACGCCGTCGACATTGTCTCAAAGGGCCGTCAATAGTTTTAAATGGTCGGCACCACTCATGGAGTGATTCCACTTAAACCATTCACACCCTGTTTAGTTGACGGTAGCTGCCTGATTACTATCCACCGGCGCTAACTTAAGCTCGTGCGAAGAATTTAGACAAATTGCCAACCTTTCTCCTGGTGCAACGACAATTCCTAAACCGCTCTAACAAATCAATGAAAAGAGAAGGTAAAATTAAATGTCTGGTAATAGCCACAGCGAAAAAAACTGCAAATGGTATAATTAGAAAAGAAGAAGCACCTGGTGGGCACAGACTGTATTAAAAGACAAGAAATTATATTAGCTCTACTGAGCTTGCAGGTTTAAAGCGTTTTTTACAATTTCCTCCATTTAAACTTATCTTACTGTCTGAGATTTCTAATTTTACATTTAATTTCTTAAGTTCTTTTGCAGAGCCAGTTGATCATTTCTTTGGTTTTCTCCGACTCCTGTTATTTTCCATACTTGAACGCAGTTTCCGCTTTCATTACTGCTCAATATTCCTGCCACGCGTGTCCTCGACTACAGTTGGTTTAGTATATAGCTCTCTCAGTCCTCGAATAGCCTTCTGCCACTTTTTCTATCCCTTTCAAAGAAACATCTTGCTTTCGTATGAACTTCATCTAATTGTTTTTACTATTATCGCATTGCAGCTGTTCTTATTTTGCATTTTTCTTTTGTAACTCTTTTTTTTCGTGTAATACCCCACTAGGCTCGAGAAATAAATTCTCCACAGAACCGCCCGGGCTACATCAATCCGCTACTTCTGCGGGGGCCACAAACCAAACCAACTATATTCTGTAAGCCCGTCAAGCCGCAGGGCAAATTTAAAGACGCTACATCCAAGTCACTATCACTGAGTTCGACAGGAAAAAGAGACGCGTTCAAACAAAAACCAACATTCCAGTCGCTTGTCTGCGTTGATAAGACTCAAGGAAAGCCGTGAGTGCGCGAAAATACGAAAGCCTGCACCACAGTCATTAAAAATAGAGACAATACACCCCAAGCTGTAAAAATGGTAGAACAGACATCTAAACGGAATAATAGTATATTATTTCATGAGAGACTAAACTGCACCATTTAATCCCGCGAGTGGAGTTTGTTGCCTCGAGAACGAAGCCCGAGGGCAACAACCACTCAAGGGATTTAGGCTCTTTAGTCCCGAAGTATATACGCTATTTTTTGCACTTTTGGGAACATTATCATCAAACATTTCCAAAATTTGGAATCTCTCAATTTGGAAAATGACAATTACAATTTATTAAAAACTGAATTGCATCAGGTCCTGAATAGCCTGAATCAGTTGGCAGTACTGAAGTGTATTGTCAGTATATGGCAAATTCGAGATTTGCAGGTTAAGTTTTGCGTCAGCGTGTGTCAAATGACAAACAAAGCCTAACCTAATAACCTCGTGTGTACATAAATTTACGGTATCATTTTTACTTTAGTCCGTAGGGATTAAATGAGCTACTTTAATCCCTGTTTACGGGGACTGAAGTATCAACTTTAGTCCCGGAAGTGCAAAAAAACTAAGTTGCTTCGTTTAATAAAATGACAATATGTATCTTTATACAAACCATTCCAAATCATTTCCTAGTTAGAATAAAGGGTTTTTGTTTATATACTTATATTAGCTTTTTTACTTATTTTAGATAGCAGCAAGCAATATTCTTATTGACATCTGTATTAACCAAATTATTAGACTTCTACGGCTTAAGAGAAGTATAGTTTCTCTATTACCATTACTTTATAGTCCAAAATGCAGTTGTCTTTATACACCGAAAAATCACAAATACACCAGTCGATACGAGATTGAATACAAAATTTACTAAAAATAAACTTTTATCCTAACCCAATTTAAACGCAAACACCCTAACAATTTTCCCAAATCCATCCGGCTCTTGCTCGTCGCTTCACTTCGCACCCTCTTTTGATTCGAAATCGAGATGCTAACTAGTGTTTACCCTGGAAGGCGTAATCCTTGTACTCTGGTCGAATCAAGCTTTCCTAACATGCTGTCATTGTGTGAAGTCCTGAAGTTGCCTGCGGGTAAGCAACTGCAAGTTTAACGAGATGGTTGTATCTCCAAAACTGCAAATAGGATTTGTGTCGGTCTAATGAGATTGCCGCAGTCCCCGGTGACTTGCAATCATAACGTGTTGCGTGACACTCAGTGCCGGATGTGGAGGGAATGCTTGTTATCGTGTAGATCAGCTTTGCATATTCATAGAATGCGAGGTTAGATCTCAAAACTGGCTTATGGAGATATAATGGAGCCTGTGAAATAGACCAATTGCTTCGTATGTGCGAAATTACATTTTGTAATGGGTCGTCTAACAAGCCACATCTTTTTAACCTAAACTAGTGTTTGTAATACTGTAGTAAAGTAGTCACACAAGTTGGTTGTCAATTAAGAAGCTCGATAATTCCAATTTATTTAAGCACCACTGAGTGTTACTGAACACATATGGTGGCTTATAGAAGTATTTTAGTAATGAGACTCGAATGCGCCTTTCTGATAATAACAATTACTTGAAACAGTAGATTTTTTAAGTTTAGCCATTTCAATATATTATCATTGTTTAACAGATTAGATACTAATGCACAGGCACTTCCTTAATCTATGAAATCTTTAGGTCTTTGTAAGATATATTACAATAATTTCAGTTAAAATAAATCCAAGAAAGGATGTGCTGAATATCCACATCAAAATCTAATTTGTAAATAACAAGCTCACGAATGGAAGTCAAAGTGAGTCTGCTGTGGCAATATAAATTATTTAAGCGTTACAAAGGAGGAAAGCTTAAGGTGCCAGGTTTCACTACTTATCGCTAATAACCACGCGGGGTAGTCGAGCCCCACCATAAGATAAGCTGAAAAAGGACAATAAACGGCCAAGAAGACAACTATAGCTGGTGCCGAACATTAGCAATGAATCGATATAACCAAGAGATCCATTTACATCGAAAAATACTGACCGGTTCCTCTATGCAGAAATGATCCTATTTATCTTGTTAAAAGAAAACACTTCGCTCAATCGACAGATAGCGCTCAGACATTTTCCGGCTACTAATTCCGACAAATAGAAAATACGGCATAAATTCGGAAACTACATAAAGTAAGTGAAATTGACGAACTGATGGTTATTTACATTAATCTTCAATCTACAATAAGTAACCTCCCCCTTCGAAAACATGGTTAGATGCGAATCCGGATACACAGATTTGAATAAAATATCCCTGATATGCACTTCTGATCATGTGCGTCGAAATACAAAAGTTGCCATCTGACAACAGATCAGCGGTAATTTTTCCCAGCGTACGATGTCCAGCGCAGCAAACTGTGGATATCAGGCACCTTCAGAAATCGATGACTTGCTGTAGACTGACAGTGATAAAGTGGAGGATATCTCGGGTTATTTGTTTCGTACCTGAGATTTTGGGATTTACTTCCAAAAAACCATAACATTTTAATTCAAACAGATGAGTGCAGCAATTCACAGAACCATTATACCAAATCAAAATTTACTGTAGCCCTAATGTTGGATACACTACCATTGTTGTGTATAGTAAAGTATTAGTATCTAATGATAATTTTCATTTACCAGTATATCCAAACATCTAATACATGTCCTGACTTTTATTTCATTTAGTGAGTACGTGAGTGATAGATAATGAAAAAAAAACTCCGATTTTCCTCATTCATAACAATTATGAGACATGTGTTCGCAGTAACTAAAATCCAGCTGCAGTGCTTAGAAACTAATCTTTCAGTAACATGAATCGACGAAAACTAGAAAGATGATTGTAAAAAGATTAAAATCAATTTTGAAACACAATTTAATTCCATAGCACCAAGTTTAGAGGGAAATATTTATCAAATCCATAAAGTAAATAGTTTTAGCATAATGCGAAGAGAAGAAAAACGAGAGAAACTTTCAAATTAAATTCGATGTTCGTGTCTCATCAGTATACCCTCTAAATGCAAGTGTTTCGCAAGTACGTGTTTTGTTTCCACTGCTACATCGTATATTTACTACAGATATTATAACTTGTACATTTACAGATCACATAGAAACCAACAAACGTCAATAAATATTTAAAGTCTCTAGACAACATATAATGGTGGTATAAACATGGCTAATGAAAATAAATGTGATTTTAAAGAATATCAGCTAGCGATGATGCAAATAAATCGGAATGCATGTGGATACACTGTTAGAACCGTTTGAAGATTTCCACCGTCGCTGTCGTTTGAAAGTAAACGTCAACGGTAACTGCTTATATTGTAACGTTAGCCCCCGCATCAAATTTATCTAAGGCGACAAATAAATGTGCTAGAAATTTTAATAGCGCTAATTCTAGCGACAATCTCTACTCACGTCTCTATAACTTTTGCATTTTCGGTAAGGCGATCAAAGCCGCTATGCGCAGACGTAGCGTAAACCGGTACGCCACGCAGTTCCTTTTCCAACCCCCTATAAAAACAGTCCGATATTTAGGTGGCCGAAAAGTATAAAAGGAGAATCCTCAGCTAGTTAAAAACGCTTGAGACTTGAACCTGAACCTGAACCTGACTACCAACTCTAGGTCCCGGCCCCGGGGCTTAGACCCTTTCCTGACTTGGCTAGCACCGGTGAATTCGGCCCCATTTTGCTACATAATCTCTTGACCTAGTTAGTACCGATGTATTCAGCCCCATCTTGCTAGAAACCCCACTTAATTCTCTCACCAGCTTATTCTCCAGGCCAACATTGCCATAACTTCGTTATGAATTTCAGATAAACTAGGAGAAACCTTCAGGCTGCGGAAATATTCCAGATGCCTCAAAGCAAGAAAATTAGCTCGCCTACTGAGAGCTCGGACCGACCGAAAATCTCCAGCGCTCACCGGCGATTTTAGCTGCAAAGAGCCGGACTTTGTAAAAGGTAAAAGTGTCCAGTTTATATTATTCCGAGTGGTCTAAACTTATTCACAAAGGACGTACCACGTACAGCCATGTTTTATGCACTCGCCGTAAAACTCAGAGTCACCGTAAAACACTTTATTTCTATTGAGTTTGCTTGCCGTCGACTATAAATAACAAACGCCATCTTTGCTCTTGCAAATATAGTCTGCTTCAGATCTGTCCGTTCCCGTACATCAAAGCTACCGATCACCCGAGGCTACCGGTATCGACCATTCTTTGAGAGTATCCAGAAACAGCAATCGGCCCAAGTCAGCGTTCAGTGTGGGTTGCTGAACGTCCCAAAAATACTCCAACGCCAAATTAATCCGCCGAAGGAATTTATTTTATAATATTTATGTACATAACAGTTTGAATAATTAAGAATTATGTTGTATATACTTAAATACATTAAATCATTTACTTCTACATTGCGTTATCCCTGTATTATATACATTTGGATATAACGGATCCTGGGCATCTGAGTTTTACTGGAGGCATTCAGTTTTAAACTAAATTAACCGAATTTTGGTCAAGTTTAAATAAGCACCCTTCGCAGGCATTAAAAATTAAATTTGAAAATTGCGGAACAAGCCAGGTAGATTATAATATGTCTTATTGAACTTCATCTCGCGGTAACATTTATATACAGTCGAGCACAAGGGTTGAGTATGGTGTATTGTCTTGTTCTCAAATATCGCAGTTTGGGGAAGCCTTGCCTTAGGAGAATTACGACTTTTGTCGGATATTCAGGTAACTCAAACGCAAGGATAGGATACATTATGTATATCAATCTTTCTTTTCATAATCTTCCTGCAGCTCGACGAAGCGCTGGAGAAAATCCCCATTTCGCTTTCATTTTTAAGCCATCAGTTTCAAGCCCGCTTTCAACGTTCAACTTTGGCGGTCAGTGATTCAGTACGCCAAGACTTTGTGCAATGCTCGGGGTCCGTGACTTTCTGTTATTTTCGTATTCTGTCGTTGATTGAAATGCATTTCAGATAAGTGAAATATTTTGCATGTATAATAAGGATAAACTGCGTGTTGTGCAATAGGTATTGGGTTTAACAGTTTAGAAAATGTAGTAACTTTCTGCGCCCGTTTATCTATACTGATTCCCCTATGGGAATTTACCATAGACAAATATCTGCTAGTTTGCTGATTACGAGCAGGTAGAAATTCTTTAATCTTTGGATGCCCGAGCGCGGTCGTGTGAGGATTCCAATTTGCATATTTGGTACACAATTTCTCTAAAAAACGTAGTTTTTTAATGGTTGTTTTTTAGATCAATTTATCTAGTATGTATGAGATACACTTGATGGGATAATACACATGACCAACATTTGTATTTGAAAAATATTCAATATTAAAAAAAAGGCTTTTAAAATGCAAAAGATCATGTGACATTATATTTTATAGGTTTAATTGCGAGGAATGATAGTTTGTCATGTGTAGTGATTGGTAATAAAAAAAGTGTACTATAGGTTGTTTATTAACGGAAATAACGAATTAATTATGTTGAGAGTGGTAAACTAGTAAAATATAGAATTATCGCATTTACCTTGAATTGTATCTGTCACTCTCCGTCACTAGTTGTCAAATTGGAGCTTCTTTTATTCGTAAACAAATTTTTGACTCACCAACGCAGAACTCATAAACATGGTATTAACATAGTATATGTCCCATAAGTTTTGAGAAAAAAATATAAACAGCTACATTTTATATTGCTTTAATTTTATATTAATTTAACTACAAGTAACTATATCTACAGGTATATTTAATAGAATTATATGCTTAAACTACGGATAATGGGCTACTTCTTCAAGGCCAACCAGAATAAAAGCATTTGCCAATAATAATCTACAACGAATTTTTTTCTCAAAAGTTATGGGACATACGTTAACACCATGTCCATGAGTTCTGCGTTGGCGAAGTTAGGTGCCACATTTTTTTTATGAATAAAAGAAGCTCTAATTTGACAACTAGCTACTGAGAGTGTCAGTTATTTTTCAAGGTATATGCGATAAGTTTATATTTTACTAGTTTACTACTCTCAAAATAATTAATTCGTTATTTCCGTTAATAAACAACTATTACTACACTTTTTATTAATTACCCATCACTACACATCATTCCTTGCAATTATGCTTGTAAGTCAAGAATCACCCTGTATTTCTAACTACTAAAATAAATAAGATCGTTTTGTAAGCTAAAAGATTCCTAATAAACTTCAGTTGCTAATGATTGTGTATCGTTTTTAAGATTTAAGTAACTGTGTACCTTCAAACTTTGCACAAAAGTAAAAAACGAATGGGATCTTCAAAGGACCTTCTCGGCCAATGATGACAGTCAAAAATGCTTGGGCATCCAAAGGTTAAGTAATGTTTTAAAACTTTTTTTTGCGGTCCCAGCTGCAGGATGGACACGTTTAACTGTCATGGTGCTAATAAAGTTCTTAAATTTACTCTGGTACTACACTTTTTAAAGAAGATCTGTCATGATGCAACCCCAAACTCCATTACTGGCATCCAATCTACCATGGTGGAGTTCTAAAATTAAACGAACTTTCCTCCATATCTTCCAAGGTACAATCACGTTGAATATCGCGAGCGAACCCCCTCTTACTTTAGTGTACGGCCATACCCCCATACCACTTCGCAAGCAGACCCCTTTAAGATTGTTAGATGTAGTGAACATTGACTTACCCGCAACAACACGACCATTCTGGAAAAACAACGAACGGCAGTAATATTACTAAACTTACTAAACATAAATAATATAATTACGAGTATCAAAAACAACCAAAAATGTTTATGTACCCATAATATTGAAAATAATTATGTACTCCTCTGTAGGCATCACAACGAATAGAACAAATAGATAAAAGCTCTCCATTTGTGGTAAAAGCGTCCGCGAAACCACATAAGGTCCACAAATCAGGCAACTGCGTCGACATCAATAAGTAGCTTACTGAATTTTCCACGTCATACGCATAGACACTGAAAGTAATCCGCTGACCATATTGATTAAAATAGGGTTTAAAGCACCAATAAGTAAGAAATTTTAGAAATAAAATATTTTGAAATAGCAAGATGCAGATACAAAAACTTTAGACCATGTACTCTGCTGTTATAATTAAATATTCTACATCCCATCGGTGGATTCACAAGCACGTTTCTTATGGCTTAACTATGCTAATGTCATTGAGAACTTCAAGGTTTGTGTGTTATACCAAGACTGGCGCAATAGAGTATGTTAATTTACACGGAATATTCTGCAATCTTCCAGTACAACCGAATGCATGTCCAATCGATAAAAAGCATTAAAGCATATATGTTATCTGAAGTCACAGTATATTATTTGATAAATAAATAGCACTTAGTGAAAACTGTTATACGTGTTTCCATATGGCTCTTTACCATTTTTTTGATCGGGATCGTGGATAACTAATGATTCCGTTATCATAATGTACTACAATACTTCTTCCCCGAATCATGTCTTTGTTTGAACAAATGTATAAGCACTTTCACTGAAAGATGCAAATATGAGTATAAAAACATTTTCTTTTAAATATGATCCAGAAAAATGTTTAATACTAAATTGTTAAGTCGCATGCTAGAGCAGATTTCCACCGACTGATTCAAAATTCGCATACCATTTTACAAATACCTAATCCTATATTAAATCTGCCCTCTTGCCTTATATGAAGCAAGTTTTGGTAGTAGTTATATATCGTCTAGTTACCTTCATTGTGTTGCAAGGGCCATGAAAGAATTATCAAGATCTTGGGTAAAGCAGGAGGAATGTCGAGCGATTGACGCATGAGATAACGTTGGAGCACCCGAAAGACGTTGGAGGTTTTACTTTCCCCGTCGGCAAAATAGACGCTTACGAGGCACGATGTACCACAAACGGTTTGCGTAAGGGAGACGGCAAGGCCGGAGCCGCGTTTGTCGCTTTCAAATAGGTGCGAGAGCTACAAAGCGGATTCTCCAGTATAGCTGACTACAGCTCCATATTTTTGTGCAAGCTGCTAGCCATTCGTATGGCGCTTGATAATTTCACGAGATTGGCCTTAGTTCGCAAGGGTCTCGGTGCTCTCGAACAACAGATCTGCGCTTCGGGAACGAATTTGCTTCCACGGAGAATTGCTTCAGAATCAAGGGCAGCGTCCGTGTAGATAAGTTATCGAAGCAGGTTCACTGCGCAACGGGGATATTGTACACAAGAGCCTGGTAAGGTAAAGGGCGTGCGACGTATCGTGTTATATTCCAGGAGTTGAGGCCAGAAGAAAACTTTCCGAGCGGTTGAACCGGCACACAATCCATATCGTCAATGACTACGAGCGTTGCTCTGCTACATCGGGAAGGCCAATGACGATAAATGCGACTGCGGTGAGAGCTCGGGCATAACGGAACACGTATTTTTTCACTGCCCATTAGATGTATTAGGGCTCAGGTGGCCGAGAGATTTGAAGGCCCTTACCTCGCTCGTGATAAAGTCAGAATAGTGGCTTGAGTATGCGCCACAAATCGTGCGATTATAGATGGAGAGTTAATGTGTTGGACAAAGGTCGGGTAGATATCTCGGGGCGGGTTTAATTCACGGCAAATTTAGAATTTTTAAAATCATACGCTCTCCAGCTACCACGCTAACTCCTGTGGTAGTCGTTAACACTTAATAATGAGAGATCTCTTCCTCACTTGCGACGGACACCTACCCTGCTTACGAGTAAAGAGGGTTCATAGAACTACAACTTTGTGGAATTAAACAGGCCACTGGCTTAACATTAGAGGAATAAGAAGAAGTTTGAAGTATACCCAAAATTGGAGTTTATGTACATTTTTGGGCCTGCTTAGAATTAAGGTCGAGTAATTTAAGAGTTAAATGTTAATATTATCTATAAAACATGTTAACAGCCGCTATAGCACTGAAAAACGGAGCACTGGCGCAATTGTAGTACAAGTTTGCAAGAAATAGACGAAAGCTACCTTTGTCAGCGTCTTGCAGTACCTAGTTGCTTTGAAATAATAAACAGTAGCATTATTGGTTAGTAATGTTTCTAATTTTCTAACTGTTTTCTCTTACCGCTTCAAAAATCAGTGGATACTTTTTCATAATTTGAGCAACATGGCTATAAAAATAACAAAAACCTCTCTATTCTCACGTTTTAATTAAATTAAATTTTTTCGTACTTTTTTGAAAATAAAAACCGGCCTACAATTTAAGTCTAAAAATTATCAAAACTGTAAACTATCATAGAATTTAATCGGTCCAGTAGCTTTGAAGGAGATAGCAAACAAAGATACATACATACATACACAGAAAGAGGCCACCGATTTTATGGTAGAGATTAATGTAGCTATACTCCATGTAGTATCGTACAGACCTGAAACTCACAATGGTATCCGTGTCTCATTGACTCTTGTTCTGTTTGCTGGACGTTTTACTGAGATTTACGGAGGAAGAAATATTATTATAAAATGATATATATACGTATAGTTTGATAAAAATTAAAATTAATTCTGTATAATTTATGGAGAATGCTTCACTAATTAATTCCATTACATATGTATGTAGAAATTTCAAGTTGTCTTAAGAACCATTTCGCTTTCATTTTTAAGCCATTATTTTTAAGTCCGCTTTCATCGTTTAACTTTGGCGGCCAGCGATCAGTACTCCCGGTCAAGATTTTGTGCTATTCTCAGGGTCAGTGGCTTTGTATTCTCTCGGTGATATTCCTGCATTTCAGATAAGTGAAATCTATTTTGATTACCTAATATTGCGTGTATAATAAAAATTTGCATATGCTTTAGCGGATATGTCCCATGTTCTGATATAAGTTTTGGGGAATATTTCCTTTAGCAGTTCAGTAACGCTTTCAGCACTCTGTGCCCCTTAATCGATATTGATTTTTGCAATGAGACCTAAATCACAGACATACATCTACAACTTTTGCTGATTGCGAGCAGGTAAAAATTATTTAAGTACGGTTTTAAACATCTTTGTTGCGGCCACAGTTGTAATGTAATGAATGTTATAATAGATTTCTTAAATTTACTCTAGGACTTGATTTTGCAAAGAAGGATTTTATGGTGTAAGCTCCAACTCCGTTACTGTTAATCAATCTACTATGGTAGTGCCCTAAAATCATACGAACTTGTCGTCATATCTTCCAAGGCACAATTATCTTAAATATCACAAGAAAGCTTTTTTTCTTTAGCGTAGGATCAGCCCCCTACCAATGAGCGAGAACGTCCATATAAGGTTCTTACACGTAGTAAGCAGTGACTCACCGGCAACAACAGAACCATCCTGAAAAAAGAAACGAACGGCAATAATACTGTATTTGTGATAAATGCTTTTACACTGTTTAGCCTGTAACACTTCCAACAAATCTCTTATGTACTTTGATTAGGGTTATTTAATTATCGTGATGTGTTTCTATGTTACTGCTCAGCGTCTAGCAAAGAAAATTTTGGGAGAGACAATGTTCCGCATCTGTAAAGAAACCGAAGGGAAGACGATGGAGTTTGAGTAGCAAAAAGGAATTAATGGAGTTTAGTACCAATAAGAAAGTATGTGAATATATCTAAAGGAAGCAAACCAGGGGCGCGCGCTGCGCCGTCGAAGTGCCTTTATGTTAGAATGCTTCCGTTGACTGTCTCCAAAATTAGATGGTGAAACTATAGGTGTTAACGGTCAAGCATGGGTCGTTTAAGTGGCGTTTTGATGAATTATTAGCAAAGGAACTTCTGTATCGCGGAGTTTGGCAGGCTCCAATCAATGCCTTTGAGGTGGATTATAGATGTAAACCTCGTTTGTGCGAATTTGCCGTTATTAAACTTACTTATATTGTACCGCAATCCTTGCCTATCGTACGTTCTACGTTCTGCGCTTCTTGGGGAATATAACACTGTCCAGTCCTTCTTAACACATCGCACACTATGCAGTTTCCTGCAGTTCTTCAAGTATTTTGTGATAATCGCTTGTAGCCCAACCTGCAGCTCTGTTAGACATCATTATCAAAGCAGCTGAATCCATCAAAGGGCATTGTGGCATTTTATAATAATTTGAACGAGAGCCAATATGCCGTGAAGTGATTTCAGAAGTGTCGCCACGTTACGTAGCCTTGTTGTTTATTTCAATATTAAGATTTTGAATAGAGATTTCCCGCTTTGGGTCAACTTTCAGTAGTTACGGTCAAGCTTTAATGTTTGAAAGTAGATTTATTTGTGTAAATTATAGTTGTTACCGTTTTTGATGCAGTCAGATCGTTTGTCGTCAAGTTTACGGCCTGTGTTTAGATTAAACGTTGCGCAATTAACCTCACTAACCTTGGTCGATAATGTCTAACCTTTACCGAATATTCCAGTTGATGTCTGTTTTTCATCTACATATTTTTCTATGTTAATATAGTTCACCTTTAATTAGTTGTGCTTTTCTTTTGTAGATTAAAGAAGGCTGCATGCGTGTTTTGTGTATTCTTCTTTTGTGCAGGGATTCGCCTTGCTGGTTGTTGGAGTGCCGTTCAACCATTGCCAAGGTTGAATCAGAAAGGTTGGGTTCGTTGCTTCCACTGGCACAATGAGACCACCTGTGTTGTTTTTTCCGATTTAATCAGTAAAGTGGTGGCGCCTGGCATTTAACACCTTTCGTGCCATCATTTCGCCTTAATGGCTATAGTTTTTAGCGAACCGCCCTTCTCCCTGATGTCTAAGCCGGACAAATTAGCCTGTTACAGGATAATTAAAATGCAGGTAGGGTGAGCTCTACAATTTTTTTATGAACGTGTCGGAACGATTATTTCGTTGTGCAACAAACAGGCAGCGGTGTCGTGATGACCATTTCGGCCTGTAACAATACACTATACAAGGTGATTCATAAATATCGCCATTAAATTAAATGGGTATGCTGACCTCAGAAAAACTACATTACACTAAAAATTAATCGCTTACTGAAAAAAAATTAGATGGGTTTGGAGCAGACTATTGAGAACCACTGGCTAAATCGGTAATAGTACAATAACCTAAGGCAGTAAATGTGCTTAAAATATCTAAACAAGTGCTTTTTTCCCCTTGAATTTTAGCTAAATTTGGTCATATCGCAATCAGATGTGCAAATTTAGGTTCATAGAACTTCATTCTAGCAACCATCAATCAGTTTGGGCAATTAAATGTTTTAAAATTTTGTGGGATTATTACTCTAACGAGCCTTAAATGTAATTCCCATACTTATGAATCAACCTGTATACTGTATTTAATTAGCACAGCTTCAAGCAGACAATACGACATCGTTTTCCTTAACAAAACTAGCACTGTCGCTATATTTATCAACTGGATCGTCATATGATTAAGAATTACGTTCAGTTTTAAATATTTAAGTTAGAATAATGCTTTCAATATCAAAGATATAAATCTGCGGACGCCAACTTGAAATAGCATTATTAAAAATAACTGACAACAGACGTTTTATAAGAAAATAGATATATCAAATGTTGCGTTAACATAAGGTTGGTTTTTGAACGTTAACTTACTAAACATAAAAAAATTTACAACGACTATTAAAGGCGACTAAAAAAAAATTGTAAGGTACTCGCAATATTGAAAACATTTTTGTATTCCCCTGTAGCCATTGCAACGAACAGAAGAAAATATAGAAGCTATCAATTTGCGTTAAATCTGTCAGCGAGGTCATTTCTGTACGTCCGGCATATCATCCAAATACCCGTCTGGCTTACTTCAAAATGAATAGTTGTCAGATAAGTAAAACCTTCCGTGCAACGACATATGGGTCACGAATCAGGCAACTGTGTCGACAACAATAAGTAGCTTACTGAATTTTCCACGAAATACTCATAGAGATTGAAAGTAATCGGCTTACCATATTGATCAAAATAAGGTTAAAAACACCAATAGATAAGACATAAACTGCCTAATTAGGAAATAGCAAGATACAGAAAGAAAAACTTAAAAATCCTGGTGCTATAATTAGATATTCTGCATCCATCGGTGGATTCACAAGCACCTTTGTTATGGTTTAACTATGCTAATATGATTAGGAACTTCAAATCTTGTAGGACATACCAAGACTAGAGCAATAAACTCAGTTGACTTACATGGAATTTTCTGCAATCTTCGAGTAAAACAGAATGCAGACACAATCGAACAAATGCATTACAGCCTATATTTTATCTGAAGTTACAGCATGTCATTTAAGAAATAAATACCTAGCACTTAATTAAAACTATTACACCTTTTCCCATATGCCTCTTTGCCATTTTTAGGATCGGGATCGTTGATAACTATTTTTCGTTATCATAATCTACTACATCACTTCTTCCCCGAATCATATTTTTGTTTGAACAAGTTTATAAGCACTTTCACTGAGGGATGCAAATATGGGTTAACACGCCTCGGTTTATAGCTCAGCGGTAGGGTTACTTCAATGGCGTCGGTTTCGGAAGAGGAGGGGGCGTTACCCTCAGCTAGACACTGGATTTGATTGGAACAAAGTTTATTATATTTACACTACTAACTAACATACAGATAAGCTTATCACTAGGTAACATATATGTACAGAAAAAAAGAAAATGGCGGATTGGCATCCGCAGTTGGAAGCTGGTGTGGTCCTTCGGAGGCGATGCCGGCGGCTAAAGTGGCTCCGTGTCCAAATCCCACGAAGACGGCAGGCTCTCTGTCCAGCGAAGGCGATTGGCTCTAAGTCCAACGAATGCGGTTGGCTCTGAGTCCAGTAGATGCGGCAGCCAGCTAAGTCCAGTGGATGCGGCAGGCAGCTAAGTCCAGCGGATGCGGCAGGCTCTATGTCCAGTAGATGCGGTAGACAGCTAAGTCCAGTAGATGCGGCAAACAGCTATGTCCAACGAAGGTCATAGGCTCTGGAGAGGGCTGGGGCTGGTAGATCCTTGGAAGGCTGGAGCTGCTAGCTAGTCCTGGAAGGCTGGATGCTGTTGGCTGACTCTCCTGGGTTGAGTGAGTTCCTACTGCCAGCGTCCGACTATTTAAAGGGGCCAGTCCTTTGTCAGACGCGATCTCGCAGCCCATTGGTCGAGGTAGAAGGGATGTTTTGGCCCGTTTTTGATGCATTTCGAATTATCGCGTTTAATTGCGCGGCGCGATCAATTATCGACCTGATTTGTGTCGCATGGCATAGCTCGCGAAACGGCGGTCCTTTTGATACCTGATATGAGGGTGTTTGTCGCTAAACTCGGCGAATGAATTAATTTTCCCAATGCCCTTGCATATATCGCGCACGTTATTTTTGCGTGCGCGCTCGTTGACCGTTTGAGGCTCAAATTTCATACTTGCTTCAAAAAAATTCGTCTAATTTTTCCCCGTATTTTGATACTAGACAACCCTGTCTTAGTTTATTGCTTTTGTGAAAATTTCTTAATTTAAGTAAATTCAATCTGCAATGCTGATACATTCGTTGGTATTAATTTCCCTTGCCGGACGGTTCCAATAAAGTTTATGAACGCCACTTTGCTGCCCTTTAAAATTTCGCTGGGGTTGCCATTAGTTTTATTGTTTTATGTTTATACGAGGGTTTTTGAAAATAGATATATTTTCTCTTTGTTTGTGCAAGATCGCGACGGCTTGGTAAACAGAAGTTTTTAGAGTCCTTTGTACTGTCGCCGCTTTATGTGGCGACGTACATTTTCTTTGTTGATCTGATCTGTTTATCGGTTCGTATCATAGTAATAGACATGTTCATGGTACAAAGTACACTTTTTAGTGTGATCTAGAAGACATGGTTAAACTGAAATTGTTAATAAAGAAATTATTTTTATTTCCCTCGTCTAAGAGGGAACAATACTAGAGGTAGGCTCATGCAGAAAGTGGAAGAAATGGCCCACCTTCCTAATTCTACCTTTGCAATTTGAGCGGCGAACACAAACAGCTGAGTCGAACTTACCTTGACTTACATTTTCTTACAGCTGTCTGAATCCATGTACATCGAAAAAATACACAAAATACACATACAAACGTTATAAATCTATTAATGAAAAACACAAATAATTAAAAATAAACTATATTAACGTAGAAAGATATGTAGGTGACAATGAACATTAAAATAATTACTCGTTACAGTTAAAAATACTCGAAAAAGGTTAGTGAGGTTAATGAAGCAATGCTTAAACTAAACGCAGGCGGTTAACTTGACAACAAACGATATAACTACTTCAAAAACGGTGACAACTTTAAATTTACACAAATAAACTACTTTACAACAATCAAAATTGACAACAAATACTCAAGTATGACACAACGACAGTAATTACCTGATCTCACAACGTAAAACTACATACAGACATTGAAAGTTGACGGAAAATGCTAAAAATGTACTTCAAGGTGGTACGATACGATACACATGACTTCAACGAACGACAGTTTAGCACACAAACCAGGTTTCCATTTAAAATCCGCTTCAGGCGACATTTATCAACACGCGACTCAAACGACACGGGGCTCGACCGTTAGCAACTATATAACTTCACTACTTTAATTGAGACTTACGCGGCGAGGCAGATGTCCCGCCACGGAAACAACCAACACTCGTGGACGGTCTTAGTACCGGACGCTGATTGAATTCTCTGGGCTGAAATCCTAGAGCCAAGTGACTCAGCGCAGGCGTTACTTAATTTCGTACTCTGTTCGACTTATGCATACGAATGACGGCGAGTTGTCCACCATATTTTTGATTACAAAGGGGAACCACCTGTAAGCAAAGTACGCGACTATATGGTACCAAAATCAATTAAAAATACGATAAAGACACATTGCGTCGTGGCATGCGAGGACAAAGCTAAATTTAGATTTAAATAGGGGATCCTAACTACTCTGGGAGACGTTAATATTCGAAATAAACGGAATTGGGTTTTAAAACTTTACTGAACTTCTAATTTGAGCGTAAATGAACAAGAAAAAGAACTAAAAATGGGAGAAATTGCGGAAAAACATTAAATGCTCAAATTGTCTTTACACAACTCCGGTCAAATATGTACAGGATAATCCCTTTACAGAAATAAAATGTTGTCTATTTCTGCTCTAACCGAGGAACAGAAAAGTAACACTTTGTACATGGCTCAGGCTTTACCCTTGATGAAAGTCAAATCTAACAAACACAAACTAAACACCGGAAATGAGATATAATTGTACAGTGTGCTTATAACACAGAGAGAAGCGCATTTCGTACACGCCCAATCATGGCGCAGTTGTTTAAACAGCGCACCGAATGGCGGACTAGAAATCGCCCAAGAAAGATATTTATCTCATTCAGCCTAGAAGAGTTGAATAGCAGCGGCTGCAATTTCTTTAATTTTAAAATGGATGTAAGAGTAATTCAAGCTAAGGAAGTTTCGGGTAAATCCTTTTAAAGATTTGTTACTCCTACTATACATCATATTTTAGTTACAACAGTTTTACACCAAACGATTCAAAATTCACCTTTCCATTTGCGAATTTGGTGTCAAATTAGTGTTTTTTTTAATGCAGTTCAGCAGGGGTGATTAATTTTGTTTTTTTCTTATTCCTTTCTTTTCTGCACACTGCAGCGCCTAAACATATCTTAAATATGCCCTCCTTGAGCTAAATGAAGTAAGATTTTGGTAGAAAAACTACCAGTACTAGTATACGTTCCAGTTACCTTCGTTAAAACATAAGCGGCTCTTCAAGAGTCTGAGGCTACGAGGAAAGAGGGCGATTGGTGGATGAGCTGGCGTTGGGATATTTGCCAGAGGTTGGAGGTTTTACTTTCCTCGTCGACGAAGAACACTCGCAGCAGATGCACTGTAGCATAAACGGTTTGCGCAAAGTGGACGGAAGAGCCGAATCCGCGTTTGCGTCGCTCTCAAACAGGAGCGAGAGCTACAAATCGGAGTCGGCAGGCTGGCAGACTAAATTTCCATATTCCCATGCGGTCTACTATCCATTCGGATGGGACACTAACACATTTCACGAGGAGGATCGCGAGAGGCTGGGTGCTCTCTGACAGCCGGTGTGAGCTTCGTAAACGAAATCGATTCCATTGAGGAAAGGTCCTAGCATCGAGTTGCTGCGAATGCTACTGCTGGCGATAACGACATCAGGTTCAATTGTGTACGCGGTCAAGCGGAGGAAACGCGACGTAGCGAGAGATTCATTCCAAGTATGGAGATCAGGTCAGGTCATAGATGACACCGATCGGGAAGGACGATGACGGCGAATGTAACTGTGGCGAGGACTCATATATCGTAAAACATACGTTATTCGAGTTTTGGGAATTCAAGCGATCGATTGTGAAATTACGAGTGGACACGACTACTATTGCATAAAAATGTAGGTATAATTAGGAAGATGAAGTTTTTTGATACTTTTGGCCCTACTTAGAATTAAGATTGAGTAATTTTAGAGTTAAATATTAAAATTTGTTTGGTATTGTACATGTTGACAGTCGGTGTAATACCGAAAGGTGGAACACCGACAACAAATTTTGCAATAAAAAAAAAAGCTACCTTTGTTAGCGTCTTCCAGTACATAATTGTTCTGAAAGAATAAACGGTAACACGATTGGTCAATAATATTTCTGATTTCCTTAAAACATTTATTGCATTTTAAAATAAACGCATTTACACATGGCGTGGCGTACCCTTAGAAACCAATAGTAACAATCAAGTCTTTATGGAAATGGGAATGCCATATTGCGCGTTATAATAAATTCACTGTATAACAGCAATGAGATAACATGAACATAAAAATAACACATATTGCTTGAGCAAGAAAGAGATAAACATAGTGTCTCAAAATTGACGCCCGTGCTTCTGGGATTCGATTCAGGGGGCTAAAAGAAATCGAAATTGAAGAGTGGAAAATGTTCCGATTGTCATTTGTTATCAAGTTATTGATGGAAATGTAAATAATAACTTCTACCGCCCGGTCGTTCTAATTTGTTGTGTAACATAATTCAATAAGGTGGTTATGGTGATTTTAAATAGTAATTTTTGTATTAAGTGCGCGAAGTGAGTTTTTTTGTGCGTGAGAAATTCGAACGCACAAAAACGCTTCGCGCACGTAATAGGTAATACAAACATTATTTTTTCTACAACCGTCAAACAAGAATATCAATATTATTTCGCGACGTAGTGCAGGCAGGACGTCAATCTACATTAAGCGCCGATCAAGAAGAGCATATTCTTGAATTAGTTGAAGAGGAACCAAGTACAAGCCTTCGAATTTGTTTTTTATTGATAACTCGATAGCAAAAGACAAACGGACAATTTTAAACTTTTTATTTTCGATTTCTTTTAGCCCCCTGAAGCACGGGCGTCAATTTTGAGACACCCTGTATAATTATGGCCCCATCCGTATACAATTCTTCTGTACGTGTGTATGTCACTGAACTCCTCCTAAACGGTTGGACCGATTTTGATGAAAGTTGTTGTGTATGTTTGAGTGGGTCCCTGGATGGTTTAAATTCACAATTGCATCCGGTAGGTGGAGCTGCAATCGGGTTCTAGGATTTTTATTTTTAATTTTTGACAAAATTTTAATTTTTTTTAAGATTGCTCGCATATCAGAACATATAACCCCAAAATTTCACACCCCTACCACCCACCAATATTTTTTAAAATGAAAAAAATTCCAATATCGAAAAAACGTTTGCTGAACCCGCTAATAGCAGGCAAACCAACGTTCGGACAGGACAACGTCTGCCGGGTCCCATAGTATACATATATATTCCATGTATTGTAGTCTTATTTGTAATTTTTTATGCATATATCTATCATATGGCTGCAAAGTGTTACTCATTTTGTTTTTAAATTAAACCAATAAACCGTTAAGATGATGGAGACTGTGTTTTTTTTAGTATTTATCCTTAACTTTCTAAAAAAAAATGTGCTTTGGAGCTCTGTATTTTGGTAACTATGAAGTTTAGAAAAGCATGTTATTGGAGTAAATTGTAACAAATTTTGTGCTCTACAAAAACTGATACAATAGTTTTTTTGTAGGACGCACTACTAAAGAGTTATCGAGTACAAGCCGAAAAAAGTGACACAAAAGTGGTTGTACTGAAGCGCGCACAGGCCCGCCAAATTAGAAAATTTGGATTGATTTTTAATAAGAGCTTTGATACATAAAACATATCCAGAATCCAAGACTACATGACCCTTTGTCAGGTAAAATGTATTTTGCCACTGGGCTAATAATACAATCGTCTCAAATTGCATGCTGTGTTATTTTTTGGTAAAACAAAGTGCAGCTACATGAATCCTTAAAATATAATTATAATCTTCGGTCGATACATCAGTTGGCGCTTAACAGAAGTTACACAGATCGGTTTTGATTATCCTGAGCGAGCACCATTCCATCTTACACTGAACTACTGCACCACCTTTTTGATTTGTTGCGAATCGTAAACGAGTTTTCCACCGTGACACGTGCATATAGCTAATTCTCTGCTAAATATTTTAGTAGCATTACTAACTTTCCTTTATGGAAAATATTGCTTCACCTTTTTACATTTTCAAGCTGTATTCAGCAGCACTCTTTAGAAGTACTTAAACTTATCTTAATCTTATATAATATAGTAATATATACCCTTTTGTTAATAAACCTAGATTTAGATTTCGCTTGTTCATCATTTTCAGGTCTTTTAAGGCTTCCATGTAGATAAGTGTCTAAATATTAATAGTCGCAGTGACATTTCTGACCAAAAACTTATCTACACTTTGACGCTACTAGTCGTAAATACCTATAAAAGACCAATTACATTTTTGTAATTACTGCAAATGCTAGAAAAACGAAATCGGTTTAAAAACGAGTTGGCGATTTACCAATACCGTTAAAGAAGATGGCTTATAGGGCAGACAACCCCGACATTGTGCAATTACAGATTTAAAGGAGACGCCGAATAGGAATTCGCATCACATCTCGGGACCGCAAAGTAAATGGTACGGTAATCTGCCGCTGAGCCATCCAGGCGCTACACTTACACAACTATTTAACGTCTTTCACCGATAGCACCAATAGCAATCAAGGTTGTATGAAATAGTCGCAATCGAAAACAATACTTTGATTGCGCCGAAGTAAAATAAACTAAAATCGCAGGCTTAAATAAACTATTAAAGACAATAAATAGTGGAATGCCCAACAAATACATTTCACCAAAATACAAACAATTAAATACTAATTTAAATACTAATAAAAGTGCAACTTAAGAAATAGCTCCGCTAGGGGAGTTTAAGTACAATAGGATTTTACCAACACCATAAAAAAATAATTCAGTTATAATATCTACGAACTCTGATATAGGTAGAAGAATCTCTACCTGTAAGAAATATTTCAATTGATTCATCCACTAGCAGCGCTTGCCAACTGCATGTATTTCATTCCCAAGCTAATATGGTATTTTGCGGCTAACAGATCCATAAGCACGTACCATTCCTACTTCGGTCCCTTCAAAAATACCTTGAAATTCCACCATATATTGACCGTTCGGCATCATTGGTGGAAACATGGATTGATCAATTGTCCACTTGCAAACTTCGTACTTTTTTCTCTGCAAAATGTAATACAATTTGTAACGGCCCGGTTCGTGTCACCTTTGCAGCTAGTAATAGTCCTGGTGGTTGATCATTATTTTGCTAGGTATAAAAATTATTTCTATATTGTAGTAGTTAGATTATAACGCATGGTGCATTTAAAATATACGAATGTCATCAGCTGGGGCAGTGTTACCTGCGTTTAATAATAGAACAAAGAAGCGGTGCACGCCAAAAGCGACGCGGGGAGTCAGTCGCGTGTCAACAAACAAGCGGTGCGTTACGTCCAAAGGCACAGGACGTCAAGCAAGGTAATAAAGTGCAGTCTACGCCTAGTGAATTTCGAGCTGAAATACAGTTTTCGAGAGTAGATAACTAACTGGAAGCAACCCCGACGTACCGACCAGTCGACACGGTAAGAAGCTGCGACTCCGGCTTCAAAGGAGCCCACGGAGCTTCTCCATTGCTCGTCTTACCAAAATATAAAGCTAACTCTAGCTTCTATAATTAACTACTACACTTCAATGCACGAAACAGGGAAATTGTGCGAACCAGAATGGTAATCAGCAAATTACGACGGATTGCAGCACTCTTAGGGCGTGTCAGTGCGAAGCGATTGCAGAAGCCGCCGACATAACGCGTCGGATCGAATTTAAACGCGAAGGCAGAGGCGGCTTAAGTGAATTTATGCGACAGATTGAAACATTTTTCGCCAGATGTGTTTTATGCGTGGCGTCAATAATTATTAAGTTACACCTATATTTAATACTTGTATAAAAGCAGGTAGAATGAGCCGTAAGCACTTAGATATTTATTTAATCATAATACTTTATTAGCAACGTATAACATTTACAGCTTATCATTGTGCCTTCTTTTTCTATGTATTCCACTGCACATATTTCTTGTCTGCAGATTATATGTATTTTCAAAAAACTGTTCGGTTTTTATTCCTGGCAGGATTTGCTTATATAATTACAGCGTTATAGGTGATCACGAGCAGCAGGTGTAGAAGAGCAAGTTTGACATTAGCCTTAGCCACATTGAGGTAAGAGCGAGTCTTGTACTTCTGCGATTAAGTCAGCTAGCATACACAAGGCATCATAAATTCATAGTACAGTAGGGCACGGGAAAAAGCCACATTACAAATTTCGGATTTTAAAGTACTTAGGTTGGTTATAGTTCTATTGAAGTTGTCAACTAAAGTCAATATTTTAAAGCCGAAGGGGTTTTGTTAGAAACTCTAGGAAACCTGTTACCATACAGTTTTTCTCAAGGCGAACACTTATGGTTCACATTCCCTATCCTTTCCCCAAGGGGAAATTATATATGTGATATTTAAATCATTGGATTAATTACATTGTAGAACGCCCTTCGTCAGTCTCTACATAAACTAAAAATTATGACAGAGGTGGCTCTAAACATGATATTAAAAGTTTAAACTAGTGGACTATGTGTTGGGTTATAAACAAGTTGTAGTGCGCTTCATATACTACCAGCGAAATGAAACTCCTGAAAAATAAAATAGTCTACGCTTTGACTCATTAAGGAGATGGACGTCTTTAAAATAACGAAGGAGTTCAAAACTATACAAATTGGTTTTATCGTATATGAAGTTGAACAAATATAAAACAAGACCGATTAAATATAGAGCACATGGCGTATTTAAAGGTGGAGGTACTCGCAGCGTCCTTCGAAGTAATGTCTCTGGAGGTCTACGCACCGTTCACATAGACTATTTCGGTACTGAATAGGATGTTTCAAATTGCAATGAAGTGCATTCAGTGCGGCGCCGGCGGTAACATTCCATTCAGTTCAATGTCCTTCATATTACCAAAGCGCTTTTCCTTTAAGATCACTTTGAAGCGATGAAACAGTATGAAGTCCGCTGGAGATAGCTGCGGCGAAAAAGTGGGGATGCTTCAAAACGCCGATACTTTCTTTGCCAAAAAGGATTTGGTAATTAACGCAGAATGCACGAAGGCATTATCGTAACACTATGAATACACGTCAGTAAACGCTTCATTACAACCCTGTAGTACACGCTAGTGACGGTGACACCCATTGACACAAATATGTTGTGAATTATGCATCGATTGTCGAAAAAAGTGATCGGCCCGATCTTCACCTTAAATTTTTGGAAAAATTTTGAAAGACCAGCCTGCGTATTAAATGGAGACGAAACACTGCAATACGACTACTCCCAATATGAAAATTATGGAAAATATTGTCAAAACGGGATCTCGCAATACAAACATCAGCATTGACACTAATAATAAAGACGATTTGAATCAACTGATAAAAATCAATAACCAAGTCAGATAAAGGTGTTTGCTGCTCATCCGTTTCAATAGTTATTTAGACGACATTCTGAGCAAATGGAAAGAGGAAGTGCAAAAAGGAATCCCTGTCACCAAGACAACATAAATAAATTCAATACTTTTTGCAGATGCTCAGACAATGATTGCCAAATCAAACAACATGAAATTTCTAAATCTAAATGTAATGGTAAAATATCTTCATAAAAGACAAAAATAATGACCTTAAAGGGAAAAGACCTTGTACCTTCCAAGATAACGATAGATGGCAATATAATTGAACAAGCCACCCATTCAATTCTCTGGGTTACGATGAACAGCAGAAATAAAGTTCTTAAGATCAGTAAAAGGATATACTGGACAAGATCAGTTACAGAATAAAGATAAAACAAATGAGTTGGGAATAAATTCTATTGCCAGCAAAATTCATGTAAAGAAAAATGGAAATGCCATTTGTTAAGAATTGAACCTACATGTTTACCTAAAATAATTAACCAATATCGACCCAGAGGCGTAGGTAAACCGCGGCGAAATGTGAGTCGGAACAAGTTTTAGGCCTAAACCGTCATAGAAGATGATGATGATACAATCTAAAATATTAATTAACGAACGGTTCAGCAAACCAATCTATTCCCGTTTTCAGCAAAGCTATCTAATAAATTCAAAGTATTACTTAACTTTTTTAAGGAATCTTCAAGAAAAGTTGCTATGCCAATTTCGTCAGGTCAGGGGGTGCAGTAAAAGAAAAGCAACAAAAAAGCAACGAAACCAAATGTGAGTGTAGGCAAACCTCTTTTACGTTTCATACGAGGTGATAACGCAGTAAAATTAAGCAGCTCTGACGTAAGCGTTTAGTCGTTAGTTAACCGGTCCCGTTATCGTAAGTTAGGGGCCGCTGGCTTCAAAAATCGACTGTGATCAGATCTTCGCCTACCCACAATAATTATATATATGGCCCTTGTGAATTCTCGACCTCGCTGCAATAGCATCTCTGTGACTCGACGTTTATCGTAAGATTCCCGCATCTCAGTCGTCTCGGTAACCATCTTCGTGGGTCAATAGTGCCCTAGGTCCAGAGAAACCGCTTTTATTACAACAGATAAATCTTCAAGATGCTGAAGCCTCTTAGTACTTTAAGCTGCACACTTTTTGGCACTAACATCTCTCCTTTTAGTAGCTAGAGGTTATCTACTGTTATAATTAAATAATATTGTTGTACATATATCTTATTCGAGTGTTCGTTTCACAGACACCAGTTTGGAGCTCCTGTCCCTTGGCAGGGACAACCTTAAATATTATCAATATGCAGCTTCGATTGTGACTAGCTTAATAATAGCTGTCAGCCTCACCTGTTGCTGAATATTATCCCCCGCAGCATTTTGTTGTTATTATACACTTGTATAGGCACAATCTTTGTTCATACACTCAAGGTTCTTTTTGAGCGCATTAGACGTTAATAGGCGGAAACAGGTTAATTACGCCGAGGTCACTCCCTTCTGCATTAGGAAACGCCAATCGTGGCCTGGGCGAAAAATATCAATTCAGTGGCGTTCTACAAATAAAAATATCCACTCTCTACGTCCTTTCAGAACGAATTTCCATGGAAACATTTACACGTTCGTATAGAATCGCGCCTGTGTCCCACTGTAGCTGGCTGGGTGTACTTTTGCTTTATTTATTTTGGAATGCAACAAATTCAAAAACCAAATGTAGAGAAACTTTCAGTGCTCCTTAAACTATCCAATAGTTAGTTTGTGCTACCCCTTCTTGGTACGAAGCCAGCTTAATTCGGTAGTATCTGGTTAGATGGATATACCTCCAAACGTTTATTAAAAATGTGTACCATGACCTTGGTAAGGCTCGATACTATGACAACGAACAGATAGTTCTGTTTTGAAAAGGCGACAAGGTAGACATCTTTCATTTACCTGGCCAGTTGTTGAATTTCATAGTATGTGAATAATGTCAATTATAAGTGCAGACTTTACTTGTAACACTTCCTACGGAAATGTTATTTAAGCCGGAGGCCTTAATAACGCGGTTTGAAATCTGTAGCAAATTGGTTTACCTAATAGATCGGGTATTGCCTATTGTAGTTATCAGCATGGCACTGAATTTCTTTGTAGATACTTTAAATATAATTACATTTACCTCTGCTACAAAATCCTCTCATTCCTCTGTATAGTTTTGCATAATTTTCTATTTATCCAGGAGTAGTAAAGTCTAAAAACTTATAGTTTATTCTAGCTTTTACCAGTTTAAAAATTTCATTCAACATCCAGTACTGCTTTCTGATTCGCTTTTGCTTTTGTAATTGAAGTGATTATTACAGCGGTTCTAAAAGTTTCGTGACTGACCTTCGGTATTCTTAAAAACTTTTTGATTACTTATTTTACCCATGTACTGTAATAAACGATTTTTCTAAAGACTCTTAGGTTTCAGACGTATGACTTATATAAGAAGCTGATGGTCAGACAAACAATCAGCTCTGGGAACAATTTTGACCCATTCAATGCATGAACACCTTCGATTGTAGATGAATATGTAGTCAATTTTACTTTTAAGCCTTGTATGAGATGTTCAGGTAAACAAACTGCGCACACTCTGTTGAGAAGTTGTGTTCGCTACTGTAATTTTTTTCCACACTCACTTGTGCGTGCCATATAGGGTGGAACCTACTTGGGCATTGAAATCGCTTAGAACAGTAACTAATGCTTCGAATAGGTAGCCTTCAATGCTTTCCCAGGACCGCTATAAGGAGTTTAATATCGTCATCACTTGCATCAGAGGTTGAAGCATAAGCCTTGTTGAAGGTTATTATTAATTTAATTGTTAATGCTCTATCATTTATTTGATTATATTCCATAATATAGTTAGAAAAGTCTAAATTACTAAAACAACTCCATTTTGACTAAAATGATCTCAAAGAAACATCCGCCTCTGACTTGATGAACAGGCGCTGTGTATAGCCTCCCAATTTGGAACGGACGGTACTCTGCAGATGACTGTATACTTTCTACCTATCGTACTCAATCCGCCACCTAGGGACGCGCCCTTTAACGGTACAGGCTGCTCACGTGCAGTTATGGTTAAGATCCTGACCGACATAGTATACCCTACAGCGCATGTTTCTGCAACCTCTTCAGTCACGGAACAAAACTTAGATTGCGCTTCATCAATTGCCTGCTGTCTTTTCTTATACGCGTAAACGATAGTGAAGTTATTAATAATATAAGAATTTTAGAAATATAAGTTAATTGTTGGCTTAAGACAATAACTAGTAAAATACGAAAAACGATTTAATAAATGTTTCCAAAGATATCCTAGATATGTTAAAAAGTGTCTGGTAAAAGAAATATCCATGAAAAATGGCTGAGGCAAAGAAAGAAACTTGGTAGATAACCTTATTGCAAAAGTATTTTTTTAAATTCATTAATCGTCTATTATTGGTAAGATGATCAGTACTCACAATACTTACAACTTTCTAGCTGATTTAGAGCCCCTCGCCAAGGAAAGTATAAATATACTGTCATGGGAGAAAGGATAAGAGTGATGACGTAGCTACCCTGCTTTTCGAGTTGAGGAAAGAAAGTAGCTGGTAATTATTGAACGTTTCGAAAAATTTAGGAGCTTAATTTTTATAATGGTCAAAACAGAGTGGTAAAATCAAGTTTTAAAGCAGTGCATAAAGAGTTGTTAAAGCTACCACAACTTCAATAAACTAACGTCACCTTAGATATAGGACATCCCCGAAAGTTTCCACATTTTATAGCGCCTGCGAGTCCGAAAGCGTTTCTGTTGAAACCGATGCAGAAGTTACCTTGAGCACGAAGGGGAAACGGTCGGTATTCGTTACTCATGAATTTATATGCCTGAGCGACAAGCTACAACAAAATCGAATTCTGTGGTGAATTAACGCACTACATAGACAAATCAGCTAGCTACCTGAAAATCATTTACAATGTCCACTTTCAAAATAAAGGTTGTGTTTATGGCGGCGCATGTCCTGTTATACTTGAATGTGGTAACTGTTGCAACTTGCACAAATTTTTCATTATAACGAACCAACTCCACCCTTTCAAATTTAATGTCGTAGTCGTTCTGCTGCAACTGATTCGAGATTTTACTAAACATGCCTTACTTGTTTGCTTTACTTACCTTAAGTAAAATATTGGACTGATTGCGGTTAGACTCCGACGCTATCACCAGCAAAAAATTAGGAAATGTGATAAATACTAATATTCTTAACATTGTTATTTACAAATAGCAGCTTATGTGGTAAAGTTTCAAGAACTGTTTGTTTAAAGTACTTCCCCACATCAACTGTTTGTTTTCGAGGTAAATTTAGAATTACGCATGACATTGCTGCCGTTATCTGATCAATTTGATGACTTTTGTCATTATATGAGCATGCATATTACTAGTGTTCAAATGTATATCTATTAAAAGTAGTATGGTGGTATACAGGAGCAGTTTTCTATAACTAGAAAATTATGTAAAATTCAATATGATACAGTTATTGTATTAGACTTTAACTTATATTCTCCTTAATAACATTCTGCAAATACGTGCTGCAGTTCCTAAAGCATTTTAGATCGCCGCGCCGTCCTTGCTCTTGATGATAATCTAGGATTAAGGATCGTGTTTACACAGGTTTTTTTCCTGGGAAAGGTTTCTATAAGTCGTATTTTAAAGCAATACCAAATGTAAACAAATGCTAGTGCGGTGGAGTGTGTATTATGGAGTAGATCTAATTTGACTTTCTTTCGACCTCGGCCATTTTCACACATTTAAAATTGTAGTCGCATGAATCTATACAGCTTTTGTGAAGAGAAGAATCGCTTTAGCCTTACATACAAATGGAAAAATTGAGATAAGTTCAGTATGAACCGCCGGATCGATCTAAACATAATCACTATCAGGATGATTTCATAGCCGGTTCGTGTGCATGTTCATCCAAGGACCTGAATAGCTCAATTTGTATACCATTGCATTTAATACAGTTTTAACATACGCTTTGTTCATTTTCGATATGAGTTAGTGTTATCTACAATAGCTACCACAAGAGGGTTTAGTCTGGCCTTCTTGGTCACACAATTTGCTCCAACAATAACCACGTTAAACATGTACAAGACCTGTACAAGATTCCAACCCTTTAGTAACTACCCAACATATTAACCTGGTCTCTTCAATCAACAAACTAGGTACTCTGAATTACTTCTTACAAGTACAAAAACTTAAAAACTTTAGACGGACTGCGTAACTACCTGTCAGGATAGCGTAGTGGCACACTACTGTACTGCCGAGTCTGAGGTTGTGGGTTCTAGCCTCGGCCCTGTAAGATTTCTTCCATTTTTACCGTTAAAACTAAAATGCCATATTATTGGCTCTCTGTGTCCCATCCGTGCTCACCGCTAGCGGTATTGGTAAATGGACGAATGTGCGAACTTCCTTTAGCCTTAGTCGTCGCACATACACACTTGTGTAAATCTAATACGATAACGGCCATGCCACATTAAAACTACCGGTTTGAAGGATTGCGAAAGGTGAATCTATTATAGAAAGTGGGCGTCCAAAGAAAGCATGTTTTGACCATGCTCCATGCCAACAATGTGCCGGAGTATCAATAAGGTGTTTTCGCTGTTTCATCTTGTTTAATTTTTTAAAACAGCAGTTAGCAAAGAACCATTTATCACTACTGAATCTAACATGCAAGTAAACGAAAATAAAATCAAGCTTAGCTTTGAAAATTGAAACATATGTCGATTATTAATTCACATTATGTTGGATATGGACTATTGTAATAACTGTCATATCTAAATTAAAAACATCTGCAGTAATAGACCACATGACTTAATTTTGTCAAAGCCATGCTTGATTTCGTTTTGATTTGCTCACATGTTATATGCAACAACGTCTATTATAATATATAGTATGATTATTTTTATCTACTATGGCTATGGAATAGTTTCTAAGTTATGATTGCAACTAAAACTTAACCATTAAATTTCAGGTTTGACATTTAAGCACAAGAATAAATAATAATCAGAAGGATATCTCGTATTACCTGACCGCCGGCGCCTCATAGCCTTGGGACGTTTTTAAACCGAAATTCTAAACCGAAACGGCCAGTGCAGTCAGTGTAGGTAGCGGCTTTCCGGAGAGCTATTTGGAATACAAAGGTTCGAGGTCACCCGTTGTCGGCATCGACATCAAAGCGGTTGTGTAGAAGATATCCTTCTGGTTATTATTTATTCTTGTGCATTCATAAATTCGGAAATGTTGCATAGCCATACCAGATGAAAGTAATTTTAGATTATACTTTATTTACAGTACAGCTACTAGAACTAATGCGCCAGAGGAGAAATTTTTGTTTTTCGAAACATTTAAATATGACCCATTTTGTACACAATTACGGGCACCTCGCCCCTCATTGGCTTTTTGCATTCCCGATTGAGCGTGCTTTCTCCAGTATCATATAACGGTAATAGCGCAAACTGTACTACTACACTGCTATATGATGCTGTGTTATTGTAGAACGACCCTTTATTCATTCCAATAGAGGAACTAACCAAAATTATCAGTAAAGGCAAGTGAAGAGTTTGGCTAGGATGGGTCGTGTAGAGGGGAGGCTGGAATACTACCCCAGAAATAGATACAGCACCCAGCTTGGAAAAAAGGTTTAAAGTGGTACAAAAGGTAACGGTGTGGGTTATAGAGGAACAACGACTGAAGATTCGTCTCATGACGAACTGGCTCAGCTAGTAGACAATAACTATCATACGGGGTAAATTCTTCAGATATTAAGTTTCAAGTAAAATAAAACTTACTAGGAAGGTTCCTTGGGCTGCAAAGTGCAAATTTTAGATAGGTGACAACTGTATGTTCAAACAAAAAAATTTTTAAATACGTAGATATCCGATCTCTTGGTAATTACACTTTACAACATATACGTTTTGGTCGATTTACTTTTAGTAAACGCAGAAAATCTACGTATTGCTAATTATTATTAGTAGTAGTTATAATATTTATTTACGAACGATCAATAATAAGGCAATTTTAGTTCAGTCGTAAAGCAAGTCCTATTCGTTCTCAGGAGATAAAAAGGTATATTATGTTATTGGGAGTAAAAGTGATTAATTGTTCAGTTAGGAGTATTCCCAATTTGCTGTTATAAGAAATTAGGCCAACTGTGATCTTATCAGAACTGGGGTGATTAATGAATAAGTTATTTATGAAACCAGTTAGAAAATACTTCATTTTGCGTAGTGTGGGAATTTGGGGGACGACCGTCGCGAGACCCACAAAGTAACACAAATTACACAACATCGCATTCCTTAACGTGTTCTATTTAAGATGTTTTCAAATTTTGAGAAAAAAATGGTGCGCTAGATCTTAATCCTATAAAATTATAAACATTATGTCAAATAAATGGCAATGTATTCAAGATCAACTAGCTGTACTTTCGTTTTTTCGCAAGTCAATTCATGTACTTTTCATCACTAGTATTTTTATTTCATAACCAGTTACAAAAATGTCCAGATTTAACAAAAGTTTTGTAAATCTCATTGAAACTATACGTAATCTTCAACAAATCAGTAGCGTAACATGCAATTCGTCAAATACATTCCAGACGTAACAAAAACATTATCCTAATAGAACCCAGCCGACTCGTAGAGAATTTATAAAATGTGCAAAACATATTTGAGAAAATTTTACCAAAACGTATTCATGGTAAAGCTGAAACAATTGCGCACAATGAAGAAATAGTAATAAAGCTCATAAATGAAAGTACATCCACTAGTAGTAGAACGGGAGCTTGACTTGGCTGGCCTTAGTGTGTTTATAATAGCATCGTGCATGTATGTTGTTTACTGTTTTTGAGTATAAATAATCGGAATTAAACTTAGATACTTTTCAAACGCGCCAATGTGGTTTTGCTGCCGCCGCGTTAAAAGTTGTTTCAAGCGGCGACTCAGGTATTTTGTTTGCGTGCATAACTGAACGCCGGGCGAGCAAATTTTCTATGGTGTGTACCAGCACCAGTAGGAGGCGAGATTCCTGTTTGCCTTGGGAAACTACAAGAGAAGTGAAGCATTAAAACAGCAACCGGTTAGCTGCTCAGAAATGCCGAAGTCTTACGGACTGAGCATTTTGGCGATGCGAATGCCAAAAAAGGAAAGTCCACCCTCATCAACTGAGGCAATAGCGAAGCCATCGCCGGGTCAAGAATCGAGAGACAAATGCAAGTGGTGAAGCAAACTCAGACTGAGCTTAAGCATGTCCGCAGTAGACGAAGTTGGAAACAGCTATCGCAGTAATTTAACACTATTGTTCTCAACGCCCGCTCTATAGTATCTGAATAGTAGACTAGTAGCATAATATCATTGCTATTGAGCTAGCTAACAATAAGCGAGCACATTTAATCTATAAAAGTAGAGGGGTCTCAAAGCGTCGTCTTACAATTTGGTGTCTAAACGAAGAGACTCCTAAACGACATGTTACAGTATTCCTACGGTTTCTCCACAAATAGGACTTTTACAAGCTATCGTATGAGAGATACTAGGAAATCAGGATTTCAAACATTGAATACTTTAGCAGCTGCTTCCAGCTGATAGCAAACGTCTGCACGTGCTTAAGAAAAGTATCTTTCAGTCCGTACTATCAACAAACGAAGCAACATTCAACAGAGAAGGATTTCTAGCTGTAGGCACCTCTGGCAGTCATGGGAATTTCAACAGAGCCTTATTTTTGTTGCTTAAATGCAAATTCGCCGCTTGAATATCTTGAAAATACGTTCCATGACTATCTAGACGTGCACCTTTAAAAGCGGATGTGATACAAAATACTTGCTTAAAGGATTAACTGCTTGTTAACTAAATACCTAATTGCTTTAGCTATTGAGATTCAGCTGTACTTTACAATATCTTAGTGATTGTCCGCTCAATAATTGAATACAACTTTCGAATTCGACGCGCCTTGATGACGTATTTTCTTACTAAATATCTAGCTTAGAAATCAGATTTATTAAGCCATTTAAAGGACTGTGGTTGCAAAGCAGACAATGTCTGTTTCTTAAATGGGATTATTTTTGCGAGTAGCCTAATTCAACGGCTCCCTCGGCGTGTGACAGCCGAAGTGGTGTTACACCCCATGCCCGAATAAATACAGGGGAATTTTCTAGACGGTTTCGAACTACCCCGGCCCCAAGCCTAATGATTGACAGCTGTAGTGATAAGACGCCGCCGCTGTAGCATCCTGACATTCTGCCCCAGGGCCAGGCTACTAAAACAAGGTATTTGACGCTTCCTTTGTATGTGCAACTAAGTAGATACGCCGATACATTGCACTCAATCGCGGCATTGTGTGCGTGCTTTTAAACATTTCAGTAGCGTACAAGTCATTAAGTGCACCGTTATATTTTACACTTAATCGCGGCACTGTGTGCGTACATTTCATTAAGTACGCCGTTACATGATATTTAATCGCGGTACTGTGTGCGTGCCTTTAAATATTTCAGTAGCGTACCACCCATTAAGTACGTTGCTAGCTTACCTGTGCCGCTTTGCATTGAATCGTTATCTGTAATAAACCCAAGTATGGCGCGCCCACTGTTGCAAGTCTTTGTACACTGAAGAAATTACAGTGTGTTCTTTGTTGCGAGTCACGTTTGCGAGCTCAGCCGAGTAGATTGGGCTATTAGTATTAGACGACAGCATTGGGTGCGCATTCTTGATCTCGGCTGCCTTTAGGTGAGTAGTGATGTTAACTAGGGTGTTTCCAGCTGGGGTTTTTATGTAGTCCGTTTAGACTAAGACTGTTTTGCCACTGTGCTTGTAATATTGTACGAGCCGAGTACGTCGGTCCTTTTTTTGTACCAGTCGGCTAGAGTTTGGTCTAATAGATTGGTTTACTATATTCGTCGTATGATTATCCCTGGTTAGTGTGCATGTGTATTTACAGGGTAACCGTCTCTATGTTAAGATCGATGTGAAGCGAGGCCTGGGGAGCGGTCCTTGAGTGATGCAAGTAGGTCAGCGAATTGTCACTACGCTGTTGATCCCCAGAGTCAGTAGTCGAGCATCCTACCCCGTTTAGCTTTCAAGAATCGGCTGAGCGTGGGTACTTCCCCGATTTGGAACTTGTGGCGCTTTATCACTTTTGTAACACCCTATATGTATACCTCAACATGCTTGCCCTGTGGTGTCTCGTTTTAGGACCCCAACCCCTCCCTGAGCTTATTCGAGCCGAAGCCTTTAGCCTGAGAATTACGATTTCCAAGGTGAGCCCGTCTATTTCCCAGACTTATCGAGGCATTTGGTACTCACCCAGTTGTAAGTGCCGTTAAGTCAATTTGATATTGTAACCACTTTTTATTAATTACCCATCACTAAACATCAGGAACTATCATTCCTCGCAATTATGCTTTTAAATCAAGAATCACCCTGTATTTCTAACTACTAAAGTTAATAAGATCGTTTTGCAAGCTAAAAGATTCCTAATAACTTATTAGTAATAAGCTTCAGTGGATAATGATTGTGTATCGTTTTTAAGATTTAAGTAATTGTTTACTTTCAAACTTTGCACAAAAGTAAAAAACGAATGGGATCTTCAGAACACCCCTTCGGCCATTGATGCCAGTAAAAAATACTTGGGCATCCAAACCTTAAGTAATGATTTAAAACCCTTTTTGTGGTCACAGCTGCAGGGTGGACACGTTTCACTATCATGGTGCTAATAGAGTTCTTAAATTTACTCTGGTACTTCACTTTGTAAAGAAGATTTGCCATGGTGCAATCCCAAACTCCATTACTGGCATCCAACTTACCATGGTGGAGTTCTAAAATTACACGAACTTTCCTCCATATCTTCCAAGTTACAATCGAATATCGCGCGTAAACCCCCTTTTGTATTTTAGTGTACGACCCGCTCCCATACCACTTCGCAAGCAGACCCCTTTAAGATTGTTACATGTAGTAAACATTGACTTACCCGTAACAACACGACCATGTGGAAAACAACAAACGGCAGTAATATTGTTTTGATAACAAAAGCTTTACACTGTCTATAACATTTCCAGCAGGTCTTTTATGTACTTTGAGCAAGGTTATTCAGTTATCGTGATGTGTGTCTGTCATTACTCAGCGCCTAGTAAAAAGAAACTTTTAGAGAGATAATGTTTCTTTATGCCTTTTCATCAATTACTTTTGTTCTATCAGATGTAGTTCTACATCTTGTCGATGCTAGAATTGCTGCCAAATGACCTGACAATCTCGTTCTACCACATGTTGAAGCTAAACTAGCAAACAAATTCTTATTTTTCGGACGTCGGCCATCGGTTTGGGCCCATAGACGGAGACAAAACGATTTCATCAATTTTATCTGCTCTACTAGAGCTAGTATTGTAACAGCTACAATTTGTTAACAATTTTTTAATAGTTTTGTTCAATTGCTATTTCCTTCGTGTTTTCTTCTCTTTCTTTTATAACGAAGAAGAAGAAGAAATTGCAGCTGATCGTGTTGAATTGAGAAAGATTCCCTCTTTTTCAGGAAAGGTTTTGTCTTGGCGATGAGCGCCTAAAGCAATAACCTGTATACTACGAAGTATTTTCAAAATAGAAAGCTTGTGTTTTTCAATAACTTGCTTACGGTACCTTTAGTCAACATTATCTCTTTTTTGACTAAATTTATTAATATTTACTCCTTAAAAAAACAATCATTGCGGGTGACATAGAGTACTTGGTACTTTGTATTTATATGTTTGCATTTGCTGCAGCATCTATAATATATTTAGGTGCATCTTTTACTTCAGATAGATCCAAATAGGTAGATAATAACAACTGAAAAAACACATTTTGAGACATCACGTTCTTTCATGATAACTATAAGTATGTAGTTTTTTTCTGTCACAGAATATAACTCAAATTTATAAACTCGGTTTCTTCGATAGTGGCGTAATTTTAGAAGTTAAACAAAAACGTTTGTATGTAACTCGTACTCAATCCGACTTTATTGACTCGCTTTTACTATTAGCCTCGCTGGCAAGCTAGCTCGGCATAAAATGGCTGGTTCACTAAAATGCTATACGTATTATATACTTGTAACAGGATTTTCAGAAAACTCACGCAATGTCGACATCTGCGACTAGCAGAACAGATCGATCCCTCTAGGAATGTCAAAATTTGTGACCGCTTATTGTCTGGAAAGTCTGGAAAACTATGATTGAACGCATTACCTTACCAAATTTCGTTGAAAATAATAGTAGCCAGCACTATTGTCTCTCGCAAACCATCAGCAGCCGTTTTAGCGGTACTAAGGTTGTTTCTATCAATTTGTATTAGTATATATTTAAATTTTACATTGGTTTTCGTATTTTCTTTAGTTACGTGTAAGTGACGCCACAAGTTAAAGAATTAATAAATAAATGGATATTATTTAGTTTACGATTGTCTGCTCAGCATTTATGTATTTGTTTTCTCTGCTGCTATGTATAAGGTTTAGGCATTCAGGCCACTTTAGACACCGACCACTATGCTGCATATAGCACAAAAATTTGCTTTAGAATTTTAATGCAACTAATATAAAAAACCATTATAAGGTCTATGGTCACGTCTGACGGTGAAACTTAGCTTATGCGACAGAAAAGCATTAATAAATCTTTGAACGCAAAATTTGTATAAGGATATTTAGTGTAAAGGCAAGAAGATAATGGAGGAATAAAGACAATAAGTACGAATAATACATGGAAACTAGCATAATACTAATATAGGTATAGCAAAAAAAACATATCGTAAGAAAGAAAACAGGTAGCATACCAAGCTTATTTAACATACCGAAAGGCAATAGTTGTACTCTATGAAAGGGGACTTAGAGATACTGGAAGTAAATAGATGGGAAAGGCTTGCAAACGATAAAAGGAGATATAAGGCAATTTCCAATAAAGCTCTGAGTCTTAGGGCTTGTAGCGGTGAATTTATATTTGTTCTAGCCCCAGTAAGAAATTAGCTACTTGCTGGTGAGGGTAACTACGGATCGACGTTTTCATAATTTTCTTATCTGTGGTGCGGGAACCGCTTTTTATGGGGCATTGTATAGCTCTCTTGACTAGGTGCTTTTTGACACCAAACTCGATGATGCTAGAGCATTCTAGCGTTTTTTTCCTTGCATGTGTGTTTCCGCTAACATATGCGTGGCATGATTTCTTCGTCTTGACCCAATGAGTTAGCTACGGTATTTTTAGTTTATTGGTTCTACGCATTTTACAATCGTTCCGCGTTAATCCTTTCAGTGGGTTTAGTTATTTGCTTTGCTTGATCTCGCAGACGGGCCGGCGCCTTACCAGCTACTTTTCGCTCCGGCCCTGCCGGATGTCTCCGTATTCTTATTTCTAATTGCAGTTTATTGCCTCCTCATTTTTACCAGCCGAAATGCTTCTCTATTTTATGCGCTGGCTTTGTGTTTTCTTTGTTTGTGCTAGGAATTTTGAGCGCTTTCCATTTTATGGGCAATTTGCAAATCACGTCGCGGTGTCGAGGCGTGTTTGCTGACAGACGGGAAATCTTTTTAATAATTAGATTTAAAGGATGGCTCACGTTTGTTGCCAGGATTGTATCAACCCTTTAACCAATTTTATACAGCATAGAAGAGGCAATACGACATCGTTTGTTTTTTCAGTTACCTATTGTAACATCATAAAATTAAGAGTAAAATTTACCTTTATTTAAGTTAAAGTTATTATTTCAATTCAAAGGATATAAATCAACTGCGAACGCTCATTTAAAATAGCATTATTAACAATAACTAAGAAAAAACCTTGTCTTTAATCGCTAACTTCATAAACATACAAAAATATAATTACGAGCATTAAAAGCAACCAAAAATTTTTATGTACAGGGTGAGCGAAACTCGATGTCTCAGCTTTGCCTAAGCAAAGGAAAAACCATAGACAAAATCTGAAAAGAGGTTCTTAAATGGGATCGAGTAAGGTCCATTTTAAGCCGAATTTTCATATTTTTCCATATTTGGAAACTGAAGTAATGACGTCATCGAATTTGTTTTTCTCCGAAACATACCTATATTTTGGTATATTTAAAAAGAGCTAATTTTTCTGAACACATTTTGTACTCATAACATTGAAAATAATTATGTACTCCTCTATAGGCATCACAACGAATAGAAAAAATATATAGAAACTTTCCATTTCTGGTAAAAGCGTCCGCACAATGATATAAGGTCCACAAAAAAATCAGGCAACTGTATCAACATCAATAAATAGCTTACTGAATTTTCCATGTAATACGCATAGACAACGAAAGTAATCCGCTGACCATATTGATTAGAATAGGGTTTAAAGCACCAATAAGTAAGACATTTTTAAAATAAAATATTTGGAAATAGCAAGCTGCAGATACAAAAACTTTAAACCATGTACTCTGCTGCTATAATTAAATATTCTACATCCCATCGGTGGATTCACAAGCACGTATGCTATGGCTTAACTATGCTAAAGTCATTGCGAACTTCAAAGTTTGTGTGTTATACCAAGGCTGACGCAATAGAGTATGTTAATTTACACGGAATATTCTGCAATCTTCCAGTAAAACCGAATGCAGGTCCAATCGATAAAATGCATTAAAGCATATATGTTATCTGAAGTCACATTACATTATTTGATAAATAAAAAGCACTTAGTAAAAACTATTATACGTTTTTCCATATACCTCTTTACCATTCTCATAATCGGGATCGTTGATAACTAACTATTCCGTTATCATAATGTACCACAATACTTTTTCCTCGAATCATGTCTTTGTTTGATCAAATTATCAGCACTTTCACCGAATGGGTATTGAGACATTTTCATGGTACAATATACTTTTTTAAATATGACCCAGTAAGAATGGTTAATACAAAATGGTTGATATATCGTACATCGCATTTTAGTTGGAGCAGATTTGCAACAACGCATTCAAAATTCGCCTAGGTACCATTTTGCAAATCTTATTTTGTCTTATTATTATTCCGACCTTTTCTCTACACTGAAATAGGTACTTAAACCTAACTTAAATCTGTCATCTTGCATTATATGAAGCAAGTTTTGGTAATAGCTGTAAATCGTCCGGCCAACTTCATTGTGTTGCGAGGGCCATTATGGGGTCCTCGAGTGCTTGGTGTTAAGAAGGAGGAATGTCGAGCGATTGGAGGATGAGCTAACGTTGGGGCACCCGACAGACGTTGGAGGTTTTACTTTCCCCGTCGGCAAAATAGACGTTTACGAGGCGCGATGTACCACAAACGGTTTGCGTAAAGTAGACGGCAAGGCAGGAGCCGCGTTTGTCGCTTTCAAACAGGTGCGAGAGCTACAAAGCGGATTATCCAATATAGCTGACTGCAGCTCCATATTTCTGTGCAAGCTGCTAGCCATTCGTATGACACTTGATAATTTCACGAGATTGGTCTTAGCTCGCAAGGGTCTCGGCGCTCTCGAACAGCAGATCTGCGCTTCGGGAACGAATTTGCTTCCACGGAGAATTGCTTCAGCATCAAGGGGGGCGTCCGTGTAGATGAGTTGGCGAAGAAGGTTACACTGGGCAACGGGGATATTGTACACAAGAGCCTGGTAAAGGAAAGGGCATGAATGCTACTGCGGTGAGAGCTCGGACATAGCGAAACACGTATTTTTGACTGCCCATTAGATGTATCAGAGCTCAAGTGGCCGAGAGATCTGAAGGCCGTTGCCTCGCTCGTAACAAAGTCAAAATGGTGGCTTGAGCTTGCGCCACAAATCGTGCGACTATAGATGGAGAGCTAATGATGTTGGACAAAGGTCGGGTAGATATCTCGGGGCGGGTTTGATTCCCGGAAAATTTAGTATTTCAAAATCATTCGCTCCCCAGCTACCACGCTAACTCCTATGGTAGTCGTTAACACTTAATAATAACAGAACCCATCCTCACTTTCGACGGACACCTACCCTGCTTACGAGCAAAGAGGGTTCATAGAACAACAACTTTGTAGAATTAAACAGACAACTGGCTTAACATTAAAGGAATAAGCAGAAGTTTGAAGTATAGCCAAAATTGGAGTTTATGTACATTTTTCGGCCTGATTAGAATTAAGGTCAAGTATCACTAGAAAACGGAGCACTGGCGCAATTCTAATACAAGTTTGCAAGGAATAGATTGAAAGCTACCTTTGTCAGCGTCTTCCAGTACCTAGTTGCTTTGAAATAATAAACAGTAGCATGATTGGTTAGTAATTTTCCTAATTTTCTAACTGTTCTCTCTTAGCGCATCAAAAATCAGTGGATACCTTTTCATAATTTGAGCAACATGGCTAAAAAAGTAATTTAAACCTCTCTATTCTAACTTGAGTTAATATAGTACATATTACTAGTGAATCACCCGAGCTAAGCTTCGCTTCGCTAATTACACGATTTAAATAAGTAAAAAAAGTTTCGTATTTTATTTTTAAATAAAAACCGGCCTACAATCTAAGTCTAAAAATTATCAACATTTTAAGCTATCATACAATTTAATCGGTCCAGTATCTTCGGAAAAGATAGCAAACAAAGATACATACATACATACAAAGATACAAAGAAAGAGGCCACCGATTTTATGGTATAGATTAATGTAGCTATCCTCCACGTAATATCCTACAGACCTGAAACTTACAATGGTATCCATGTCTCATTGACTCCTGTTCTGTTTGCTGGACGTTTTACTGATATTTACGTAGGAAGAAAGATTATTATGAAATGATATAGATACGTATAGTTTGATAAAAATAAATATTAATTTAGTATAAGTTATGGAGAATGCTTTACTAATTAATTCCATTACATATGTATATAGAAATTTTAAGTTGTCTTAAGAGCCATTTTGCTTCCATCTTTAAGCTATTATGTTTAAGTCAGCCTTCATCGTTTAACTTTGGCGGCCAGCTATCAGTACGCCCGGTCAAAATTTTGTGATATTCTCAGGGTCCGTGACTTTGAATTCAGTCGGTGATATGCCTGAATTTCAGATAAGTGAAATCTATTTTTATTACCTAATATTGCGTGTATAATAAAAATTTGCATATGCTTTAGCGGATATGTTCTATATTCTGATATAAGTTTTGGGGAATATTTCCTTTAGCAGTTCAATAACGCTTTCAGAACTCTGTGCCCTTAATTGATATTGATTTTTCCAATGAGACCTAATGCACAGACATACATCTTTAACTTTACAGATTACGAGCAAGTAGAAATTTTTTAAGTACTGTTTTAAACACCTTTGTTGCGGCCACAGCTGTAATGTAATGAATGTTATCATAATAGAGTTCTTAAATTTACTCTGGGACTTGATTTTGTAAAGGAGGTTTTCATGGTGCAACCTTCAACTGCGTTACTGGTAATAAATCTACTACGGTGGTGCCCTAAAATAATACGAACTTGTCCTCATATCTTCCAAGGCACAATCACCTTAAATATCACGAGAAAACCTTTTTTCTTTAGGGTACGATCAGCCCCCTACCAATGAGTGAGAACGCCCATGTAAGTTTGTTACATGTAGTAAACAGTGACTCACCGGCAACAACACGACCATCCTGGCAAAAAAAGGAACGGCAATAATATTATCTTTGTGACAAATGCTTTTACACTGTTTAGCCTATAACACTTCCAGCAGATCTCTTCTGTACTCTGATTAGGGTTATTTCATTATCGTGATGTGTTTATATGTTACTGCTCAGCGTCTAGTAGAGAAAATTTTGGGAGAGACAATGTTCCTTTCCGTATCTGTAAAGAAAACTGAAGGAAAGGCGATGGATTTTGTGTAGAAGAAATGGATGTTAGGACCAATAAGAAACTATGCGAATATATCTAAAGGTAGCAAACAAGTAGAATACCAAGCGTATTATTTAATAGACTGAGAAAACAAGGGTTGTATTGCATAAAGGCGGACTTGGAGGAGCTGGAAGAAAATGGATGAGAAAAGCTTGCAAATGATAGAAGGAAAAGGATTTAGATATCCCGTATAACTCTGAGCCTTGAAGGCTTGTAGTCCTGACCTTATTATCTGTTCGAACCCTAGCGAGAAATTGCTTACATGCTTCTCATGGTATCTATGAATCCATGATTTCATATTTCTTTCAAAAACCATACTGTAAAGACAATTTTTCCATTTACTGATTTTCCACCTTTTCCCGCATTTGTACACTAAATTTCAGTACTTTTCCCTATCATTTAAGGCCAAACTGACAGCTCGGTACAGTTTTCAATCCCAATTTCGTTCATTTCGAGTACTAGCGTCTCTCAGCTTAATTATGATCGTCGATATTTAAATCCACATAAACTTTGCTTCCCGCATGGATGACGCAATTTGCCTTATCGTATTTTATTTACTCTTTGGCTCTAACGCATTGCTCGTTGTCCGGTTTAGCGGCCCATAGTCTGGAATGTTATCGTTTCGGGTCAGCCCCAAAGTGTTCCTCTTCATGCTAACTGTTGATGTCAGTGTTTCGTTAAGTTGCACAACTCGACGTCATTCATATGCCTTCCATATAAGTTAGAGGGAGAGCAAACTTTCTTCCGGCCATTCCGCGCTGGTGCAGTACAAGTTTCGCGAGCATTCAGTCTCGCGCTTTTTAAGAGGGTCAACAAGTGCATTTTGATAAGAGCGACCCCTGGGGCGCGCGCTGCGCCGTCGAAGTGCCTTTATGTTAGAATGCTTTCGTTGACTAGCTTCAAAATTAAGCGGTAAAACTAAATAGGTGTTAACGGTCAAGTCTTGGTCGTTTAAGTAAGGTTTTCATGAATTATTAGCAGAGGAACTCTTGTATCGCGGAGTTTGGCAGGCTCCAATCAACTCCTTTGAGGCGGATTATTGATGTAAACCTCGTTTGTGCGAATTTGCCGTTACTGAAGTTACGTATATCGTACCGCAATCTTTGCCTATCGTACGTTCTTCGTTCTGCGCTTCTTGGGGGATATAACACGGTCCAGACCCGCTTAACACATCGCACACTATGCAGTTTTCCGCAGTTCTTCAAGTATTTTGTGGCAATCGCTTGTAACCCAACCTGCAGCTCTGTTGGACATCATTATCAAAACAGCTGAATCCGTCAAAGGGCATAGTGGAATTTTATAATAATTTGAACGAGAGCCAATATGTCGTGAAGTAATTTCAGAAGTGTCGCCATGTTACGCAGCGTTGTTGTTTATTTTAATATTAAAATTTTAAATAGAGATTACCGCCTTTGGGTCAACTTTGAGTAGTTACGGTCAAGCGTTAATGTTTGAAAGTAGATTTACTTATGTAAATTATAGTTGTTACCGTTTTTGATGCAGTCAGATCGTTTGTCGTCAAGTTTACCGTCTGTGTTTAGTTTAAACGTTGCGCAATTAACCTCACTAACCTTGATCGAGAATGCCTAACCTTTACCGAATATTCCAGTTGACGTTAGTTTTTCACCAACATATTTTTCTATGTTAATATAGTTCACTTTTAATTAGTTGTGCTTGTCTTTCGTAGATTGAAGAAGCTTGCATGCGTGTTTTGTGTTTTCTTCCTTTGTGCAGGGATTCGCCGAGTTGTTTGTTAGAGTGCCGTTCAGCCATTGCCAAGGTTGAATCAGAAAGGTTGGACCGTTGCTTCCACTTTTACAATGAGTCCACCTGTGTTGTTTTTCCCGATTTAGTCAGTAAAGTGGTGGCGCCTGGCATTTAACACCATTAGTGCCATCATCTAGACCTAATTGGTATCGTTTGTAGCGAACCGCCCTTCTCCCTGATGTCTAAGCCGAACAAATTAGCCAGTTACAGGATAATTAAAATACAGTTAGGGTGAGCTCTACAATTATTTTATGAAAGTGTCGTAACGACAATTTCGTTGTGCAACAAACAGACAGCGGCATCGTAACGACCATTTTGGCCTGTAACAATACACTATACAGGGTGATTCATATATATCGTCATTAAATTAAATAGGTGTATACTGACCTCAGAAAAACTACATTACACTAAAAATTAATCGTTTACTGAAAAAAATGCGATGGGTTTGGAGCAGACTATTGAGAACCACTGGCTAAATCGGTAATAGTACAATAACCTAAGGCACTAAGTGTGTTTAAAATACCCAAACAAGTGCTTCTTGCCCTTGAATTTTAGCTAAATTTGGTCATATTGCAACCATATGTGCAAATTTAGGTTCATAGAACTTCATTCTAGCGACCATCAATCAGTTTGAGCAATTAAATGTTTTAAAATTTTGTGGGATTATTAACTCTAACTAGCCTTAAACGTAATATCCATACTTATGAATCAACCTGTATACTGTATTTAATTAGTACAGCTTCAAGCAGACAGTACGGCATCGTTTCTCTTAACAAAACTAGCACTTCCGCTGAATTTATCAAATAGATCGTCATATAATTAAGAATTACGTTCAGTTTTAAAGGTTTAAGTTAGAATAATGGTTTCAATATCAAAGATATAAATCTTCTGCGGACGCCCACTTAAAATAGCATTATTAAAAATAACTGACAACAGACGTTTTATTAAAAAATAGATGTATCAAATGTTGCGTTAACATAAGGTTGGTTTTTGATCGTTAACTTACTAAACATAAAGAATTTAACAACGACTATCAAAGACGACTAAACAAAAATTATAAGGTACTCGCAATATTGAAAACATTTTTATATTCCCCTGTAGCATTACAAAGAATAGAAGAAAATATAGAAGCTCTTAATTTGCGTTAAACCTGCCAGCAAGGTCATTTATGTACGTCCGGCATATCATCCAAATACCCGTCTGGCATTTTTCAAAATGAATAGTTGTCAGATAAGTATAACCTTCCGTCCAAAGACATATGGGTCACGAATCAGGCAACTGTGTCGACACCAGTAAGTAGCTTACTGAATTTGCCACGAAATACTCATAGAAATTGAAAGTAATCGGCTTACCATATTGATGAAAATAGGGTTAAAAAAACCAATAGATAAGACACTTTAAACATAAACTGCCTAATTTGGAAATAGCAAGACACAGATACAAAAACTTAAAATCCTGGTGCTATAATTAGTTATTCTACATCCATCGGTGGATTCACAAGCACCTTTGTTATGGTTTAACTATGTTAATATGATTAGAAACTTCAAAGCTTGAATGACATACCGAGACCAGCACCATAAACTGAGTTAACTTACATAGAATTTCCTGCAATCTTCGAGTAAAACAGAATGCAGACTCAATCGAACAAATGCATTAAAGCCTGTATGTTATCTGAAGTTACAGCATGTCATTTAATAAATAAATACCTAGCAGTTGATTAAAACTATTACACCTTTTCCCATATGCCTCTTTGTGATTTTTACATTCGGGATTGTAGATAACTATTTTTCGTTATCATAATCTACTACATTACTTCTTCCCCGAATCATATCTTTGTTTGAACAAGTTTATAAGCACTTTCACTGAGAGATGTAAATATGGGTATAGACATGTTCATTGTACAAAGTACACTTTTTAATTTGATCTAGAAGAAATGGTTAAACTGAAATTGTTAATAAAGAAATTATTTTTACTTCCCTTGTCTAAGAGACGGAGGAGGTATTATAATTGTCGTCCGAGATTTTTGCACATCCTTCAGGGTCCCTAGATGACGACAAACATGTTTTCTCAATTCCGCCTGTCTGCCTGTCTGTCAGTCTGTCTGTCTGTCCATCTGATGGCGGTATAGCATAAAAACTGTTTATTGGAAGAGGACGTTATTTTGTATGCGAATTCGATATCTTCTTGGCACGAAACCGAATACACCTGTTACCATACGAAATGGTCTTTACGACCAGTAGGAAAACTCTCAGATCGATTGAACCAATCCCGTTACGATGAGCAGTAACGAAAGTTGCCGGTTCACTCAGAAAAAGAAGAGGATTATTTACGACCTGAAGTTAGGGCTACGATCCTGTAAACAAAATCGAGATATTATTTGCCAAGCACCACTCATCCAGAAAGTGGAATCAATGGCCCACCTTCCTAATTCTACCCCCAGTTTGCATCTCGAATTTTTTCAATTTCCCAGTTCTGTTCATTTTATACCTGTACCAGTTCCCGCTCGCTATCTTCAGAGCTCAGCGCTGTTGTTATCTCTTTTCTTTCGGCGACTTGGCTTAGCTGCTCGCTAAATTACGAGAGATCCACCTTGTGCTTAATTAAGCATTCTGTTTGGAGAGCTGAAAATAAATCAGGTATGATGGACTTTCAAATGTTGTTATTCCCATATTAATTAGCCGCTTTTAAATCTTATATTGCAGTTATTGAGAACAGGCGTTTTGTCCCAACAATTATCTCACGAGAGAATATTCCGCCACAATTTTCCTTTGCTCCGGCGGTGGGCGAATGGACGCAAGCCTCTTTCCACGTCCAGAATCCAGCACCTAAATCGATAACATCACGTGCAGATATCCGGTTGACTTCGGAAAATCCTACGTATGGCAATTCACGGCCGACGCCACCTTCCAAGTGTTTGCTGATCACCAGAGGTTAGTGTGGTGAATTTAACTTAATTGCGACGCCAGTACTTGACAAGTTACGCGCGTTATTAATGTATTCATGTTTCAATAATTCCCTAATTATAATCACAGAATTTATAATTTTAAATTTGTTGTAAAAGGTACACTCACGCTTAGGCTATCGGTGACCTGGGATTAAAGGTTTTACTGACGGCGATGTGCACATCTCTCGATTAAATAGACAAGTTCAAATAATTAAAAACCCACAAAGGGTTTTATTCGAGTTATGCGTGTGGAAACCTTCCGTGTAACTTTATGACATTATTCTGTAATTTAAACAATTTGACAAACCATATACCTACACTGTTTTAATGATTAACAAATTTTTCGCATTTAATACACCTTATGTAACCGTTTTTGGGTTGTTCTTTTCGAAATCACTTTGATTCCTGGCGCCCTATTGTGTTTTGAACTACTTGCAAAGTGCACAGCTGAGCTCCAAAATCCACGAGTTAAAAAGCGTCGAATAGCGCTATTTTGGTCCATACGGTAAGTGTTTCTCGCAAAGGATCAGTCCATTTGCATTCTGGCGATTACCGATTTACTACCTTAGCTAAGACGCAGGTTGGCTCTTTTTCGTGACAAATGAACATTAAAAGAATTACTCGTTACAGTTAAAAATACTCGAAAACGGTTAGTGAGGTTAATGAGTAATGTTTAAACTAAATACAGGCTGTTAACTTGATAACAAACGATACGACTACTTCAAAAATGGTGACAACTTTAAATTTACACAAATAAACTACCTTACAACAATCAAAATTGACAACAAATACTCCAATATGACACAACGACAGTAATTACTTGATCTCCCAACGTAAAACTACATACAGACATTAAAACTTGACGGCAAATGCTAAAAATTAACTTCAAGGTGATACGATGCGATACACATGACTTCAACGAACGACAGTTTAGCACACAAACCAGGTTTCCATTTAAAATCCGCTTCAAGCGTAACTGGAGATGCGTACTCTACGATACAAAATTCCTCGGCTAGATATTTATCAACACGCGACTCAAACGACACGTGGCTCGACCGTTAGCAACTATATAGCTTCACTACTTTAATTTAGAATTACGCGGCGAGGCAGATGTCCCACCACGGCAACAACCAACACTCGTGGACGGTCTTAGTGCTGGACGCTGATTGAATTCTCCGGGCTGAAATCCTAAAATCAAATGACTCACCGCAGGCGTTACTTAATTTCATAATCTGTTCGACTTATGCATACGAATTACGTCGAGTTGTCCAACATACTTTCGCTTACAAAGGGGAACCACCTGTAAGCAAAGTACGCGACTATATGGTACGAAAGATCAATTAAAAATAAGATAAAGACACATTGCGCCATGTCATAAGAAGACAAAGCTAAATTTAGATTTAAATCGGTAATCCTAACTAAGCTGGGAGATGTTAATAGGGGGGCGTCCTGCTTGCTGTGAATCGGGCCGTGTCAGTCTGTTTTGGAACAGCCTATACATGGAGTAGCTCTGATGTCCCGTAGGCAGTTCGTCGGGCCTGCATAGATAAAACGACAGTTAGCGAAAACCGCTTAATGGCGGCACGTAAACATTAAATTCGGTCTTTAAATTGTTGAACGGACCGGTAATATCAAGTTAAATTACATGCATACCTGGTGCAACTCGTGTTTATCGCGGCATGCAGGTATTGTTGGCGGAATACGAGTTTAGCTGGTTTTATCTGTGACAACTGTTTTGCGAATCCTGGTAAGTGAATTTCGATCGAATAACCGTTGTTTCTTGTTGGTGATGATCCCCGTCGAATTGCTCTCAATTCAAACGTGCGTAACTATGGAAGCCGGCCTCTGGCTTTCTAGGCTGGGCCTCCTAGTGCGCGTTTTCGGCTCGATGGTGTCAAGCCGCTCCGGACGCAATTAATGGACTTAATTACGTCAGCTTCGTTGTCCGGGTGCGGGGAAATTAGCTCATGGACGGGACCGTCACCGGCGAGTTCGGTTTAGTCCCCCTGGTAACCAGGTACTGGGAATCGTCGTCGGCGAACTCGGTTTAGCTCCCTAATTAATTAGGAGTTGGGAATCGTCGTCGGCGGGTTCGGTTTAGTTCCCCTAGTAACCAGGTGCTGGGAAACGTTACTGATGAGTCTCGGATGACCCCCTTAGTAACCAGGTGTTGGGAACGTTACTGATGAGTCTCGGATAACCTCCCTAGTAACCAGGTGCTGGGAAACGTTACTGAAGAGTCTGGCGTGACCCTCCTAGTAACTAGGTGTTGGGCAGCTGGCAGGAGCCTCCTCGAAGGGTCTAGAGACCCTCCTAAGTGAGATTAGTCTAGGAGAAAGGTTTAGGAAAATTCTCGAAGAGTCCGGAGGCTCTCTTGAGCGGAGTCAAGTCTGGAGTAGGTTCGGGAAAAATTCTCTCTGTAATCAGCAATTTAAGCCGGTTCGTAAGAGTAAGGGATTCTTGCTTCGATGCGCGGAGGTGAACCTGCGACTCTTCGCGATGGCGTCGTTTATCGCCGCCCGCGCGGGCTCAAGATGCAACGCTCCGATTCTTAACGTCATATACGCCATGGGGGAACGCGCAAATTAATTTATAATTCCTAAAATCGCATTGGCCCTGGGAAAAACGTTACAACATCATATTTTAGTTACAACAGTTTTACACCAAATGATTCAAAATTCACCCTTCCATTAGCGAATTTGACGTCAAATGAGTGCTATTTTTTCTAATGCAGTTCAGCAAGGGTGATTAATTTTGCTTTATTTTATTCATTTCTTTTCTGTACACTGCAGGGTCTAAACCTATCTTAAATATGCCTTCCTTGAGCTGAATGAAGTAAGATTTTGGTATAAACACTACTAGTACTAGCATACGTTCCAGTTACCTTCGTTAAAACAGGAGCGGATCTTCAAGAGTCTGGAACTACGAGGAAGGAGAGCGATAGGTGGATGAGCTGGCGTTGGGATATCTGCCAGACGTTGAGATTTTACATTCCTCGTCGACAAAGAACACCCGCAGCAGATGCACTGTAGCATAAACGGTTTGCGCAACGTGGACGGAAGAGCCGAATCCGCGTTTGTGTCGCTCTCCATATTTCAATGCGGTCTACTACGGCTCAGTGCTCTCTGACAGCCGGACTGCGCTCTGTAAACGAAATCAATTCCATTGAGGAAAGGCCCTAGCATCGAGTTGCGATGAAAGCTACTGCGGGCGATGACATCAGGTTCAATTTTGTACGTGGTGAAGCGGAGTAAACGCGGCGTAGCGAGAGATTCATTTAAAGTTTTGAGGTTACGTCAGGTCATAGATGATACCGATCGGGAAGGACGATGACGGCGAATGTAACTGTGGCGAGGACTCATATATCGCGAAACATACTTTATTTAAATGCTGCACAGGTCTGACCGAAAGGCGCTTAGTGGCAGCGATGCTGAAGTGGCCGAGACATCTGTAGGACGTCGTCCATGCGCCATGAAAGCCGAATAGTGGCGAGAACTTTGGGAATTCAAGTGATAGATTGTAAAATTACGAATGGAAGCGACTAATATTGCAAAAAAATGTAGGTATAATTAGGAAGATAAAGTTTGAACTATGGCCAAAATTGGGGTTTTTGAATATTTGTCGGCCTACTCAGAATTAAGGTCGAATAATTTAGGGGTTAAATATTAATATTTATTGTGTATTGTACATGTTGACAGTCGGCGTAGTACCGAAAGGTGGCGTACTGGCACAACAATTTTTGCAATGAATAAATTGAAAGCTCCCTTTGTTAGCTATCGTGATTTAGTGACCTTATCCCAACCTGGAGTTCCTGCATATTAACATTAAGTTAACTTTAATATTATACAGAGACTCTATCTCAACCTTGATATAGTAAAGTAGTGGCGCCATCTGTTGGTAATATCGAAAAGTAACCCCCAAGAGCCGTTCGAGGTCATTCAAATCGATATTTTGACATTAAAGAAACCCACAGTGAGTGTCTCTAGTTATTTAATGCGTTTCATTTTGTGGATGTATATATTTAGATAACCTATAGATATAACGCCTTTAAAAATTTTAAAAAGGAACTTATTTAAATAGTTCTTAAGACCATTTCATTGGTTTAAGGTAGTTCAGTCGCTAAGATTTTAACTAGCATGTTCTTTGACCTTTGATGTCTGCAACATTGACGTAAATCACAGTTTTGAGGCATTATCTATGGACATAAAATTGTTAAAGGCTCTTTTATAAGAACACCATATCAAAACCAAATATATTTTTACAACCTTCTGCAAATAACTGTTAGGACAAAAATTGCTCTTAAAATGTTGGGTATTAAACTAATAAAGTCGATAGTATAATAGTTTAAATATTCCTCCTGCTACAAGTTCCAGAAATTATCAGTGTGTATCACCAGCAGAGAAATATTTTAAATACCGGGTGACTATAAATAATTGAAATTTTTTTTCTTAGGTTGGCACTGTTTATGTTGGTGGCACTGTAAGTCTATGGCAAATTCAATGTTCGCAGGTTAGGTTTTGCGTCATTCTATGTCAAAACTGACGCAAAACCTAACCTGCTAACCTGGCATTTGACATAGACTTACAGTTCCACCAACATAAACAGTGCCAACCTAATAAAAAAAAATTCAATCATTTATAGTCACTCGGTATATTGTATTTGTGATAGTATTTTTCCATAATAGTAAATAATATTTTAATTTTATGTTCTATTCCAAAAACGTATTCAATATCGTTTATTAGATCACTTTGCTGAAATTCAGTTTCCCGTTTTGTTGTTGTGCACTGAAAAGTCAAGTTGACCCCTGTTCGGATATTTGTAGTTACTCCGATCGCTCTGTGAAAATCGTTCCGTAACCATGCTGTATAACGACTCACTACGCGGACTAAGGCCTGAGAATCCTCCTTCAATCGATGCCCATTATCGACGCTTTAAGCTGAAGCTGTCTATTCCTTATTCTGAACGTTTTATGAGCTAAGCGATACAAGGAAGAAGTGCAGTAACGCATTAACCTATATGAGACGTTCCTGCTCCCATCAGGCTATCAATATTGTTTTTCCTTATCCGATTGTTAGATACCTTTTATGGTCACCAGCCGTCAACAGGGATAGACCTAAATGTATTTATTGCTTTTCATCATAATACATTTTTTTTTGGTAAAACGAAATGCAGTTACATGGATTTTTAAAATAAGATAAGCACTTTCGAGATTACAAGATAATGTAAGTCATATCATGGAGCTAAGTACATTTCCAGTGGTCCAGAGAAATATTTCTAGCGGTCCCATTTCATCTCCGACCAATACATCCAGTGGCGCTTAACACAAGTTACACAGATCGGTTTTGATTATCCTGAGCGAACACTTTTCTATCTTACAACCACTTTTACACTGAACTACTGCACCACTTTTTTTATTCATTACTTTGCTTTATGGAAAATATTGCTTCATCGCTTTACATTTTCAAGCTGTATTTAACAGCACTCTTTAGAAGTACTTGATCTTATATTAATCTTATATAATATATAATATATATACCCTTATGTTAATAAACCCAGATTTAGATTTCGCTTGTTCATCATTTTCAGATATTTTAGGGTTTCCAAGTGGATAAGTGTCTAAATATTAATTTTCAAAGTAGTATTTCTGACTAAAAACGTATCTATTATACAATCTTTGACGCTACTAACCGTAAATATCTAGAAAAGACCAATAAAAGGCTAGAAGTAAGAAAACGGTTTCAAAACGAGTTAAAAACAAAGTAAATGGTACGGTAATCTACCGCTAAACCATCCTGGCGTTTGTATTCAATAGTCGCAGTCGAAAGCAATACTTGGATTGCGCCGAAGTAAAATAAACTAGAATCGCAAGCTTAAATAAACTATTAAATACAAGAAATAATGTAATGCCCAACAAATACATTTCACGAGAACACAGACAATATTAAATACTAATTTAAATATCAATATTAATGCAATTTAAAAAATAGCTCCGCTAGGGGAGGTTAAGTGCAATAGGATTTTACCAACACCATAAAAAAATAATTTAGTAATAATATCTATGCATTCTGATATAGGTGAAACAACCTCTACCCATAAGAAATATGTCAATTGCTTCATCCATCAACGGCGTTTGTCAACTGCATGTATTTCATTCGCTAGCTAATATGGTATTTTGCGGCTAACTGATCCATAACCACGTATCATTCCTGCTTCGGCATCTTCAAAAATTGCTTGAAATTCCACCATATATTGACCGTTCGGCATCATTGGTGGAAACTGGGATTGATCAATTGTCCACTTGCAAATTTCGTACTTCTTTCTCTGAAAAATTTAATTAATTTTTTTATTTTAAAGTACTTTAGGTTAATTATAGTTCCATTCAAGTTGTGAACTAAAGTCAATATTTGAAAGCCTAAGGAGTTTCGTTAGAAAATCTAGGAAACTTGTTACCATACAGCTTTCCTAAAGGCGAACACTTGTGGTTCACACGTCAATTCCTGTTCTTTCCCTAGGGGAAATATGTGTTATTTAGACCATTGGAATAATTAAATTGTAAGACGGCCTAGAGTTCATTAGTCTCGATATAAACTAAAAATTATGAAAGAGGTGGCAGTGGAGCATGTGTAGGGTTATAAACAAGTTGTAGTACGCCCCATATACAACCAGCGAAATAAAATTCCTGAAAAATGTAAAAAATTTAAAGTAACGAAGAAGTAGAACAAAATGTTAATTTGTTTCCTCATATACGAATTGGACAAATATAAAACAAGACCGATTAAATATAGAGTATATGCCGTATTTAAAGAGGAAAGTACTCCCAGCGTCGCTCGAAGTAATCTATCTGGATGTGTACGCACCATTGACATCGACTATTTCGGTTCTGAATAGCCTGTTTCAACTTGCAATGAAGTGCATTCAGTGCGGTGGTAACATTCCGTTCAATGTCCACCATACCGTCAAAGCTGGAGATAGATACGGTAAAAAAGTAGGGATGTTTCTAGACCCCGATACATTTTTGCCAAAATAGATTTTGCAATTAACGTAGAATGCACAGTGGCATTATCGTAACACTATGAATGCACTTCAGTAAACGCTGTATCACAACCTTGTTACAGGCTATTGACGGGAATACCCATTGACAGAAATATGTTGTGAATTGTGCATCGCTTGTCGAAAAAAGTAAACGGCACCGTCTCCACCTTAAATTTTTTGAAAAAATCTGGAAAGACCAGCCTGCGTAGGAAATGGAGACGAAACACTGCGATAGGACTACTTCCAATATGAAAATTATGGTAAATATTGACAAAACAGGACTTCGCAATATCTTATATATATTTCTAAAAGTCCTGACTGACTGACTAACTCATCAACGCCCAGCCCAAACCCTTGGACCTAGAAAGCTGAAATTTTGCACAGAGGTTCCCTTTATGATGTATACAAGGAATAAGGAAGGATATTTCGAAACTCAACCCCTAAAGGGGTAAAATGGGGGTTCCAATTTTGTATGGAGAAATAATATTAAATAGACATTATGACTTGAAACTTCGTAGGAGTACTCCTAAAAACAAATAATCAAACACGTATTTCGTGATTTTCCGAAAATCAACCCCTTAGGGGGTGAAATGGTGTAAGTAAGCCTAAAAATCGATATGGGTGTCGTTATTGAGGTTTTTTGGGACGTTGATTGCGAAAATTTCATTTATTTTTAAGTCCAAGACGGTGAACATGACATAAGGGAAGAAACGGGACGGGAAGGGACTAGACTGGACGGAACGGGACGGACTGGACGGGACAGGACTGAGCGGGACGGGACTGAACGGGAAGGAAAGGGACGAAACGGGACGGGACGGGGCAAAGCGGGACGGGTCGGGGCGGGACGGGTCGGGGCGGGGCGGGACGGACGGGACGGAAAGGGAAGGAAAAGGATGGGATGGAAGGGGAGGGGATGGGATGGAAGGGGAGGGGCGGGACGGGACGGGACTGGACGGGAGGGAAAGGGGCGGGACTGGACGGGACGGGAAGGGTCGAGACGGGGCGGGGCGGGGCGGAACGGGATGATACGGAAAGGAAAGGGAAGGAATGGGATGGAAGGGGAAGGGACGGGACGGGACGGGAAGGTACGGGACTGGACGGGAAGGGACTGAACAGGAAGGGACTGGACGGAAAAGGAAGGGACGGGACGAAAAGGAACGAGACGGGACGGGACGGAAAGGGAAGGGAAGGAATGGGATGGAAGGGGAGAGGACGGGACAGGACGAGACGGGACGGGACGGGACGGGACGGGACGGGACGGAATGGGACGGTACGGAGACGGGGACGGAGAAAAGGACGGGGACGGGGATAGGATGGGATGGGATGGGATGGGATGACAGAAAATAATTAGTCATTCTTTAATACACAAATAACGAACCTCGCGCGAACGAAGTCGCGGGTAAAAGCTAGTATCTAATAAATGTAACAAAAAGCTTACACCGCAACATCAAGAACAGCATTGACACTAATAATAAATACGAGGTGAATCAGCTAATCAAAATCAATCAACGAGTCAGATAAAGGTGTTTGTTGCCCATCGTTTTTAATAGTTATTTAAACGACATTCTGAGAAAATGGAAAGAAGAAATGCAAAAAGGAATCCCTGTCCAAACATATCAATAAATACAATATTTTATGCAGATTTTCAGACAATAATTGCTAAATCAGATGATGACCTACAAAGAATGCTGTATAAACTAAATGAAATTTCTAAAACTAAATGCAATTGTAAAATATCCGCAGAAAAGGCAAAAGTAATTGCCTTGAAGAGAAGAGACCCTGTATATATAAGATAATGATAGATGGCAATATAACTGAACAAGTCAGTCATTTAAATTTTCTGAGTTGCGATGTTTCCTATAAATACAACAACAATATAAAGAAGAAGGTCCGAAAATTCTAGAATTTGTGTTGCACAATTCAAAGAACTTAAACAAAAACGACAAGAGAAACTCAATTAAAATTATACAAAGCAATGGCAGTCCCAACCTTGTCATACGAATGTGAGACGGTACAAATAGCAGAAATAAAATTTTTAAGATCAGTACAAGGATGTACTCGACAAGATCAGTAACAGAAATCCACGAATGTCCAGAGAAATGGAAATGCCACATGTTAAGAATTGAACCTACACCTTTTACTAAAATAATTAACCAATATCCACGCCGAGAAGAAACAGATGTAGGTAAACCGAGACGGAGATAGAGTGTTGAGTCGAAACAGGTCTTAAGCCTCAACCGTCAAAGAAGAAAATGATGATAAAATCTAAAATATTAATCAACGAATGCTCCAGCAAACCAATTTATTCCCGTTTTCAAAAAAACTATATACTAAAATTAAAAGTATTACATAGCTTTTCAAGGGATTTTCAAGAAAAGTTCTTATGTCAATTTCGCCTCGCTTTAAATTGATAGATGCTCTTTTGAAGTTGCCCCATGAATGGGGAACGTCGCGTGAAAAGCACACCAGCAACAGGCCAGGGAGTGCAGTAAGGGAGAAGCAACAAAGAGACAACGAAGCCAGATGTGAGTGTAGGCGATCCCTTTTTACGTATCATACGCGATAAGTTAAGCAGCTCTGACGTAAGCGCTTGGTCGGTATTCAACCGGACTTGAATTAAACTCGGTGACGTTATCGTAAGTTAATTGCCGCTGGCTTCAAAACTCGACTGTGGTCGGATCTTCGCTTACACACAATAATTATATACGCGGCCCTTGCGGATTCTCGGCTCCGCTGCATGAGCATCTCTGTAAGTCGACGTTCATCGTCAAATTCCCGCATCTCTGTCGTCTCGCCGACCCTCTCCGTAGCTCAGTCGTACTCCAGGTCAAAATTCTCGTATATCTGTGGTCCGACGACCATTCTCGTGGGTCAATCGTGGCCTAGATCTGGATAAAGCGCTCTCATTGCAACAAATAATCTTCAAGATGCTGAAGCCCTTTACTACTTTAAGCTGCAAAACCTTTTTGCCTTCATGAAGATATTGTGGGCACTAATAATTGCAAAAATAATTGCAGTTATACACAGCTTGAACAGAGCTTGTAATTCGTGCATATTTACACCCCTCCTTTTAGTAGCTAGATATTATCTACTGTTATAATTAGATATTATTGTTATATGTGTATCTTATTCGAGTTTTCGTTCCACAGACCCCAGTTTGGAGCTCCTCCCCATTAGCAGGGACAACCTTAAATATTATCAATATAAAGCTTCGATTGTGACTAGCCTAATAAATTTCTAACTGCCAGGGCCATTTTCTAAGATAATAATAAATCTAATAGCTGTCAGCTCTACCTGTCGCTGAATATTATCCCTCGCAATCTTTTGTGTTCAATATAGACTTTTATAGGTGAAATATTTGTTCCTACACTTTATACCTCTGCATGAAGCTTTTTAGCGGATTAAACGTTAATAGGTAGAAACAAGTTAATTACTCCGAAGTCATTCCCTTCTGGGTTAGGAAACGCCATTAACGGCCTGGGCAAAAATTAACAATCCAGTAGCGTTTGACAAATAATAATTATCTACTTTCTACGTTCCTTCCGAACTAATTTGGACGCATAGAACGCGCCTGTGTCCCACTCTAGATAGCTGGGTGTACTTTTGCTTTATTTATTTTGCAATGCAACAAATTCAGAAGGCTAATGTACAGAGAGTTTCTATCTAATAGTTAGTTGGGATATACTAAATTTGTTCTCTGGCACCTCTTCCTAGTACGAAGCCAGCTTGTAAAAACGGTTTAATAAAGGTTTCCAAACGGAGAGATATCCGGGATGTATTAAAAAGTTCCTGGTGAAGACAATTTCCGTAAAAAATGGCTGAAGCAAAGGAAGAATCTTAGCAGACAACTCTATTTTAAAAGTATTTTCTAAAGTTCATTGAGCGTCTATTATTGGTAAGATGATCAGTACTCATAGTACTTACAATTTTCTAGCCAATTCACAGCTCATCACCGAGGAAAGTATAACATTTACTATTGTGGAAGTAATGATAAGAGTGATGACGTATACCCTGCTTTTCGAGTTGACCAAGGTAGCGCATAATATTAAATGTTTCGAAAAAATTAGGCGCTAATTTTTTATATTGTTTATAACAGTGTGGTAAAATCAAGTTTTAAAGCAGTGCATTAAGCGTTATTAAAGCTCCAACAACTTCGACTAAACATAAACTAACGTCACCTTAGACATAGGACATCCCAGAAAGTTTCCACATTTTACAGCGCTTGCGATTCCTAACGTGTTTCTGTTGAAAGCGTCGCAGAAGTTAGCTTGAGCACGAAGGGGAAAGGGTCGGTATTCGTTACTCAGGAATTTATATGCCTGAGCGACAACCTACAACAAAATCGAATTCTGTCGTGAATTAACGCACTACATAGACAAATCAGATAGCTACCTGTAAATCATTTACAACGTCCACTTTCAAAATAAAGGTTGCGTTCATGGCGGCGCATGTCCTGTTATACTTATATGTGGTAACTGTTCCAGCTTGAATAAATTTTTCATTATAACGAACCAACTCCACCCTTTCAAATTTAATGTCGTAGTCGTTCTGCTGCAACTGATTCGGGATTTTACTAAACATGCCTTACTTGTTTGCTTTACTTACCTTAAGTAAAATATTGGACTGATTGCGGTTAGACTCCGACGCTATCACCAGCAAAAAATTTGGAAATGTGATAAATACTAATATTCTTAACATTGTTATTTACAAATAGCAGCTTATGTGGTAAGCTTTCAAGAACTGTTTGTTTAAAGTACTTCCCCACATCAACTGTTTGTTTTCGAGGTAAATGTATGATTACGCATGACATTGCTACCGTTATCTGATCAATTTTTGACCTTTGTCATTATATGAGCATGCATATTACTAGTGTTCGGATGTATATCTATTAAAAGTAGTATGGTGGTATACAGGAGCAGTTTTCTATAACTAGAAAATTATGTAAAATTGAATATGATACAGTTATTGTATTAGACTTTAACTTATATTCTCTTTAATAACATTCTGCAAATACGTGCTGCAGTTCCAAAAGCATTTTAGATCGCCGCGCCGTCCTTGCTCTTGATGATAATCTAGGATTAATGATCGTGTTTACACAGGTTTTTTTCCTGGGAAAGGTTTCTATAAGTCGTATTTTAAAGCAATACCAAATGTAAACAGATGCTAGTGCGGTGGAGTGTGTATTATGGAGTAGATCTAAGTTGACTTTCTTTTGACCTCGGCCATTTTCACACATTTAAAATTGTAGTCGCATGAATCTATACAGCTTTTGTGAAGAGAAGAATCGCTTTAGCCTTACATACAAATGGAAAAATTGAGATAAGTTCAGTATGAACCGCCGGATCGATCTAAACATAATCACTATCAGGATGATTTCATAGCCGGTTCGTGTGCATGTTCATCCAAGGACCTGAATAGCTCAATTTGTATACCATTGCATTTAATACAGTTTTAACATACGCTTTGTTCATTTTCGATATGAGTTGGTGTTATCTACAATAGCTACCACAAGAGGGTTTAGCCTGGCCTTCTTGGTCACACAATTTGCTCCAACAATAACCACGTTAAACATGTACAAGACCTGTACAAGATTCCAACCCTTTAGTAACTACCCAACATATTAACCTGGTCTCTTCAATCAACAAACTACATACTGTGAATTACTTCTTACAAGTACAAAAACTTAAAAACTTTAGACGGACTGCGTAACTACCTGTCAGGATAGCGTAGTGGCACACTACTGTACTGCCGATTCTGAGGTGTTGAGTTCTAATCTCGGCCCTGTAAGATGTCTTCCCTTGTTACCTTTAAATCTACAATGTCATATTATTGGCTCCCTCTGTCCCATCCGTGCTCACTGCTAGCCGTATTGGTAAATGGAAGAATTTGCGAACTCGATTTAGCCTTAGTCGTCGCACATACACACTTGTGTAAATGCAATACGATAACGGTTATGCCACATTAAAACCACCGGTTCGAAGGATTGCGAAGGCTGAGACTGTTATAGAGAGTGGGCATCCCAAAGAGAGTATGTTTTGGCCATGCTCTATGCCAACAATGTGTCAAAGTATCGATAAGGGGTTTTCGCCGTTTCATCTTGCTTGATTGTCACCTAACTAGGCTTTTCTAAAACAGCAGTTAGCAGTTATCACTACTGAATCTAACATGTAAGTAAACGAAAATGAAATCAAGCTTGGTTTTGAAAATTGAAACGTATGTCGATTATTAATTCACATTATGTTGGATATGGACTATTGTAATAACTGTCATATTTAAATTAAAAACATCTGAAGTAATAGACCACATGACTTAATTTTGTCAAAGCCAAGCTTGATTTCGTTTTCATTTGCTCACATGTTATATGCACCAACGTCTATTGTAATATATCTATAGTATGATCAAAAATTATGTCCATCTACTATGGTCATGGAATAGTTCCTAATTTATGATTGCAACTAAAACTTACTTAAACATTAAATCTCAGGTTTGACATTTAAGTATAAACATAGATGCATTCGTAAATTCGGAACTATTCCATAGCCATACCAGATGAAATTAATTTTAGATTATACTTTATTTACAGTAAAGCTACTAGAACTAATGAAACAGAGGAGAAATTTTTGTTCTTCGAAACATTTAAATATTACCCATTTTGTACACAATTACAGGCACCTCGTCCCCCATCGGATTTTTTGCGTTCCCGATTGAGCTTACTTTCTCCAGTACCATATAACGGCAATAGCGCAAACTGTACTACTACACTGCTGTATGATGCTGCGTTATTGTAGAACGACACTTTATTCATTCTCATACAGGAACTAACCAAAATTATCAATAAAGGCAAGTGAAGTGTTTGGCTAGGATGGGTGGTGTAGAGGGGAGACTGGAATACTACCCCAAAAGTAATAAGTACAGCACCCAGCTAAGAAAAAAGGTTTAAAGTGGTACAAGAGGTACGGGTGTGGGTGATAGAGGAACAACGACTGAAGATTCGTCTCATGGCGAACTGGTTCAGCTAGTAGACAATAACTATCATACAGGGTAAATTCTTCAGATATTAAGTTTCAAGTAAAATAAAACTTACTAGGAAGGTTCCTTGGGCTGCAAAATGCAAATTTTAAATAGGTGACAACTGTATGTTTAACCCAAAAAATGTTTAAATACCTAAGTACCAAATTTTGAGAAAAAAAATAGTTCTCTAGAACTTAATCTGATAAAATGAAAAATATTATGTCAAATAAATGTCAATGTATTCAAGATCAAGTAGCTGCACTTTCGTTTTTTCGCAAGTCAATTCATGTACTTTTCATCACTAGTATTTTTATTTCATAACCAGTGACAACAAATTTCCAGACTTAACAAAAGTTTTGTAAATATCATTGAAACTATACTTCAACAAAACCGTAGCGTAATATGTAATTCGTCAGATACATTCCAGACGTTTCAAAAACATTACCCTAATAAAAACCAGCCGACTCTGTGTGAAATTGCACCCCTAACAATCTGCTAGGGGTTTTCCTATCACTCGAGGAGAGGCTACGAACAGGTAAAACGCTTCGCAATGGTTTTTATTCAATTTTTTTACGGTTATGGTTTTCAACTGTGGCCGGATATAAATTTCATGTTACGCTAAGTTAAACATTTCAGGAATTACTGCTCAAGGTCTTGTAACTTTTCTAGTACAGAAATGTAACACAATGGGGAAAATTACTTTTTAATTCCCCAATTACGTTGGGCCTTGGATAACTTTATGATTGGGCCATGGTACTGTAAACACATCCAAAGAAAAGTAGTCGGGAATAAACTTCTATTAAAGTTCTTGTATGAAATAAAATAATGCTCTTAATAAATTATAACAGGATGTCTAATTATGTTCGCGGGTGGATGGACGGCTAAACGCCTGAGGCCTTCTGCAACCCATGTCGCTCGTGGGGCTTGACTGGTGGCCTATAGGTGACAACTGGTTCCGCCTCATGCAAAGATTTTAAAGATGGCTAAACCTATAACCCTGCGAACAAAACGAGCATTACCGGTGTCAATAACCGCTGTGTTGCTTTGAAAATAATTGATTGTGGGTGTTCGAGGATTTCGAAAGCGAGTTCACATCTATGAAAATTTTGCTTGTATAATTTTATAACGAGCGCTTTCAAATTTGTTAACTTCGGCGGCCGCTACATGTATTCGTGTCTACAGGGAAATTCTGGAATTATACGGGGGGGCGCCAGGAAGTCGGATAATTCCCGTAGCGTTCAACGTCCCAAACTTCTAACTTACCTTGAGGGTTTCGAGTAGTATACGGGGTGGCCAGAATATGCTACGGGGAAGATTGACACGTCACCTGGAGTAGCGCCAATGTTGAAATTGGTGAATTAGATGAAAACTTGTCACGTGGTACGGCGCCAACTGTTCACCAGGACGTTTTGCAGGCGGAAACCGAACTGGTCAAAGACCTGCGTTAAGTTCGATCGGGGATTCGGAAAAGCGTGGTTATACACGTCACCTGAACCAGCGCCTTGTACACAACCCAGGTAGCTTCTTCGGGCTTAGGAGAAGTTATCGATTGGGACATGCGGTCTCGAAGAATTGTTTATTCTGCCCGGAGTGCGTGCTTTATAAGCTTTTGGGATCCACGTTATCTCGAATTCAGACTGGAGATTCAAATAGTGGGGAAACGGCTGCGTTGAAGATGCTCGCCGTACAGTCGCGCATCGCGTGATTTTCACTTAAATCGTGCATTAAAACACCGAGCTAAAATGTAGGAAGATGGTGACATGCAAATTTAAAATAATTAAAATTATTTGTGTGGTAAAAATTTGCATCGAAGCTATCGTTACAGTTCTGCAGCTGAGCACCCTTCCCGTAGCCAAGAGAATTTTCCAGATAGAAATTTCCCATCCATCCTCGGTAGATATATCAGTTGACGCTTATCATAAATCGCATATATCTCTTCACCTACCTCCAAAGGTGTATTTTTGTTTAACTATCGCGAACGAGCCCCTTTCTTCCACTGATCCTTCCCACTGAGCTAACCGAACCACCTTATTTGCGTTGTGAGTTGTTGTCAACTGGTTTTCCCAGTAACCAAACTTGGTTCCTTCCTACGTCTAGAAAATTCCTTTGGGTTTTTTTGTGTTTATTCTTACTTCGCCGCCTTAGTTTAGGAATAATGAAACAAGTATACACATTTTCGCATTGTTAGATGCAAATACAGTTGGCGGCTGCTGCTTTGTAGAATCTTCATCTAAGTGTTTTTGTTTTCAATATATGCAATTCTTTATTTCAGAATTGTTGTGTCATATACTTAATAACTCGAATGGACTAGTTTGACATATTCCTAAGTGTGCGGTTTTGTGTACATGTATAAATCCTTTAAAGACGAAATATTCAAGGTTAAGAGATACAAAACAGTTATTACAAAGAAAGCACTTCAATTTACCTTCGGAAAATTTCCAAATTGTAAGTAATAACACTTTCAGGTTCACTAAATGGAAATCCACCGATCAAACTCTGCAATTATTTCAAAACACATTGTCGTAAAATGTATAAGAAGTAAACGTATCAATTACTGTTAAAAGGACTTCTAATAGAAGCTAAGGTGCAACGATAAATTCTTTCAATGTTATTTGTTGCTTCATAAAGTCCTTTGCTTATGGTCCTGCTTGCCTTCTGGCTCCTGGCTTCTGGATTAAAATGGAGGGTAAGTTACCTCACACGCACTTCGGCCGCATTAAGTGGGCCCACTGTGCTACCTCCCAGCAGCTCTCCAAGTTGGGTATCACTCAAGCCATCCAAACCTTTGAATGTACTTAAGGACGACCGAAACTGGAGTGTTGCTAATTCTGACCATATCGGGCCAGAAGTCTCCCAACATCGATGACACAGAACGTGTTCTGCTGTCTCGTCATCCTCGTTGCATCCGCGACAGTTTGGGCTGTCCACCAGTCCCATCCTGTGCATATGTTGGTTTAGAGTGCTGTGTCCAGATAGGATACCCACGACTAGTCGAAGGTTCCTTCGGGACAGTTGCAAGCAATATTTGGCTGTCTTTGGCCAGGGCGCTGTAATAGCAGCCCTTGCTTGACGACAGCTTTGCATGTTAACCCATCTTCGTATGAAGCTGTTTAAGGTTTCTCGATATAGCATAGAGCTTAATATTATCAGGGATATAGGGATTACGGGTTCTAGCCCCCAGAGAAGTTGCCCGGAAGCCAGTCTCGCAATCTCATCAGCCTCCTCATTGCCGTAGTTACCGTCATGTCCTTTCACACATACAAGGGAAACGACATTATTTTTTGAGATACCCTCGAGAGCTTCACGGCACTGCAGTACCACACCTGAGGTGATTTTGCAACTGCCCAGGGCTAGTAAAGCGGCTCTACTGTCAATGAAGATAACAATACATTGATTCTCGATTTTCCTTTCAAGAATTGCTTTCGCACCATGCATTATTCCAATTACTTCCTCTGGGAAGACGGTGGCCATTTTTCCTAGTGGTATGCTTTGGCGGAGGTTGAAATCGTTAGAGAAAATTCCGGCACCCGTTCCGTGCTTTGTTTTAGATTCATCAGTAAAGATGGATATATCTATATGCTGGGTAAACCCGGCATTTTCATAGACGTTAAATTGTCTATTGAAGGCATATTGTAGAGGAAGGTAGTGTACAATAGCGTCCAGAAGAGGGATCTTGTCAACCGCCGCATTCAGAATGCGGGTATGCCTGCCTCCCTTGCCTGGTGTGTGCCACAGCCCTTTGTAGCGCAGCCTCAAATCGGTCATTACGGCTACTTCCTCCACAAAAAGATCAAGTGGTGGAAGGCATAAGATCACCTCTAAAGCGGCCGTAGGGGTTGAGCGTATATCACCTGTAGAACTAAGACAGGCAAGCCGTTGCATATGTCCTAGTTTACTTGCTGCCACAGCCTGTCTGACTCTGGGCCACCAGACAAGTGCTCCATAACATAGCATGGGCCTAATCACGGCAGTATACAGCCACAAGGTAATTCGGGGGGAGAGTCCCCAGGATTTACCTAAATCGCGGCAACACTGCCAGAATGCCATGCATGCTTTTTAAGTTTTAACTTTTAAATGTCTCTCCCAATTCAGCTGTCTGTCAAAAATAACTTCGAAGTATTTGACATTGTCTGAAAAGTTGAGAGAAGTATTGAATAGGAAAGGTCTACGTAAAGGTCCCACCTTCCCTTTTTTAGTGAAAAGTACCATTTCGGTCTTTGAAGGATTGACAGAGCGGAACTGTTCATTACACCATGTTTCCGTTATTCGAGGAGCTGTCTGCATCAAGTTACAGAGCGTGCCCTCGAACTTGCCAGTAATGAGAATGACGATGTCATCCGCATATCCAGTAGTATAGAATCCACCATCATTCAGTGTGCTTAGAAGGCTCTCCACCGCTGTATTCCACAGTAGTGGAGACAGAACTTCACCTTGCGGACAGCCCTTCGTCACAACACCTCTAATGGAGTGGTCTCCTATATTAAATTGTACTCTCATCGTAAGCATGTTTTATCCACTCACAGATAGTGGGTGCCACACCATGCCTGCGTAAGGCAGAGTTAATGCTTTCAAAGAAAGCCTTGTCGAAGGCTCCTTCGAGATCAATGAAAACTCCCAGAGTGGACATTTTATTGTCCAGCGATCTCTCAATACGGTTCACTACAGCATGTAGCGCCGATTCAGTAGATCTCCCTGAAATATAGGCATGTTGGTTTAGGTGCAATGGGTGTAAAGTCAGCACCCTTTCCCGTATTTTTCTGTCACAAAGTCTCTCAAGCGTCTTTAGTAAGAAGGATGTAAGACTAATGGGACGATATGATTTGGCCTGGGTATAATCCGTACGCCCTGGTTTAGGTATAAAAACTACCTTCACTTCTTTCCAGCTCTCCGGTATATATCGAAAAGCGATACATGTCTGGTAGATGCGCACCAGGTGAAAAAGCATCAGGTCCAGTCCCCACTGTAGTAGGACTGGAAAGATACCGTCCACTCCTGGTGGAGTTTGTTTATAGCCCAGATTACCTTGTCAGCCCGTACGACCTGGTTTTTCACATTCCAATCCTCCTCTGAGGGAGGTGGAATGTTGGGTCTTGGCCATACATTGCCAGGGGTGACAATACAGCCTAGAAAATGTGTTTGAATCAGCACTTCCGCTGTCTCTTCGAGTTTGGTTGTAAAAAAACCATCCCCTCGCCTGAGACAGCCTGGCTGTTGGTTTGGATTCTTAGAAAGGATCTTCTTCAACCGAGCCGCGGAAACAGTGGTCTCTACGGAACTGCAAAACGTTTTCCAAGAGTCCCTCTGTCTCTAGCGGATTTCTTTTTTGTATAATCGGTTTTGGTCTTTATAGACCTCCCAGTCACTAGTAATTCTAGTTCTTTTTGCTTTGTTAAAGAGTTGCCCAATGCCCAATGTTGATTTCATCCTGTCGAGTTTCGGACACCACCAGGAGGTTGTGCAGCTCGCTTTGGATGTCTCCAAGGGACATGACAATTCGTAAGATTGTAGGATCGAGTTCTGCAGTATATCCACACTGATTTGCAAGTCCTCTACCGTACCAATCTTTTCTGGGAAAACCGAATCCACCAGGTGAGTTTCCAGATCTGTCTTGTAAGATAGTCTGTCAGTCCGCCTAGGGTTTCGATATTGTTTTGGTTGAGCTTTAGTTCCAGATAAACTGATACAAAGCTATCTGTGGTCTGACATAGACACAACAGGTGATACCTGCCAGCCCACAATATTATTGGAAATATCTGAAGAGGCCAGAGTGACATCAATCACGGTCTGGCTACGCGTTGTGACAAAAGTTGTTTCACATGCACGGTTCAGTATTTCTAAGTTTGTACTTATTGGGTACTCAATTACAAACTTACCTCGGGTGTTAATGCCACTGCTACCCCACGAAACGTGGTAAGCATTTGCATCACAGCCAATAATTATAATAATAATATAATATTTTATTTATTCCCTATGTAAATACATAATAAACAGAATATCAAGTGAGAACATGTACGTAACGTCGCCATCCTAGCTTACTACGATATAAAACAACTAAACATCATATTACGTTAACGAAAAATGAATAATAATACATGTACAATAGAACACAAACACACAATAACATGTATAAAACGATGTAGAAAACAAAAAAATGAGATACAATACGAATTAATACTTGTTCTTCAAAAATAATTTTAATTCTCTTTTAAACTTAATAATATTTGTGCAGTGTTTAACTTCTGCTGGCAAGTTGTTGAACATTTGTAGCCCTTTATAAAAAATAGATCTTTGCGAACTGGTTCTTGAATAGAGGGGCAGTCTAAAATGACTACGCCTTCTCAATTTCCTATCATGCACATCTGAATTTAATTGCACCAATTCATTTAAATAGTTCGGAAGCATGTAACGCTAGCTCCCGTTTAAATGTGATTAATTCAATAATAAATAATATATGCCAATTTAAACGTCGCCCACCTTTAGCGTTATCAAGAACCCGGCGTGTCCCAGGGAGATAAGCTAGCGCACACCGAAGTTCCGCCCGTAATAACAACGCGAGACAAAGGTTCGACGCGCGTCGCCTCCCCACCTAATAGCTTTACAAGACCTATAAAACCAGTTGCAGAGCTTATTTAGACAGATTTTCCTAGGGATTTCTCATACAGATTTTCCAGACCGATCTCCCCAGTCCGACTCCCATTCCCGATCATCCCGTCCTGTGTTCCTGTCCAGTACGAAGAGAGATTATTACAGAGATTTTCCTTCCGATAGGTTGTCCTTCCAGAGAGTTCCTTCGTCGACTCTACCAGTACCTGGGGAACCGTTCCGAGGCTGAGTTTAATTCAGTGGTCTCAATCGGACGCCTGAAACGCAAGCCAATTTCTCCTGTAAAATTCCTGACAGCTAGTTCAATTCAGTGGTTCTGTGAAGACGTCTGAAACGCAGCTAATTATCCTGTAAGATTCCTGACGGCTAGTTTAATTCAGTGGTCTCAATCGGACGCCTGAAACGCCAGCCAATTTATCCTGTATATATCCTGCGCCGAAATCCGTTGTAAATCAGCAATAAATAACGTAATATCTGAACCCCAGCTCCCTTGGCATTTTAAATTTAGCACTTTGCTATTCAAGCAGAATTAGAAGCTTCAAGCTATCTAATTGGAATTTACCTGTATTAACCATTGAGATTTGCAGCAGCCGACTTGCCTGGGAACTCCACGGGCTTGGCCGACATCCTCGTCATAGAACTCGCCTGGAGGTGCCAAGGTTGATAACCTCGAAAATCGATCTCCGAGCGAAGCCCCATCGGGCGGCGAATTTCTCGGAATATTTTAACAACAAACTGTAGTTACACGTATAGGGTGAGAACTCGCGTTAACAGTTTTAATTTGTTACTTGTTGACATAGACCAGAATCCGCAAACCGAAAAATTTGACAGACTGCACGGCGTCGCCATCAGCGCGCAGTTCGACGCCGATCGGGAAGCCCCGACAATTCTCGACGCTTTCGAAGCGGAGCGCCTAGGACGTCGGCAGATACTCCCAGCACGGATGTGACGCGGGTTGCAGCAGCCGTAGGAACCAGCGACGTTATTTCAAGACAAAAATGTTAATTTTGAGGGTAACGAGTTATTATTTCTTGATAAGCACCAATAATTAATGAACCGGTATGTCCAGCGATTCATCTAAGGAATAGCATAAAACATGGCATAACATAAAATATAGTGATTAATATAGTCCCAATTGAATTTGCCTTTCGACTACAAGTATGACGTAGAGTCTATTGTACTGTGACATTGATAAATTTGCATAATACCACAGCAGGAGAGGAACTGAAATGTATATATCAATGGTAAAAGTTTTAAAATAAAACGTGTGATCTAGTGGCTTATGATAAACAGTGGCCGGTATAACACTGCTTTTCCTATTTTAACAACCCTGGCTATTACGGAAAGTGAGACAACTCGAAGTAAACTTATTGTCGAATATGATAAAAGTGTACTGTCGAACTTGGGTTTCGCTCACCTAGCAACTAGAAAATTACGTTAATTATAATTAGACCTAAAAAACCTAGCCCTTCGCACCCACGTAAGGAACACAGGAATCATTAGAGAAAATAACAACAAATGACCTGTACATCAACAACAATTTAAAAAAGTTATAATTGTTAATTGCACTGTTATAACAAATATTTAGAAGAGGGGCGCATATGAAAAGAAATGGTTGAAATTTTTCTCCATGGTTGTTTCGTATGTTAGATGTTTTTTATTTCTAAATATTTGTTTAAACATTCTAATGAAAAATTAGTACCGAGTAAATTATTGCTCAGATCGTTTGCTATTACATCGTTCTGAAGATACTTATCTGTATTTTTTAACATTGGACACAAGGGAATGAGGTTTTGAGCTCTAATTCCGAAGACTGTAATTTTTTGGATGCTAGATGAACAAAACTCAAGTTCGACAGAACATTATTATCATAATAGGTTAAGTTTGAGTCTTACGTAATACACAAGGTGAAAAAATTGAGAAAGGCCAGTGAACAATTTGAGTGGATTATGTAGCTGCGATTTCTTATTCTATATCTTTAAATTTTAAACAACTTTCTCAAATACATTTCCTCGCTTCCGGCAGAATTATAATTCGATATATTCCTGCAGTACTAAGAAAGAGACACCGGGACAGGATCATAACCAGTCATTGTAATTAGTATTAAGTATATAGGGTGTTTGAAAAACAATGAGACACCGTCTAGAGGGATAATATTCTCATCATAATAGACTGATAGACCCAAGTATGCCTTAGTAAAAAATGCACCATTAGTTACTCGCATGAGAAGCTGAATTTTTTATTTTCCTTAAGTAAACGATACTTACCTGGTCGAGTTAAAACTTGACACGACCTAGTTGTACCAATTTTCCCAAATCAAGCAACTGAAACTAAAACTATGTACAGCGGGCGCTACTACCCTACCTCCACTGCGGATATGATATTATCTAAATATAGTGTTATAGTAGTAGAATTTATAGTATAGGTTGCCTTTATGTGGACTGCTTTAATAAATAAATTACCAAACATAAAAATATTAATTGGTTTCAATAATGAATTAATTGTGTCAAGCCAGGTCTAATTAAAATTATTGTAATTATTTTGACTTTCCAAAAGAAAGGTTTATTGCCTCTCTGTATTCTATTTATTTGCAAATTAAATGTGGCTGAGCCCCGGTGTAGCATGAAATGACTTGTAATCTCAGGTTAGGTTCACGAAATCTGTAGCACAATTGCCACCTAGTCTAATTATTAGCAAGTATGACAGATGCATGACTGTATGACAAACAGGTTTATAACCTACAATTTAATTCAACCTCAAAATGGCTTACTCGCACAGAAAACAGCGCAAATTTAATTCAAAAATATACGGTACCCCCCACCCAAGAAAAGCGCCCTTCCGTGCTTTCCAAGAATACTTCGATACTCAGCATCACTCCGTTTCGCTAATACAATGAAATGCTATGAACCAGTTATTTATCAAAAAAAAAAAAAAAAATTTTTTTTGCCGACGACCATAGCTCAAAAGTTGATGTTGCCTACATTTTCGGAGGACCTATCGTATGAAAACGATCCAAGACTTCAGGAAGGTTCCTGGCGACCGGAATCGTGTACACATACGAACATACATCCCCCGCACAGCACGTTTAGGCACCCCCCAATACACCCCCAGATTGATCTAGTGGGCTGGGATCTTCACCAAAAGATCCGCACCGCCGCGCCGAGACGGAGATTTGATATAGTGGGTTCATTAGTCGGTTGGCTCGAATTTTAGAGATATTTGACTCAGCGTGGTTTTCGATATGAGGGAATTTCAATACTTCGTACACTTCGTGTCGAAGTAACTACATCAGGTACATTATTCAAATCACCGTTACGTCATTTGCGGCAAATTTGTTTTGTTTTAGAACGCCAAAGGACGCGGTGCTTTTTATATTGTTTGATTTCCGCTGTAATGCTCCAACTGCATTTTCAAAGGACGAAATTCTGAAAAGGGCATGGAAACTGGAATCTGCACGTACGGCTACTAAAAAGCCTGCTCTTGATGATGGTAATTGGAAGCTGTGGTAAATTTGCCCTTCGGTCATCTTACCGTTCATAGATACAATAACCTTTAATTACCACAACACGCTCATAATTTCTGTACGTCGCACACCATTTCTGTATGATATCAAAATTCATATCATCGTTTAATATAGTTCATTCGCTAAGATTCTAACTAGCATGTTATTTGTCCTTTTATGTCTGTAACATTGAAGTAGATCACAATTTTGAGTCATTATCTATAGACATAAAATTCTTAAGAGGTCTTTTATAAGAACACCATATCAAAACCAAATATATTTTTACAACCTTCTGCAAATAACTGTTTGGACTAAAATTGCTCTTAAAATTTTGGGTATTAAACTAATAAAATCGATAGTATAATAGTTTATCTATTCCTTCTGCTATAAGTTCAAGAAATTGTCAATGTGCATCACCAGCAGAGAAATATTTTAAATATATTGTATTTGTGATAGTATTTTTTCATGATAGTCAAAAATATCTTAATTTTACGTTCTATTCCAAAAGTTTGCTAAAATTCAGTTTCCCGTTTGTTGTTGTGCACTGAAAAGTCACGTGGACCCCTGTTCGGATATTTGTAGTTACTCCGATCGCTCTGTTAAAATCGTTCCGTAACCATGCTGTATAACGACTCACTACGCGGACTAAGGCCTGAGAATCCTCCTTCAATCGATGCCCATTATCGACGCTTTAAGCTGAAGCTGTCTATTCCTTATTCTGAATGTTTTATGAGCCAAGCGATACAAGGAAGAAGTCCAGTAACGGATTAAGCTATATGAGGCGTTCCTGCTCCCATCAAGCTATCAATATTGTTTTTCTTTATCCGATTGTTAGATACTTTTTATGGTCACCAGCTGTCAACAGGGATAGACCTAAATGTATTTCTTGCTTTTCATCATAATACATTTTTTTGGTAAAACGAAATGCAGTTACATGGATTTTTCAAATAGGATAAGCACTTTCGAGATTACAAGATAATGTAAGTCATATCCTGGAGCTAAGTACATTTCCAGTGGTCCAGAGAAATATTTCTAGCGGTCCCATTTCATCTCCGGCCAATACATCCAGTGGCGCTTAACACAAGTTACACAGATCGGTTTTGATTATCCTGAGCAAACACTTTTCCATCTTACAACCTCTTTTACACTAAACTACTGCACCACTTTTTTTAATCATTACTTTCCTTTATGGAAAACATTGCTTCATCGCTTTACATTTTCAAGCTGTATTTAACAGCACTCTTTAGAAGTTCTTGATCTTGTATTAATCTTATATATTATAAATAATATATATTCGCTTGTTCTTAATTTTCAGATATTTTTGGGTTTCCAAGTTTATAAGTGTCTAAATATTAATTTTCAAAGTAGTATTTTTGACTAAAAACGTATCTACTATTCAATCTTTGACGCTACTAACAGTAAATATCTAGAAAAGACCAATAACATTTTTTTTGTAATTACTGCAAAGGCTAGAAGTAAGAAAACGGTTTCAAAACGAGTTAAAAACAAAGTAAATGGTACGCTAATTTACCGGTAAGCCATCCTGGCGTTTGTATTCAATAGTCGCAATCGAAAGCAATACTTGGATTGCGCCGAAGTAAAATAAACTAGAATCGCAGGCTTAAATAAACTATTAAATACAAGAAATAATGTAATGCCCAACAAATACATTTCACGAGAACACAGACAATTAAATACTAATTTAAATACCAATAATAAGGCAATATAAAAAATTGCTCCGCTAGGGGAGGTTAAGTGCAATAGGATTTTACCAACACCATAAAAAAATCATTCAGTAATAATATCTATGCACTCTGATATAGGTGAAACAACCTCTACCTATAAGAAATATGTCAATTGCTTCATCCATCAACGGCGTTTGTCAACTGCATGTATTTCATTCGCTAGCTAATATGGTATTTTGCGGCTAACAGATCCATAACCACGTATCATTCCTGCTTCGGCCCCTTCAAAAATTGCTTGAAATTCCACCATATATTGACCGTTCGGCATCATTGGTGGAAACTGGGATTGATCAATTGTCCACTTGCAAATTTCGTACTTCTTTCTCTGAAAAATTTAATCCAATTTTTGATTTTAAAGTACTTTAGGTTAATTATAGTTCCATTCAAGTTGTGAACTAAAGTCAATATTTGAAAGCCTAAGGAGTTTCGTTAGAAAATCTAGGAAACTTGTTACCATACAGCTTTCCTAAAGGCGAACACTTGTGGTTCACACGTCAATTCCTGTTCTTTCCCTAGGGGAAATATGTGTATTTAAACCATTGGAATAATTAAATTGTAAGACGGCCTAGAGTTCATTAGTCTCGATATAAACTAAAAATTATGAAAGAGGTGGCAGTGGAGCATGCGTAGGGTTATAAACAACTTGTAGTACGCCCCATATACAACCAGCGAAATAAAATTCCTGAAAAATGTAAAAAATTTAAAGTAACGAAGAAGTAGAACAAAATGTTAATTTGTTTCCTCATATACGAATTTGAACAAATATAAAACAAGACCGATTAAATATAGAGTATATGCCTTATTTAAAGAGGAAAGTACACCCAGCGTCGCTCGAAGTAATCTATCTGGATGTGTACGCACCATTGACATCGACTATTTCGGTCCTGAATAGCCTGTTTCAACTTGCAATGAAGTGCATTCAGTGCGGTGGTAACATTCCGTTCAATGTCCACCATACCGTCAAAGCTGGAGATAGATACGGTAAAAAAGTAGGGATGTTTCTAGATCCCGATACATTTTTGCCAAAATAGATTTTGCAATTAGCGTAGAATGCACAGTGGCATTATCGTAACACTATGAATGCACTTCAGTAAACGCTGTATCACAACCTTGTTACAGGCTATTGACGGGAATACCCATTGACAGAAATATGTTGTGAATTGTGCATCGCTTGTCGAAAAAAGTAAACGGCACAGGCTCCACCTTAAATTTTTTGGAAAAATCTGGAAAGACCAGCCTGCGTAGGAAATGGAGACGAAACACTGCGATAGGACTACTTCCAATATGAAAATTATGGTAAATATTGACAAAACAGGACTTCGCGATATATCTAATAAATGTAACAAAAAGCTTACACCGCAACATCAAGAACAGCATTGACACTAATAATAAATACGAGGTGAATCAGCCAATCAAAATCAATCAACGAGTCAGATAAAGGTGTTTGTTGCCCATCGTTTTTAATAGTTATTTAAACGACATTCTGAGAAAATGGAAAGAAGAAATGCAAAAAGGAATCCCTGTCCAAACATATCAATAAATACAATATTTTATGCAGATTTCCAGACAATAATTGCTAAATCAGATGATGACCTACAAAGAATGCTGTATAAACTAAATGAAATTTCTAAAACTAAATGCAATTGCAAAATATCCGCAGAAACGGCAAAAATAATTGCCTTGAAGAGAAGAGACCCTGTATATATAAGATAATGATAGATGGCAATATAACTGAACAAGTCAGTCATTTAAATTTTCTGGGTTGCGATGTTTCCTATAAATACGACAACAATATAAAGAAGAAGGTCCGAAAATTCTAGAATTTGTGTTGCACAATTCAAAGAACTCAAACAAAAACGACAAGAGAAACTCAATTAAAATTATACAAAGCAATGGCAGTCCCAACCTTGTCATACGAATGTGAGACGGTACAAATAGCAGAAATAAAATTTTTAAGATCAGTACAAGGATGTACTCGACAAGATCAGTTACAGAAATCCACGAATGTCCAGAGAAATGGAAATGCCACATGTTAAGAATTGAACCTACACCTTTTACTAAAATAATTAACCAATATCCACGCAGAGAAGAAACAGATGTAGGTAAACCGAGACGGAGATAGAGTGTTGAGTCGAAACAGGTCTTAAGCCTCAACCGTCAAAGAAGAAAATGATGATAAAATCTAAAATATTAATTAACGAATGCTCCAGCAAACCAATTTATTCCCGTTTTCAAAAAAACTATATACTAAAATTAAAAGTATTACATAGCTTTTCAAGGGATCTTCAAGAAAAGTTCCTATGTCAATTTCGCCTCGCTCTAAATTGATAGGTGCTCTTTTGAAGTTGCCCCATGAGTGGGGAACGTCGCTTGAAAAGCACACCAGCAACAGGCCAGGGAGTGCAGTAAGGAAGAAGCAACAAAGAGACAACGAAGCCAGATGTGAGTGTAGGCGATCCCTTTTTACGTATCATACGCGATAAGTTAAGCAGCTCTGACGTAAGCGCTTGGTCGGTATTCAACCGGACTTGAATTAAACTCGGTGCCGTTATCGTAAGTTAATTGCCGCTCGCTTCAAAACTCGACTGTGCTCGGATCTTCGCTTACACACAATAATTATATTCTCGGCTCCGCTGCATGAGCATCTCTGTAAGTCGACGTTCATCGTCAAATTCCCGCATCTCTGTCGTCTCGCCGACCCTCTCCGTAGCTCAGTCGTACTCCAGGTCAAAATTTTCGTATATCTGTAGTCCGACGACCATTCTCGTGGGTCAATCGTGGCCTAGATCTGGATAAAGAGCTCTCATTGCAACAAATAATCTTCAAGATGCTGAAGCCCTTTACTACTTTAAGCTGCAAAACCTTTTTGCCTTCATGAAGATATTGTGGGCACTAATAATTGCAAAAATAATTGCAGTTATACACAGCTTGAACAGAGCTTGTAATTCGTGCATATTTACACCTCTCCTTTTAGTAGCTAGATATTATCTACTGTTATAATTAGATATTATTGTTATATGTGTATCTTATTCGAGTTTTCGTTCCACAGACCCCAGTTTGGAGCTCCTCCCCATCGGCAGGGACAACCTTAAATATTATCAATATAAAGCTTCGATTGTGACTAGCCTAATAAATTTCTAACTGCCAGGGCCATTTTCTAAGATAATAATAAATCTAATAGCTGTCAGCTCTACCTGTCGCTGAATATTATCCCCCGCAATCTTTTGTGTTCAATATAGACTTTTATAGGTGAAATCTTTGTTCCTACACTTTATACCTCTACATGAAGCTTTTTAGCTGATTAAACGTTAATAGGTAGAAACAAGTTAATTACTCCGAAGTCATTCCCTTCTAGGTTAGGAAACGCCATTAACGGCCTGGGCAAAAATTAACAATCCAGTAGCGTTTGACAAATAATAATTATCTACTTTCTACGTTCCTTCAGAACTAATTTGGACGCATAGAACGCGCCTGTGTCCCACTCTAGATAGCTGGGTGTACTTTTGCTTTATTTATTTTGCAATGCAACAAATTCAGAAGGCTAATGTACAGAGAGTTCCTATCTAATAGTTAGTTGGGATATACTAAATTTGTTCTCTGGCACCTCTTCCTAGTACCCAGCCAGCTTGTAAAAACGGTTTAATAAATGTTTCCAAACGGAGAGATATCCGGGATGTATTAAAAAGTTCCTGGTGAAGACAATTTCCGTAAAAAATGGCTGAAGCAAAGGAAGAATCTTAGCAGATAACTCTATTTTAAAAGTATTTTCTAAAGTTCATTGAGCGTCTATTATTGGTAAGATGATCAGTACTCATAGTACTTACAATTTTCTAGCCAATTCACAGCTCATCACAGAGGAAAGTATAACATCTACTATTGTGGAAGTAATGATAAGAGTGATGACGAATACCCTGCTTTTCGAGTTGACCAAGGTAGCGCATAATATTAAATGTTTCGAAAAAATTAGGCGCTAATTTTTTATATTGTTCATAACAGTGTGGTAAAATCAAGTTTTAAAGCAGTGCATTAAGCGTTATTAAAGCTCCAACAACTTCGACTAAACATAAACTAACGTCACCTTAGATATAGGACATCCCAGAAAGTTTCCACATTTTACAGCGCTTGCGATTCCTAACGTGTTTCTGTTGAAAGCGTCGCAGAGGTTAGCTTGAGCACGAAGGGGAAACGGTCGGTATTCGTTACTCAGGAATTTATTGCCTGAGCGACAACCTACAACAAAATCGAATTCTGTCGTGAGTTAACGCACTACATAGACAAATCAGATAGCTACCTGTAAATCATTTACAATGTCCACTTTCAAAATAAAGGTTACGTTCGTGGCGGCGCACGTCCTGTTATACTTATATGTGGTAACTGTTGCAGCTTGAATAAATTTTTCATTATAACGGACCAACTCCACCCTTTCAAATTTAATGTCGTAGTCGTTCTGCTGCAACTGATTCGGGATTTTACTAAACATGCCTTACTTGTTTGCTTTACTTACCTTAAGTAAAATATTGGACTGACTGCGGTTAGACTCCGACGCTATCACCAGCAAAAAATTATGAAATGTGATAAATACTAATATTCTTAACATTGTTATTTACAAATAGCAGCTTATGTGGTAAGCTTTCAAGAACTGTTTGTTTAAAGTACTTCCCCACATCAACTGTTTGTTTTCGAGGTAAATTTAGAATTAAGCATGACATTGCTGCCGTTATCTGATCAATTTGATGACTTTTGTCATTATATGAGCATGCATATTACTAGTGTTCGGATGTATATCTATTAAAAGTAGTATGGTGGTATACAGGAGCAGTTTTCTATAACTAGAAAATTATGTAAAATTCAATATGATACAGTTATTGTATTAGACTTTAACGTATATTCTCTTTAATAACATTCTGCAAATACGTGCTGCAGTTCCAAAAGCATTTTAGATCGCCGCGCCGTCCTTGCTCTTGATGATAATCTAGGATTAAGGATCGTGTTTACACAGGTTTTTTTCCTGGGAAAGGTTTCTATAAGTCGTATTTTAAAGCAATACCAAATGTAAACAGATGCTAGTGCGGTGGAGTGTGTATTATGGAGTAGATCTAATTTGACTTTCTTTCGACCTCGGCCATTTTCACACATTTAAAATTGTAGTCGCATGAATCTATACAGCTTTTGTGAAGAGAAGAATCGCTTTAGCCTTACATACAAATGGAAAAATTGAGATAAGTTCAGTATGAACCGCCGGATCGATCTAAACATAATCACGATCAGGATTATTTCATAGCCGATTCGTGTGCATGTTCATCCAAGGACCTGAATAGCTCAATTTGTATACCATTGCATTTAATACAGTTTTAACATACGCTTTGTTCATTTTCGATATGAGTTAGTGTTATCTACAATGGCTACCACAAGAGGGTTTAGTCTGGCCTTCTTGGTCACACAATTTGCTCCAACAATAACCACGTTAAACATGTACAAGACCTGTACAAGATTCCAACCCCTTTAGTAACTACCCAACATATTAACCTGGTCTCTTCAATCAACAAACTACATACTGTGATACTTCTTACAAGTACAAAAACTTAAAAACTTTAGACGGACTCCGTAACTACCTGTCAGGATAGCGTAGTGGCACACTACTGTACTGCCGAGTCTGAGGTTGGGGGTTCTAACCTCGGCCCTGTAAGATTCCTTCCATTTTTACCGTTACAACTAAAATGCCATATTATTGGCTCTCTGTGTCCCATCCGTGCTCACCGCTAGCGGTATTGGTAAATGGACGAATGTGCGAACTCCCTTTAGCCTTAGTCGTCTCACATACACACTTGTGTAAATTCAATACGATAACGGCCATGTCACATTAAAACCACCGGTTTGAAGGATTGCGAAAGGTGAATTTGTTATAGAGAGTGGGAGTCCCAAAGAAAGCATGTTTTGACCATGCTCCATGCCAACAATGTGCCGGAGTATCGATAAGGTGTTTTCGCTGTTTCATCTTGTTTAATTTTTTAAAACAGCAGTTAGCAAAGAACCATTTATCACTACTGAATCTAACATGCAAGTAAACCAAAATAAAATCAAGCTTAGCTTTGAAAATTAAAACATATGTCGATTATTAATTCACATTATGTTGGATATGGACTATTATAATAACTGTCATATCTAAATTAAAAACATCTGCAGTAATAGACCACATGACTTAATTTTGTCAAAGCCATGCTTGATTTCGTTTTGATTTGCTCACATGTTATATGCAACAACGTCTATTATAATATATAGTATAATTATTTTTATATACTATGGCTATGGAATAGTTCCTAAGTTATGATTGCAACTAAAACTTAACCATTAAATTTCAGGTTTGACATTTAAGCACAAGAATAAATAATAATCAGAAGAATATCTCGTATTACCTGACCGCCGGCGCCTCATAGCCTTGGGACGTTTTTAAACCGAAATTCTAACCGAAACGGCCAGTGCAGTCAGTGTAGGTAGCGGCTTTCCGGAGAGCTATTTGGAATACAAAGGTTCGAGGTCACCCGTTGTCGGCATCGACATCAAAGCGGTTGTGTAGAAGATATCCTTCTGGTTATTATTTATTCTTGTGATTTAAGTATAAACATAGATGCATTCATAAATTCGGAAATGTTCTATAGCCATACCAGATGAAAGTAATTTTAGATTATACTTTATTTACAGTACAGCTACTAGAACTAATGCGCCAGAGGAGAAATTTTTGTTTTTCGAAACATTTAAATATGACCCATTTTGTACACAACTACGGGCACCTCGCCCTCATCGGCTTTTTGCATTCCCGATCGAGCGTGCTTTCTCCAGTACCATATAACGGTAATAGCGCAAACTGTACTACTACACTGCTATATGATGCTGTGTTATTGTAGAACGACCCTTTATTCATTCCAATAGAGGAACTAACCAAAATTATCAATAAAGGCAAGTGAAGAGTTTGGCTAGGATGGGTCGTGTAGAGGGGAGACTGGAATACTACCCCAGAAATAGATACAGCACCCAGCTTGGAAAAAAGTTTAAAGTGGTACAAAAGGTAACGGTGTGGGTTATAGAGGAACAACGACTGAAGATTCGTCTCATGACGAACTGCCTCAGCTAGTAGACAATAACTATCATACGGGGAAAATTCTTCAGATATTAAGTTTCAAGTAAAATAAAACTTACTAGGAAGGCTCCTTGGGCTGCAAAATGCAAATTTTAGATAGGTGACAACTGTATGTTTAAACAAAAATATTTTTAAATACGTAGATGTCCGATCTCTTGGTAATTACACTTTACAACATATACGTTTTGGTCGATTTACTTTTAATAAACGCAAACAATCTACGTATTGCTAATTATTATTAGTAGTAGTTATAATATTTATTTACGATCGATCAATAATAAGGCAATTTTAGTTCAGCCGTAAAGCAAGTCCTATTCGTCCTCGGGAGATAAAAAGGTATATTATGTTATTGGGAGTAATAGCTATTAACATATCTAGGAATGTTATGAGTATCATAACTGCCGCAGATGTTTTGAAATCCGAGCTCGTAGAGCGAGGATTTTAAAACTTCTAAGGCAGTTATGATTCATAACATCCGTGATTTGTTCAATAGTTTATCGGTTGCTGTATGGTTATGGTTGCCATGTAGGGTAATATTCTTTAACCCTACAGATAAGTTATGACCTAGTTACCAGCCTACTTTTGTATATGTAAACAAAGGCTTAATATCCTGAAACCGATAAAAGTAATTAATTGTTCAGTTAGGAGTATTCCCAATTCGCTGTTATAAGAAATTAGGCCAACTGTGATCTTATCAGAATTGGGGTGATTAATGAATAAGTTATTTATGAAACCAGTTAGAAAATACTTCATTTTGCGTAGTGTGGGAATTTGGAGGACGACCGTCGCGAGACCCACAAAGTAACACAAATTACACAACATCGCATTCCTTAACGTGTTCTATTTAAGATGTTTTCAAATTTTAAGAAAAAAAATGGTGCGCTAGACCTTAATCCGATAAAATTATAAACCTTATGTAAAATAAATGGCAATGTATTCAAGATCAAGTAGCTGCACTTTCGTTTTTTCGCAAGTCAATTCATGTACTTTTCATCACTAGTATTTTTATTTCATAACCAGTTACAAAAAATTTCCAGATTTAACAAAAGTTTTGTAAATATCATTGAAGCTATACGTAATCTTCAACAAATCAGTAGCGTAACATGTAATTCGTCAAATACATTCCAGACGTAACAAAAACATTATCCTAGTAGAACCCAATCGACTCGTAGAGAATTTATAAAGTGTGCAAAACTTATTTGAGAAAATTTTACCACAACGTATTTGTGGTAAAGATGAAACAATTGTGCGCAATAAAGAAATAGTAATAATGTTCATAAATGAAAGTACATCCACTAGTAGTAGAACGAGAGCTGGCCCTAATGTGTTTAGAATAGCATCGTGCATGTATGTTGTTTATGTTTTTGAGTATAAATAATTTGAATTAAACTTAGATACTTTTCAAACGCGCCAATGTGGTTTTGCTGCCGCCGCGCTAAAAGTTGTTTCAAGCAGCAACTCAAGTATTTTGTTGCGTGCATAACTGAACGCTGGGCGAGCAAATTTTCTATGGTGTGTACCAGCACCAGTAGAAGGCCAGATTCATGTTTGCCTTGGGAAACTACAAGAGAAGTGAAGCATTAAAACAGCAACCGGTTAGCTGCTCAGAAATGCCGAAGTCTTGTGGACTAAGCATTTTGGCGATTTAGAGTCAGAATGCCAAAACGGAAGGTCCAGCGTCATAAACTAATGCAATAGCAATAGGTCGAGATTCGAGAGACAAATGCCAGTGGTGAAGCAAACTCAGACTGAGCTTAAGCATGTGCGCAGTAGGCGTCATTGTAAACAGCTATCGGAGTAATTTAACACTATTTTCTCAGCTCCCGCGCCATAGTGTCTGAATAGCAGACTAGTAGCATAATATCATTGCTATTGAGCTAGCTGACTATAAGCGAATACATTTAAATTATAAAAGTACAAAACGAAGGGACTCCTAAACGACATGTTACAGTATTCCTGCTGTTTCCCAACAAGTAGAACTTTCACAAGCTATCGTATGAGAGATACTAGGAAAGCAGAATTTTCAAACATTGAAAACGTTAGCAGTTGCTTCCAGCTGATAGCAAATATCTACACATGCTTAAGAAAAGTACTAATATTTTTCAATCCGTACTATCAACAAACGAAGCAACATTCAACAGATAAGGATTTCTAGTTGTAGGCACCTCTTTCAATCATGGGAATTTCATCACAGGCTTATTTTACTGCTTAAATGCAAATTCTTCGCTTGAATATCTTGAAATACGCTCCAGGACTATCTAGGTGTATCTTTAAAAGCTCGTGCCAATATATGGATGCAGCTAAATAGAGCTTATTTAGGAATATAACAAAGAGATTGATCAAAAGCATTTTCAATATTAGACCACGCACGATCTGAACTCTGTAGATTTCCTGGGTTGTTATAACGGAATAAACGAGATTTACAACAACACCCGACCGCACTTACCACAGGAAAGTTTGCGTTTTAAGGCAATGGTAGTTCGCAGATAGCTCGTGGTGTGGCCAAGGCGTCACCATAAAGTCCTGCTATCTCTACTTCGTTCACGCCCGAAACAGCGGATATGATACAAAATACTTGCATAGAGGCTTAACTGCTTGTTAACTAGAAACCTCATTTATTTAGTTATTGACGTTCAGCTCTTCTTTACAATCTCTTAATAACTGTCAGCTCAGTAGTTGAATACAACTTTCGAATTCGACGCATCTTGATGATGAATTTTCTTACTAAATATGTAGCTTAGAAATCAGGTTTATTAAGCCCTTTCGGTTGCAAAAGAGACAACGTAGAGTGTAAATACAAATGCGCAACGCCTAACTAAATTTTTGAAATTCAAACCAACTACACAGCAAGAGTATATCAAATAGTGAAGGTAACCTGTATATAACGAGAAGAGAACGCGATTCAACATAGTTCACCTAGAGTGTACAAATCAGAACAACAAACTTCGAATGTAGACTGTCGAACTGTTTTCGTACAAAGAAAATGAAAATTATTAAGCGCCTAAAAAAATATTACATAGGTCACACATACATGAAATAGATGGCAGCGCAAGAAGCACTGAAAGTTTAAAAAATCAATGACGTTAAATTAAGGTAGTTGCTAATTAACTGAACACCCTTTAAATTAAGCATATCAGTGAGGATATTATTCTTCCGTAAAACACTTTAGTATGTAAGTACAAATGAATACCTTAAATTGATCATCCACAAGGGGGAGAATACTGTATTATGAAGCACGCAGCGTCGAGAAAACCCAGCGGGTTGATCGAAACAAAGACGGTCAAAGAAAGTAAATGAAGGTGTAGCAGCTGTAGTTTGAGATTCAATTCATTAAATGCGATACGAAACAGCGCGACTTATAGAGGAACCCAGAGGCGTACTAGCCCAAAATCCTCGGAGGCAGGGACGCTTAATAGAGATTAACATAACATTGTATGAAAAATGTCTATCTTATGCTATTATAAATATATCACCTGCTTTTCAAAGCTTTGGTCAGTTACGAATGTTTGCTTCTAAGACACGAAATGTGTTTGCGTTCGGTTCCACGTATTCGTTCTTTTTGTCTCCATTTCGGTTCTTCTATAAACTTTATCGTCTGATATTCTTTCTAACCATGTTATCTTCACAATTATTCAATGGAAAGAACTCCCAAAAACTTAAATTTGTTTAAGTGCGTATTTTAAGAATGTGTAGTTAATTTAATGAATTTCTTCCGGCCTGCAAACTTGTGGGATACTAAGCCGACGTGTGCTGGTATAATTAGGAATTGAGTTAAACTATATACAGTGACGTCGCTTAGGGTGCTGATAAGTTAGAAATTCTAATTACATAAACACCTTGCGACTATATTGTATTAGTTGTGTACTCTATACTGACTGGAGTCATTCTACCGATGTGTTTCCTTTACAATTTATGTAGAGCAACTTGTTGGAAGAGTTCAAGGGAAAGCAAAGACCAGTATTAGCATGTACTCCAGGTGACGCTTAAATGTAAGTTTCTTATTTACAGAATTTTCCGATACACCACCTTCCGGAAAATTGTTTATTATTGGTTTCGTGGTGTGAAGAGATCGACAGTAATCTATTATTATATACACAGATCACGAGGCGCCCTGGTTTTTAATTAAGGAGCTAGTGTACAAGTACGTGCTTCGTTCCTTTTTTGCTATCACTCGAATAAAACGGCCCTGTTCTTCGACTGTCAGCTTGTCGAAGCAATTTTATTGTTAATATACTGTGTCAATTAATTATCGTTGACTTTGTATTGTCTACCCTTTATGCGACTAGTTGCCCTCCTTCCTTCGCCGATTATGACTGATTTTTAAATTCAGTACCGTCAACCCAAGCTGCTACTTTTCGAGCTTAGTCGAAGTTACGTAATACCTATCGTAAATTACGGCCAATTTTGAATACGTTGTAATATATTTAAGAATTTACCCCTTTAGGCTTAGGCACCTTAGGTCCGTTTGAGCGTGCTCCGTTGGAAGGCTATCAATATTTTTCCCTGCGGAAATTCACCACCGATAAATACCTGCTAGGTCTGTTACCGTGCAACATAACGTCACCAACAGGCAGATCTCGTTATATCGCCTTTAGATCAACCCCAATTTTTCAGTGTCAATCTTGGAAGTTCTGTTGTGTTTTCTTTTAACGAGACTGGGTACACATTTGTCGCACTCGAAGACTTCACCGTCAGCCGTCAATCTTCGCTAAACTGAGGGGTGACTTACTTTGACCCTTTCATCTCCGCATCCTAAATTGCTGCATCCTTTTAATTATGTTCTATAAGTAAACAATGCATGTTGTAAGTTACCACAATTCTGCATCATGTCTTATAAGTTAAGCAATGCATGTTGTGAAATATTAAGAAATTGGCTGTATTAGACGAACACGTAAGTTTTGAGTGTATTCTTATGGAAAGCGCAGTAATGTTTTAAGCGTTATCGATGTTGGTTTCTGTGAGACATTGTACCCCCACAAATCTGCTAGAGGTTGTCTTATCACGCGAGGTGACGTCAAGAACAGGTAAAACTCTTCAGAATAGTTTTGATTCAATTTTTTTTACGGTTGTGATTTTCAACTGTCGCCGGATATAAATTTCATGTTACGCCAAGTTAAATATTTCAGTAATTATTGCTCAAGGTCTTGCAACATCTCTACTACAAAAATGTAACGCAATCGGAAAAATTATACTTTAATTCTCCAGTTACATTGAACCTTGTAGAGCTCTATGACTGAGACATGGTACTGTGAAGACATCCAAGGAAAAGCAGTCGGGAATAAATTTCTATAATGTTCTTGTATGAAATAACATAATGTTCTTAATAAATTATTACAAAATGTCTAATTATGTTCGCGGGTGGATGGACGGCTAAACGCCTAAGGCCTGCTGCAACCCATGTCGCTCATAGGGCTCGACTAATGGGTTATAGGTGACGCCTGGTTCCGCCTCCTGCAAAGATTTTAAAGATGCCTAACCTATAACCCTGCGAACAAAACTAACACTACCGGTGTCAATAGCTGCTGCGTTGAATTGAAAATAATTGATCGTGGGTGTTCGAGGATTTCGAAGGCGAGTTCACATAATTTTGTAACGAGCGGTTTCAAATTTGTTAACTTCGGCGGCCGCTACATGTTTTCGTGTCTACAGTGAAATTCTGGAATTATACGCGAGGCCACCAAAAATTCGGATAATTTCTGTAGTGTTCAACGTCCCAAACTTGTAACTTACATTGAGGGTTTCGAGTTATAGTATACAGGGTGGCCAGAATATGCTACGGGAAAGATTGGCACGTCACCTGGACTAGCGCCGGTGTTGAAATTGGTGAATTAGATGAAAACACGTCACGTGGTCCGGCGCCAAGTGTTCACCAGGACGTTTTGCAGGTGGAAACCGAACTCGTCAGAGACCAGCATTAAGTTCGATCGGAGACTCGGAAAAGCGTGGTTATACACGTCACCTGTACCAGCACTTTGTACACAACCCAGGTAGATTATTTTTGTTTAAGAGAAGGTATCGATTGAGACAGGCGGTCTCCAAGAATTGTTTATTTAGCTTGGAGTGCGTGCTTTTCTACGCTTTTTGGGTCCCGCGTTATCTCAAATTCAGACTGGAGATTCAAATAGTGGGTAAACGGCTGCGTTAAAGATGCTCGCCGCAGAACCGCGCATCGCGTGATTCCCACTTGAGTCGTGCATTAAAACACCGAGCTAAAATGTAGCAAGAAGCTATCGTTACAGTCCTGCAGCTGAACACCCTGCCAGAGCCGAGAAATTTTTCTAGGTAGAAATGCCCCATTCATCCACGGTAGATACATCAGTTGAAGCTTAACATAAATCGCATATATCTCGTCACATACCTCCAAAGGTGTATCCTTGTTTATCTATCGCGAAGGAGCCCTCTTCTTCCACAGCCCCTTCCCACTGAGCTAACCGAACCGCCTTATTTGCGTTGTGAGTTGTTGTAAATCGGTTTTCCCCGTAACCAAACTTGGTTCCTTCCTACGTCTGGAAAATTCCTTTGGTTTTTTGTGTTTATTGTTACATCGCCGCCTTAGTTTAAGAACAATGAAACAGGTATAAACATTTTCGCATTGTTAGATGTAAATACAGTTAACGGCTGCTGCTTTGTAGAATCTTCGTCTAAGTGTTTTTGTTTACAATATATGCAATTCTTTATTTAATAATTGTTGTGTCATATACTTAATAACTCGAATGGACTAGATTGACGTATTCCTAAGTCTGCGACTTTGTGTACATGTATAAATTCTTTAAAGACGAAATATTCAAGGTTAAGAAATACGAAACAGTTATTACAAAGAAAGCATTTCAATTTACCTTCGGAAAATTTCCAAATTGTAAGTAATAACACTTTCAGGTTCACTAAATGGAAATCCACCGATAAAACTCTGCAATTATTTCAAAACACAATGTCGTAAAATGTATAAGCAGTAAACGTATCAATTACTGTTAAAAGGAAGTCTAATAGAAGCTAAGGTGCATGGATAAATCCTTTCAATGTTATTTGTTGCTTCATAGTCCTTTGCTTATGGTCCTGCTTGCCTTCATAAAATTCAAGTAATAACTTTACCGTTGTTCTTACATTTACATTTATCAATTTTACCTGCCGGAAAGCATTAAGTATGGCCAATTATATTGATCACACGAACGCTAGCACAGAAACTGAGCGCAATCAATAACACAACTCGAAATAGTTCTTCCGTTTCCCAATTGTTTCCACGTAAGCTGCCTCTGAATAAGTTATACGTGTGGGTAGCGCAGCAGGCTTGTGCAGATTTTCATTTTTTCACGACTTTCTACTTTCACTTATTTTATCTATTTATAGATACGATTTTTCTTATAAAGTTATTTACTTGTCCCACTGACGTAAATTGCTAAACAACATAATCATCTTTTATTTTTTGTCCAAACAATAGCAACGCTGTGTAAGAGATAAATTATCCATATTTCCTTTTAACTCGCCCCTTCCCTTTAATTTCCTTTAAAATTTCAAAGTTTCTACGTTGTCTGTGCCAGAGTTTTACGGCGCGGTAATACCTGACAGCTACCATGTTTCCATACTCCCTGGAGTGTTTTACATCTTGGTTTTTCTCTTTCGCTGTCCTGCGATGGTAAGTATTTCAGCATCGTTTTTCTTTTACAGCCTCTCAGACTTGCTTTGCGTCAGATATATTACGACGAATATGAACATGACCAAAGTTTTTACAGTTAATCGGAACTTCTCTTGTCATTAAATTAGTTCTTGTACGAATGTCATTGGACTCCTGTCATAATCCTTTAATAAACTAGCAGCCCTGACCTTTCTGGCTTATAGTAGCCTTCGCCTACCCACACAATTCAGGGTAACGAGTTATTATTCCTTGATAAGAAATAATAATTAATGAACCTGTATGTCCAGCGATTCACTTAAGGAATAGCATAAAACATGGCATAACAAAAAATATTGTGATTAATATAGTCCCAATTGGATTTGCCTTTCAACTACAAGTATGGCGTAGAGTCTATTGTACTGTGACATTGATAAATTGCATAATACCACAGCAGAAGAGGAACTGAAATGTATATATCAATGGTAAGGTTTTCAAATACAACGTGTTATCTAGTGGCTTATGATAAACAGTGGCCGGTGTAACACTGCTTTTCCTATTTTAACAACCCTGGCTATTACGGAAAGTGAGACAACTTATTGTGGAATATGATAAAAGTGTACTGTCGAACTTGAGTTTTGCTCACCTAGCAACTAGAAAGTTACGTTAATTATAATTAAACCTAAAAACCCCTAGCCCTTCGCGCCCACGTAAGGAACACAGGAATCTTTAGAGAAAATAACAGCAAATGATCTGTACGACAATTTAAAAAAGTTATAATTGTTAATTGCACTGTTCTAACAAATATTTAGAAGAGGGGCGCATATGAAAAGATTTAATTGAAATTTCTCTTCTTCATTGTTTTTTCGTATGTTGTTTTTTTATTTCTAAATGTGTTGAAAAATTCAAATGACAAATTAGTATCGAGTAAATTATTGCTCAGATCGTTTGCTATTACAGTGTTCTGAAGATACTTATCCGTATTTTTTAACATTGGACACAAGGAAATGAGGTTTTGAGCTCTAACCTCGAATATTGTAATTTTGTGGATGCTAGATGAACAAAACTCAAGTTCGACAGAACATTATTACCATAATAGACTAAGTTTGAGTCTTACGAAATACTTAAGATAAAAAAAATTGAGAAAGGCCTTGAACAATTTGAGTGGATTATGTAGCTGCGATTTCGTATTTTATATCTTTCAATTTCAAACAACTTTCTCAAATACTTTTACTCGTTTCCGGCACAATTATAATTTGATATATTCCTGCAGCACTAAAAAAGAGACACCGGGACAAGATCATAACAAGCTATTGTAATTAGTATTACGTGTGTAGGGTGGTTGAAAAACAATGGGACACCGTCTAGAAGATTAATATTCTCATTATAAGAGACTAATAGACCCAAGTATGCCTTAGCTTTCATTTTGGCTATCATAGTAAATGAACGGGTACGGCCCTGTAGTGCCTCAAGGTTCATATTTTACACGACGTTAGCATTCATACCGACACCAGAACTATCAGCCAAAGTATTCTCCGCAACATGCGTGATCAATTTCCACTCTTCGCTCCGTTGAAGAATTAGTGACGCAATTTAAGGCGAGCCCAATTCGAAGGTAAGTTGCAGTTTTTGAGACCCAATTTCCAGGTAGCTTATTACGTACAGGAGGTGATTGCAGCTTCAGCGATAAGCGGTTGCTACAGCTATGTCAGGATCTAACCTAAAGGCATGCGCTTGACAACGTGAATTGCACAGCTTTTTTATGCTTGCAATCGCGTTCAGCAATGTTCTTTCGATGCAGTTTAATGATCGCGCTTTAAATATACTTATTGTGTTCTATTTAACTATTGTTGTATGAATGTGTAACTGTGAGTATTTGTAGCTCCGAGTGCTCGCCCATAGAGTGTTCATTCCTATTTTACATTTGTATTTAGGAATGATTGTTCCTCTTAGACCTTAATTCTGTTGTCAGAAGAATAATATTCTCATTATAAGAGACTAATAGACCCAAGTATGCCTTAATAAAAAATGTACCATTAATTACTCGCATGATAAACTGATTTTTTAATTTTCCTTGAAAGTCAAGAATACTTACCTGGTCGAGTTAAAACTTGATACAACCTGATTGTACCAATTCTCCCAAATCATGGAACTGAAACTAAAACTATATCCATCGGGCGTTAGTACCCTACCTCCATCTGATACTGCGAGTACGATATCATGTAATATAGTGTCTTAGTAGTAGAATTTATAGTATAGGTTGCATTAAGCATTAAGTGGTTTCAATAACGAATTAATTATGTCAAGTCGGGTCTAATTAAAAATATTGTAATTATTTTTACTTGCCAAAAGAATGGTTTATTGCCCCTCTGTATTCTTTTTATTTACAAATTAAATGTGGCTCAGCTCCGGTGTAGCATGAAATGACTTGTAATCTCAGGGTTAGGCTCACCAAATCGGTAGCACAATTGCCACCAATTCTAATTATTAACAAATATGACAGATGCATGACTGTATGGCAAACCGGTTTATAACCTACAATTTAATCCAACCTCAAAATGGCTTACTCGCACAAAAACAGGGCAAATTGAACTCAAAACTACATCAGGTAAATTATTCAAATCACCGTTACGTCATTTCCGCCAAATTTGTTTTGTTTTAAAACGCCAAAGGACGCGGTGGTTTTCATTTGTTTGATTTCCGCTTTAATGCTCCAAACGGCATTTTTAAAGGACGCTAAGCAAATTGCGAAATTCTGGAAAGGGCCTGGAGACTGGAATCTGCACGTACTGCTACTAAAAAGCCTGCTCTTGATGAAGCCTTTGATTTCAAAGGCCTTTGGCAATTGAAAGCTGTGGTAAGTTTGCCCTTCGGTCATCTTACTGTTCATAGGTACAATAACCTTTAATTACCACAACACGCTGATAGTTTCTGTACGTCGCACACCATTTCTGTATGATATCAAAATTCATATCATCGTATTGACTTCACACAACTAAAACCTTTGAGCTACATACATTTGCCATTCCAATCATTTATTATGATTAAAACCATAAACGTAATCCTTTCCACTTCTGTCAATTTAACGCCAACCTTTCTTTCTCAATTTACATCTACTGCTGCTCATATCGAGTACATTTTTTATTACTGTAAAATTACTGGCTTCATTGCAGTAAATAAAATCTTTAATTGTGTGCTCGTTTTGAAGATTCAGTTTATATTACTAGGCAACCAGAATTACTTTAAGCATTAAACCATTGCAGTAGATATTTTCATTTTACATAAAAATATGTACTTGATTTGCTTCGAGAAATAAAAGAACTTCCAAGATAATAGGTAAGTATTTCAAATTATTAGTACGTCCACAAAATTGCACTTAGCGTAAATGAAAACCGTGTCTCATATTAAGTAATTTCAAAATTTTAACATTAATCGTACTCGTAAACAATAATTTCAGTAAAGTACGCTACCAATACCACATAATGTATCAAGTGCCAAATCCCCACTTAAAATATTGCTTACAGATTGTGAAATGGGTCGTTCAGTAGCCTCTCCGTTGGGACGTTAAATTGTGATCAGGCGTCTCGTATCCATTAGAATTTTTATAAAGTATTTGCTCTTGTTGTTCAGCAAGTTAGCTTAGTACACATGCAACTCCTACTTTGTGTCAACGCGTTGATAGGAAAAGTCAATACCTGACAAAATCAAGAAGCTGGCGTGTGTTTGCAACATTCTCATGCTGAAACCGACCTCAACGATATGCACATGGAAACATTTTTTTGGCATAAACAACCACAGATGCATTGCCCTTTTCGATATGCACACACACAACCATAAAAAATAAGAGCAAACCCTAAACAAATGGTCATTCCAAAACACAAATGCGTTAAGCAAGAATGTATCATCTACGTGCAATACACACATTTACAAATCAAACAATGGCAACATAACAATATTTTGCAATACATTTACTTTTAAGTAACATTGAAAATATGCCAAACTAGCTGTTTTTAACACGTAAATATCAAAATCTAAGGAAATGCGCCCTCGGTATTTGTTGAATAAATACCTAGCTCTTCAATCCGCGGACGTATTTAATTCCTATAAGTCACATTCTTTTACTGTCCACAATCTTTACAACACAGCTTAAAGTGAACGGTTATTGCGCCAAATATGCGCTGTATCAAGTTACCTTAAACGCGATGCCTGAGAACTGCAGCGAATTCCTCTAATGGTTCGTTGTATAAAACTTTCCCACGAGTGCTGCAGGGAAATCACCTAGCTGCTGGCTGTGATTTTCAGTTTCCCATGACAGCCGTTAAAATTTTATTCATCGGAAAATTTGGTTATGTCAGGTTATAATTTTTAAATGTATATATCTTATATGGTTGTTTAAACATAACTTTCAATTGTTTTTAGAATCAGCACTGTAGTATAAATTGTAATACTTGTAACATTGTGAAAAATTCATTTAGCTTATCAAAATTACTTCTTATGCTTTCAAATTGTTTATTCAGGCAAATTTTAAAAATAATCGCCCGTGCTATTGTGACATACTCTTAATAATCGAAAACAGCAATGTATTTGAAAGACAAGGCCCCAATTACAATTATTTTACCAATCAGTCACATGCTAGAGATACCATAAATGGTTTTTTCTACGACAGGTAGTGTATTGATCAAAACCATACAGCTCACAAACTGCGTAAACGTACTCTTATAAAAATTTAGGATCTTATATACAGTCGTGTGTAAATTGGATTGATTGCACTATTAAGGATTTAATGACATGATATTGGTAGCAAAGAGGGTTTTTCATTTTGGTTATCATAGTAAATGAACGGGTACGGCCGTGTAGTGCCTCAAGGTTAATATTTTACACGACGTTAGCATTCCTACCGACACCAGAGCTATCAGCCAATGCGTGGTCAATTCCATGCATCGCACCGTTGAAGGTTTAGTGACGCAATTAAAGGCGAGCCCAATTGGAAGGTACTTTGCAGTTTTTGAGACCCAATTGTCAGGTAGCTTATTACGTACAGGAGGTGATTGCAGCTTCAGCCATACGCGGTTGCTACAGCTGTGTCAGGATCTAACCTAAAGGCATGCGCAACGTGAATTGCACAGCTTTTTTTATGCTTGCAATCATGTTCAGCAATGTTTTTTCGATGCAGTTTAATGATCGCGCTTTAGAGATACTTATTTTGTATTATTTCATGAATGTGTAAATGCGAGTACTAAACAACACCCATAACTGTACAAAATCAAAAGCAGTTTGACATATGAGTCCCACAAAGGGAACGTTTGTTCATAAAAATGCTCACATGATAATTTGGGCAAACACAGCAAAGCCCAAGTGAGGGAAGTGATTAGATCAAAAATGAGCGAGCGACGCCACTTCGCGAAAACAATTTAAGATGCGAAGGGTACGTTTTTAACGGTGCACAAGATTTCACAGTTATTCACATAATTAAGGGCACAGCTCGCGCACGAGAAGTTAGTATAATTCAATGGTTACAAATACCTTAATTTTATTGGTGACGATCCAAGAGATCAGCATGCGGTCCAGCTTGCGGGAAACAGGTTGCCTGTGGCAATTCATTCGCCGCTAAAACGGCCGACGTGTGAATGGTCTGGATGCGCCCAAAATGGCGACAAAGGCTGGCGCTTCAACAAACGCCGCTACGACGGCCAAACTAGCCCAAGTGATGTCCTACCTCAACGGAATCCTCGCACAACGAGCTAAAGGGAACACTCCCTTACGTGACGACGTAGAACCGGGCATGGAATTCCATCACACCTACGCCTTGGCGAAATAAGATCGCCGCGAACGACACACACACACCTCCTTGTTTAATCGCCTGAGTAGAACTGCCACTTAAGGCGCAACAGTTTATCAAATACTTGCTGAAGCAGCACGAGACGGGAAAAAGCTGACGCCCCCGCCAAGGGCGGGAGCGCCGCACGAACACACACACTATCCGACCTCTTATTAGACCGACGGCTCTCGGCTGAATGCCCCGCAAGGAGCGTTACGACGCTTGAAGTGGCGTGAGCCAAAACGGCGTTACCACGTGACCCTCGACAGCCAATGGCGATGCGCCCAATAAAACAAATAAGTGCCGGTGACAAAGACAGCCAATGGCGAGGCGCCCAATAAAACAAATAAGTGCCGGTGACAAAGACAGCGCGAGGCCTCGCAGTCACACCAACAGCGTAAATTCTAGAAGGTTCGGAAATCCTGCGAGCGTTAACACCCGATTGTCAAAGTACCAACAAAGGGGTGCCCCGGATGACGAGAAATACTTTGCTTGAGGCCAACTATGTGCAAAATCATTATTATGGAATTAGGCGATGAAGCCAAATAAGTAACTAAAAGGGTTTAACATACGGGCACGCTGCCCTAAAGCCTAGGTGGCTAATTAAAATACAAAATGACCTGACACATTCTTATTTTACATTTGTGTTTAGGAATGATTGTTCTTCTTAGACTTTAATTCTGTTGTTTGTTTCCTTTGGTATGTCATGTGATTTGAAAACCATATATTTGCGTAAGCAAATTGGCTTTTCTTTTGCATACTCTGCAGGTGCAGACCGGATATCTGGTTTTTGACAATTAGTAATAGTTTGTAACGACTGAGGTGTTAAATTGTTTTTAACTATACTGAGCTAGCAAGGTAAACAAGGAGGGCAAATTAATGTGTAAAAATACTAAGAGGTACGAGGCATCTTATTTGAGTTTGATGTCCCAACGTAGGAGCTAAACAAATCGTTACAAATTTGAGCTATAAGGTAATTACACGCTCGTGAAATTACACACCCTCCGGTACGCGGTTTATGTGTAACTTTGTCAACTCGTACGTAATATGCTTCTTACAGGTTTTGATATTTATTTTGGTATTAGAGGTAAGTTCGTATAAAATGGAAAATCATTCACAATCGCAGTGCTGCATTAGTCATAACTAATTTCAAAAGTGCAAATTCTGACAAGGTGTCTTGTATCTAATATAGTTACTTGAATATTAAAACTTTTCTTTTGCAAATTTTACTTCTACGCAATAATAAATTAGCATTTTAGTATTGAAATAATATTTTTTTTATCTTCAATTACTTTATTAATTTTTCCTAGAAGATAAAAAATATTATGCCATTCGGATCGTAACTAATAATTATGAGACACGTCGTGCTATCAGACTCGGTTGACGTATCTATTGATAATATTCACGAATAGTGCCATAATGATATGCGTTACAAAGTTATAAGACAATTAACTATTAATAGCTAATTGGATCACCCTTACTCGCAATTAGCGAAAACCTTTAATTAGGTTGGCATCATTATTAGCCACTTATCCCTCCTTGGACTGGCTAGCAATGTAGTTGGTTTTAAAACACAGTTACGGCCTTATAGTCTCTGAAGAACTTAGAGGTGCTTTTTCGCTGAACTGGTAATTATTTTCGCTATAGCATATTAAAAATAATAGGTTTTAACATGAGTGAAATGTGATTTTATTATAGCATTACCGCGTTTGATGATGGAATACAAACCAGTTGTTCTGATGATGGCGTTCGCCACCGTCTTGGTGGTAGCCGCCAATGTCAATGGTAAGATCTAGAACATTTTCTAAAAAAGATTTCTCTCTCTCCCTCTCTCGTCGGTGCGTCACAAAGAATATTGGCAATCATCACATTACATTCTGTTCTATAGTATGTAGCATGGAATAGAGCGACCGTGTTCTCTCTGTCCATTCTTTTGTTTTTGGACCATGACCTTTTTCATCTTTCTTGACCCATTTCCATTAATTTTTTCAAAGGATTCATTGATGATCTTCAATATTAGGTTTCCTATTACTGGTAGAATATCCAAAATTAGTTTGCAATTAATACCATCCGTACTGGATTTATTTCTCATTTTTAAACTTCTTTTTCCCATTTATCCATCGTAATCGGTTCAAATTAAAAAGTATTTTCACCATCGGTACCAATTCTGTCCATTATTGTACTATTAACATTTTCGATGCTTTGATTAATCTCCTTTACACTATCCAGGAAGTAATTATTAAAATGCTCGGCCATGCTTTTCGGTTCTATTAGCCTAGTATTGTCAAATTCGACAAATTTCGTCATGTATACAGAGTGTCTATTTAGAATTTCTTCTAATTTTTTTTTACATTTGTTTAGAATTTCCTCTTACAGAGTCCACTTGCTCTTGAAAATTAAGATGTTTACTGTATTTTAATAAACGATGGTATTTGTTTTTAATTGATCGATAAGAATGCTTTAACGTATTATTTAATTTCGCTGTTGCGTATAAAACATTGCCCCGAATTTGCAATATTTATAATTCCGTAGTGTACACCGTAACCCATTTATTCGAAATTAAGTCATTACAGCATTTCTGCATAGTTTTTACCAAATATTCTAATTTACTGTTGACATCTCAAGTTTCAACTTCGTGCCAGTTATGTAGTCGGAGATGATTTTGAAATTTGTCAGCTAAGTACGTACTTTTGTCAATAAAAAGTTTATTTTGTATTGCGCCATATAGCATTTTATTTGTGAAAATAAGTTGCAAGGTTTCGTATCCAAAATGTTGCAATCCAATGTATTTGCTGATAAATACAGAACATTTGTTAAAATAAGGTCTATTTTATTTCTGGAACTTTTGGTTACTCTAGTATACGTGTTTACAATTTGCTTCATTCCAAAGGAGGCAGTTAAATTCTTTAATCTCTTAGTGAATGTAGATTCCTTGGACATGTCGACATTGAAATCCCCTATGACGATGTTTGTACATTCTTCATTAGTTAATTCTTCGCACCACAATTCGAAACAGTTTAAAAATTTAGTATGACTTCACTAGGACTGTGATATAAAACTGTATAAACACCTTCATAGATTGTTTTACAAATGTTTATACTTATCATCCACACATTCCTGTCTACAACTGTATTTCCCATATTCACCTACTTGACACAATTTTTAATGTAAATGATGACCCCTCTGGTGTACCTGCTCTGAGAATCACATCGATGCATAGAATCACCCCTAATATCAATCTCGTACTGTCTTATTTCTGCAGTACACATGTTTCACTGAGCATAACCATAGCTGGACTGTAGATTTCAATTGGCATCTCTCTTTGTTCTAATTTAGCAAGAACCTTTCTACATTTAAATACAGTAACCCATTTTGTATACGGCAAATATTCAATCTAAGAAATTTACCTTATTTCTTTTAATTTTGATTTTCCGTTTGAATACCGGACAATCAGTATTCCAAGCCTTACGATGTATAACGATTTTTAATCTTAATTTGTTTACTGCTTCTTTGTAGTTCACACACGTGACTTGATCTTTTTCTGCTTTGCAATCATTTACACTATGCGATACAGCACGTCTGAGATAGCTCAGTTCTTGCTCTTGGCTCTGTGATTATAACCGTTACATTTGAAGCATCTGGTAACTGCAATAACATCGAATATTTTGCATCTATCCCAGCCAATGTTGACTTTGCCCACTTGTAACAGCGTATCATACGTCTCTGCATTCGCTTCAGCCAATGCAAAATAACTATCCATCCTGCGATAGTTTGTTGCTCCAATGTGTACGATTCTAATATTTGTTTTGTTTACTTCCAAAAAATTATTTTGTGCTATCATTTTGTTTAATATTTATTCCACTAATTTTAACGAGGCGTTCGTTTCTTCGGGACATTGATATCGTATTTGTTGCCAGTTTTGCTTTAGCTTCTTTCATAAGTTTGGATAAGGAATTCTGGTTACAACATTCTATGACAATTATACCTTTACTAACGTGTTTCACTCCAGATATTTCTATATTTGTCGGACCAATTTTGCTTTCAATTTCTTCTTTAGTCACAATTCTCTTTGATTTTATTACTAAAACTGGTTCGTTATTTTTTATTATTGCTTTTTCTGCATATGTCATCTTGCCCTGATCTAGATTTTCAATAATTTTTTTGATGTTACTTTTCATTTCTGCAGATTTCTTTTGATAATTGCCGTTTAGCGTTGTTCATTAACAGTTTCGAGAACGTCCAGTGAATTATTTGTATCACCAACCATTTTCCTCATTGTAAATTGTATCATAATGCAGCATCTCTCCCAGCACCACAGGATATGGGTTATTTCTGTTACATATTTGTAGAGTTCATCGTTCACAGCAACACATTTTGGATGATAAGCCCGATCACCCTACCCATTACACCATAAAATTTTATCAGTTCTTTTAAATTCAATATTACATCTACCGAAAAACGAAACCGTAGTGGCTTGTTCTATAAAGGTTTATCGCTCGTGCACGTAGCTTACTTCCGCTCTCGATTAATGCTCTAACTAAATCGCAAAAAAGCTTTGAAGTTAACCCAATCTGTATTGTAACACTAAAAATGCATACTAGAAACAGCTACTCAAGTAAACCACAAATCTGCTCACAGTAAATGCAATTTAAGTATATATTAGCTTTTAAATGCATATTTATACAATTAAATAATAGGATTAAACCCTAGAATAGCTGATCATTTCTAAACACGACAGTGTTATCTAATAATATGCAATCTACGGGCGTTTTGTGAGTGAAACCAAAATAGAATTACTATGCGTTTGTTCAACGTAACAATGACACCTAAGTAACTGTCTTTAATACGCGAACATAAAACTGCATTAAAGTCCGCAGTTACATTGCAGGGCATAAAAACCCGGATTCGCGCAGAGTGAACAGCTTGAGCTGTATTTTCTCGGTAACCTCATACACATACACACTACGAGATGTTACTTGAGTCCAAAGAATGGCTTTAGAAAGCTACCTAAAACACATCTTGGTTTGAGACACCAGCTGTTGCAATGTAATGCAATTCGCAATTTTTACCGCTTTCAAACTGTAGCGCCTCACTGGAGACGCGGTCAGCTTGTGATATACTGGCTGTATTCCAGGTTGGTCGTTACTTCAGAGCTTCACACTTTGTTCGGTCCTGCAAATGACCGGAGTGCACCGCAGGTGTAGCAAGAGAAATCATCCTTCGTAACAATATGGGACACTCGAAGTGCGTTTCCGTGGCAAAACATTTTCGACGGATTGTTAAAATCACTATACAAGCGAAAACGCAGCGTAATTCTGCCCAATTCATGTATATTGGCTAGCCAGATAGACTTGTATCTAAATACACAAACGTATAAATTAACTGTACATCGAAATATTATTACTTACTGTCGCTGTTCAGGTGAAATGGGCTGAAATTCTGTTTCATACTTCTGATCCTATTCTATTTATCACTTTTTTATTTGTTACTCTTGCAGTTCAATTAGTCCTTAACATTCATCTATAAATCCACGTTTCCAGAGCTGGGCGTTTGGACATTATCCACGTTTCACATCCATAAACTACCGTTGACCAAATGTAGAATCGTATTACATGCAGGTTACTAAGTTACATACGGTTGCTAACTTTACCTTTTCCAGCTTCACAGAGAATCAAGCGTAGCGACATACTACCACAATGCACCTGCAACGACTTGGTCTGCGAATGCTGCGTTAAATTCCAGAAACCGAGTAAATTTACAAAGAATGTAGGCATTATACATCTAAAAGTGGTTTTTTAGTTTGCGCCCAGATTAATCTCAACGTAACCGATTTCATTCTGTCAGGGCGCTTGAAAATAGGTGAAGAAGAATTAAGTAATTTTCTATATGGTACGTATAGTTAAATTTTTTAAACGTAGTCGATGAGTCAAAAACTGCAGGTCCTGATTCCTTTCCTGTGTGTCTGCCTATTCACACTCTTCTTGGAAGTGCACTTTGCTGGATGTTGGATCGAGTACACGTCGATAAGGATTATGTGAAAGTTTGTCCCTCCTTCCAATTGCGTGCATTGTTGTTCAAGGTTTTCGACGCCAAATTTCGTTGTTTGGAGATCAGAGATGGAAAGCTGCGTACAACAAATTATCACAAATAACCACGGTGCTACTGCAAGTTAACGTATATATAAATTAGTACCCAAAATTGGCTTATACAATAAAAATATAAAGTTTGCTGGGTTATTTGATTCTAGTCTATCTATTGAAATATTATCATACACTATTTAATACATAATTTATAATCAATACAGAAATAAGTCTAGCGATGTTGTTTCACAGTATTAGTAAATTACATTGTTTTGTTTTTTTTTCATTAATAAGAGACGGTTTTCGTCAACTTTTTGCGACTCTTATTTGTCATTTTAAAGCAATTTTTTAAGTTTACTTTTACAATTCTTCCTTATATTAAATTTTTTGTACAATATTGTTAAAATTACCGACAATAGACAATCTCGTTAAAATATGTTTTGTTGCTCTGACATTAAAGATAATTTAAAATGTGTAAAGTATTGCTATTACTTTATACAGTGTGTCCCAGGACTGATGTTACAAGAGGTGAGATGGACTAAAAATTTTTGAATTTTAGTTTAAGATTGTGGGATTAGGTCCTGATTAGTTTAAAAAGTATTTTAAGAATATTTTCAGTTCTTGAAACAACAAGTCGGCCTTGACAGCGAAGCGAAAACTGTTTTCTTTTCACTACCCTTTTCGTTCATGTTACGGCAAAATTTTATCAAGAAAAGTTGTTCATACTGGTAAATTATGGCCCTATGCAAAATTTCAAGAAAATCTACCTACTTAGATTAACCCGTAATTTTGTAAATTAAGTAAAATGAATTGTATCTATTAAAAATTATGATTTAATCTAAGTAGGTATATCTTTTTGAAATTTTGAACAACTTTGTTTTGGTAAAATTTTGCCGTATCGTGAACACAAAGCGTAGTTTACCCGAAAGAAAATAGTTTTCACTTCACTCTCAGGGTCGACTTGGTTTTTAAAAAAACTGATATTCGTAAATTTTTCTTCAGACCAAGCAGGATCTAATGCCAAAATATTAAAATAAAATTCAAAAATCTTTGGTCCATCTCAACTCTTGTGTATGAATGTGAGTTTATAATAACTATTTGTGATACAAGTTGCTAAATTAAAGTGTTTTAGGCACCCGACATAGTTTGTCAAACGAGACCGAACGCAACCCGTATCAAACAAAATTGTATCTACTTTGCATAAAAATAATCAGAAACTCTGAATTTTGACATTTCATAAGTGTGATAATCCGTCAGTTATCTGAAATAAAGGAAACCGTTTCGACATTTTTCATATGAAAAAAAAACAATGCAAAAACCGTACTTTAATAGACCCCATTACATCACCCACACTAAACTATTATAGTAGCTAACGACTATTACAATAAATTTTACTTCAATATTTTGGATTGAATTACTGATTAGTTACAGATATTCCAATAATGCCCTTAACTAATATAAGGCTATAGTAAAAATATAAATGATAAATAGGGCACATAGCCAGAATTTATAGGTATTGAACAGTTTCAATCAAGAATTTTGTGTCAATCTCAGAGCTAAAGTAAATTATTAGCTTAATAAACGGTTTATTGTTCTTTGTATTTTATCTACTTGCAATCATTTATGGCAAAACTGCGGCGCAGCATAAGAAAAACGCTAATCTCAGGGCTAGGTTCAACAAAAAACTTTGTATTACAATGCTTTTGTGTATGAAAAATTAACAAGTGTACAATGGCAAACGCTCAAATTTGTTCTTACAACTCTTTAACCTCAAAATTGACTTCAACAACAAATGACCTGCAGGTACGAGATATCAAGGTAATCTGAATTTAAAAGCACTCAAAATGACAAGAATACGTTAGGTAAATACTGAGAATTATGTGACCTAGCTTCCGGCTAACATTGTATTGTTTCAGATGACGTAAGCCGACGCTCTGATCTTCTTTTGTTTTATTTCCGGTAATGTCGTAAAATCGGCTCCAATTCACAAATTTAAGGGACACTACCTCGATAATTCAAAAATGGATAGATCTGGGCTGCTGGAATCACGTTCAACCCCTCGGGCAATGTCCAATCTTAAAAAACGCCACGGTTTATGGGGCTTCGGCAACGCTTTACTCTGGAATCCTACCTTAAACGGATAGCTTCATACGCTGGATACATTTTCTAGTAACGCCACGACAATTATAAACTTGGGAATGGCTTGTTGGTTCTAATTTCTATACCCATGCACCTCTGCATGTCTTTTCTAAACGTAGTACACACGACTTTCGCTGGATAATGTCTCCAATCAGTCGAAAAGGGGTTCCGAAGTTGATCGCACTTGCGCAATTCCTGCAGCAGGCTATCTCTCTTCGCTGGAGACTGTTATTACTTGGAAAATTATCCACAAAAATGGCCTGTACACTGGTGAATATGAGCACAATTTGACCCTCACAAATAAATTTTTATTCAAAATTTTTACACTAAACTGTGCAGCTCAATTGGCACACCACATAAAAGTATCCAGTTTGTTTGGATATTATTAACAATTGACATTCTCGTTACCTAGTGATTACGATTTACATTTGCCTTTACGAAATGAGGTTTGATATCATGTTTTAACTTATGAACTATGGTTTTGATATACTGATTTTGCTTAAATACTAATCTGCCTTTTCTTGGGAATTGTCACTTTAAACTTTGTTCTGCACTTACTTTAATTGCACTGATTCATAAGTTTAATTCGCACTGCACTAATTGTCTGTATCCTCTCGATAGGTCGCCCTGTTTTATTGCTCTTTGCAATAATTGCTTTGCTTGCACTGCTCCTTTATCCGTCACTTACCTTGCCGTTTGTTGGCTTATGAACTTTTAATACTCATAACGCTCATCTACTTTCCGTACTTCACAAGACATCTTGGTATTATTTCAAATTCACATTATTGTATTGATTTCACCAAACTCAAATCTGTCAGCTACACAAATTAAGCTATGCTTGCCATTCCGAACACCAGTTATTACTGAAACTCTGAACGTAACCCTTTCGAATTCTGCCATCTCTAATGCCAACCTTTCTCTGCCAAATTATAGTTACTGCTGCTCATATCAAGTGCATTTATTAGTGCAAAATACTGACTATCTTGTAATAAATAAAATATTTAATTCTGTGCTCATTTTGAAATTATTAATTTTCGTGTTAATTAGGCAATCAGAATTGCCGTGGGCAGTAAACCATTACAATATATATTTACCGATATTTAAAATGTCTTGTTTATAAAAACTTTATATATTTCTTTTGTAAGGCCGAAGCTGGAGTATGCATCTATCGTGTGGTATCCACAATCTGTCGGACACAAACAACAGATAGAAAAAATACAAAATAGATTTTTAAGATATTTATACTTTAAAAAATACAATAATTATCCCGATTATTGTACCGTGGGACAGTTAATCTCCGTGAAGAGTTTGAAATGTGTAGTCTAGAAAACCGCAGAAATTTTAGTATGATAATGTTTGGATATAAATTGTTAAATAATCAAATCAATGGCTCAAAACTCCTTGCTCTACTAAATTTCAAAATTCCTGCCAGACCTTTAAAACCTACCTCAATATTGCCTTGCCTCAATCAACATATACGCGAAGATCACCTATAATCAATTTTCTAAGTCTTGCTAATGAAGTTATTGTAACTAGTGATTTGGATTTTGCCTATAATTTAAAAACATTCACAAACTTTCTTAAATGTCATTTAGAGTTATTAAGTCCTTCTTAAACTATTGATTTATAGCTCACTTCTATTATGTTTTTCGGCCATATTTCATTCAGCAGTTAGCTATTTTTTTAGTGCTTAAGTTTTTTATAATGTTAATTAGTTTTAATTTTAGTTTGAATTTTAATTAATGTAGAATACCCATTCTCATGTAACTAGGCAATGCCTGTTTGAGAATTAAATAAATAAATAAATAAATATGAATGCATTTAATATATTTAAACACGACAACTTTCTTTCAAGCCAGGTGATGCTTTTATGTGATTGAAAAAATGTGTAACGCCTCTTTCTGTTCAAACTAAAATTTTCCGGTAAAGCAGAGTTCTTTAACAGAAAATATCAGTTGACAGCTTAGTTGACCTCTAAATTCAACAACGCTTTTGGATATTAATTATCAGTTTAACTCAGGTAGTCAACTATTATAAATTGTACGAGTTGATTTATTTCTGATTAATTCAAATGATTTTTAGCCCTGCCTTCAACATACAATATTATTCAAACCCCAAACAATTAAATTCCCAACTCCTAGAGGTCCACAGGAAGTCTATCAGCTATACGCACCAAATCGAGGGTGCTGGCACTCCCGAAAAGGTAAATGATAAATGAAAAAGTGTTTATTATTTTATATTGGCTTAGTTTGCATAAATTTGACAATGTATGTTCTTATTCACATTATTTTCCTAAACATTAAAAAAATGTCCTTCAGTTTTGTAAAATACACTCTTTTAATTCTAATATTTTTTTCCTGGCAACCAGCCTAGTTACTACAATCTTCCTAGCAAATTCATTAAACTGACGTTTTAGAATATAACTTATTACAAACTATAAACCTAAATTTTGCGTACAACCAGCATAACAATTTCAATATACAGTCCTAAAGGGCTCGAATTACCGCTTTTGAATTTTATACGTTTATTTCTTCACATCGGCACTTCAAATGCCATAGCTAAACTTACGTTCAAGCCCGTTCTTAAGTTCTATGTAGAAATTTTATATTTATAATACGAGTAATTATACTATAAGTACCTAATACAACTTGATTTTTATAAACTTCGGAAGCTCACCCCGAACATGTTCTGCTAACAATCGCTACCGTCGTCTTCTTCCGATATCAAGCTGCTATTTTCATTAATCAGCTGCTTGGATTCTGCCAATTGCTTATTTCTATCTTTCCACATGTCAAAGTCCTGGATACTTTAGTTACGACCCCTCCTTCTCAATTACAGTGTGCTTTATTAATGTTCTGTTTCTTTCAGGTCATTAAGCTGCTTGTACATGCCTTTGTTGCTTCACCAACCTACCTACCATGTTAAGAGAGCAAATAGAAGACAAAGTAGCTCTATCGTCACTCTCCAATAAAACGACATTTTGTACATTTAGTCCCATTAAATGTTAGATCTACAAAAATTAACTTTTCCATCAAATTCATAATAAAACATGGATTTTGGTGTAGAAATGCGTATGCTGGATAGGTCTAGAGTCTGCTGTAAAGATGAAGTGTTATGGAAACTGCTATCATCAGGTAAATTTAGATTTCTGTTACCTGCTTACCTGTTATAACAATTGCATTTATTGCTATACTCACTATAGAAATCCAAAATAACTGCCTGAAGCCTATCCTATCTGAAGCACATCCTATCTTGAACCAACTCTGTACGCGGTAGCATGCATAAACGCCTGGCGCAACTACATATAATATAAACGCATTCCTTTTAGCTCTATCACACATACCGCATATCGCTTGAACTGCACACATTTCCGGTATCACATTAGGCCTGGAAAATGCCGTATTGTATATTGGGCAGTGATGGATGACGTCGCGGTATCAACAATGGACGTCAGAAATTTACGTGGCTGTTTTGCAAATTGTTTACTCATCTTGTACGCGTTTATCATGACATGACGTCTGCTGAGCATGCAAACTCAATTTGCTGCAATTAAAAGTTATTCAACATACTTTATATACGTCAAGATAAAGCTTTCTTAATTGTTTCCGTTTATTTCAAAACTTCAAACTCTTATTAGTTCCAATTGCAGTTAAAACAAAAGTGTTTGTGAAGAATATTAAAAATTTGTTGGCCATATAATACTTGCAATGCAGAGCTGTGGAAAATAAAGAACTATGTGGACATTAATATAGAGCGGAAAGAGAAACTTGTAGAAATGTTTTTAAATGGAATCTTTATGTGTACAGAAACAGTGGACTTTACCGGAAAGCATGGAGAAGAAGTATAGAAGTACAAATAAGAAAGCTACCACAACGCTGGGAAAAAACAGCAAAAGTAAAGAATAAATAAGAAAATGTATCGACATGATATGCCCTATCAGAAGGTAATGAGATTATTATTATTACTACACATTCACGCGTTTACCCTTTTGTTAATGTAAACAAAAATAGCTTTATTAAAAGCAACCGAATCGGAATAAGCTGAGAAGCTAATTACTAGTTTAGTTAAGTAAGTCGAACAAGAGAGCGGTACAAACTCAAATTCTCGAAAAGTATCGCATTTTTAGTAAAAACGCTCCGACACATACAGATGTATACATTTTGGTGCTTATTTTATGAGATTTGAATTTATGGGTGTATGACAATTCGCCGTCGCTACTTGGCCGTTGTCGATTCGTCTTCGCCAATTCGCCGTACGTACAATTCCCTGTCGGAAACTTCGCCGTCACAAAATTTTCCGTCACCGGATAAAGCTTTAAATCATTGCAGAAGCTAAATAGCCATACCGAAATTGTCTATATTTATATTAAATAAGGGAGGTAGAATTGGAAGAAAATTCCTATAAAAATCCACGAATTTGTAATTTCTTCATATTTTTACTATACACCCTTCAGACACATTTGTTTTCTGGCCGGTTTTCTTCTCGTATTCTATCACCCTCTATTTGATGTATCCCGTTTCAGCTTCAGGTTATGCCAATATTTGTTTTACACATTGTCAAAATCCAAAATATTTCATACTTCTATAGTTCATCGTCTAAATTTATATCTGTATTGTAATGTGTCCTTCTGTATATCCCTAAGTTGAGGGGTCAAATTGTAACGCTGTGCTATGGTTCCAACTCCACCGTTTTGGAGTAAAATTGTAATAGGGTGATTGCTATGTCAGTACATTTTCAGAAATTACTTTATACTGCCAGGTAGCTCAAATGAGAGCTTTCTTACTTCAGATACCCTAGTTGTTGTTAAGCATAGTTCCTGTTGAAATAAATCAGATGTTGAACAATTTCTTTACATGCAAACCAACAACAAACAGCTTCATATTTTTTGTAAAAGGCAACGCTAACTAATATTAATTAAAATACTAACCCATTGCAGCAAATAGCTATTTTGACTCCGCATTTGCACCAACAATAATTAAATTACCCATTCGACAAATATTTCTCTGACTTGTTAAGGCTGCTAATCTACGCCCCAGACGTCACCGCTTTGACCAAAAAGTACCATTAAATCACTCTGACAAATGATTCAAAGCACATCATTTAAAACACACAAGAGAAGCTTGCCTAAATGCTCCCCAACACGTTACGACTCACTTGGCTTTTTTGCTGACTACTTCTGCTAGCCCAAATAAGGTATTAAAGCACCTACTTGCAGTGATGTTTTCCGAAAACCGGTAGTGTACCACCTGTACTTTGGGCTTTCGTAGCTTTCCAAGGTAATGTCTTTGTAACTGCGTCACTCCACGCCGCTTTCGCTTTCTTTGTTGTTTTTCTGGCTCTAGCGCACCAAATACGCCTTTTACAGGACTTCCATCCGCTCTGTGCCGTATACCGGCTTCTGTTTCCTGGCTCATCTGCACTCATAATAGCAGTGCTATATTGGTTATAACTAATTTCAAGAGCGCAAGTTCTGACTATGGGTCTCGTGTCTCATCTAGTTTCTTAAATATTACATACCTTCCTCTTGTGAATTCTACTTCTACGCAATAAAAAATAATAATTTTAGTAGTGTGTAAATTATATCCATTGCACTATTAAGGATTCCATGACTTATTATATTGGTAGCAAAAATTTTTTTTTATTAGGGTGTTCACAGTAGGTATCTTTTTATAGTTGACGTTTGTACGAAGCAGTGCAGAGAGTAGAGGCTGCGACTGCGGCAACCTTGTTTTTAAGGTATTGTGACAGTACAGATTTGCTATGGATCCTCCAACGGCGTTTGCGGAGGACAGTGGGCTTTGCTGCAAGGTCCATGTTTTACGTGACCTCAGCAGTCATGCCGACACCAAAACTATCAGCCAAAGTATTTTCCACAAAATGCGTGGTCAATTTCCACGCTTCACACCTTTGAAGGTATAGTGACGCAATTCAAGGCGAGCCCAATTCAAGGGTACGTTGAAGTTTTTGAACCCAAATTTGCGGGTAACTCAATATCTACATAAAAAAATTTGCAGCTTTAGCGATATGCGGGCGCTACAGCTGTGTGAGAATCGTACTAACTTAAGAGAATGCGTTGATAACGTAAATTGCACAGAATTTTTATGCATCAAATCACGTACAGCACCGTACTTTCGATGCAGTTTAATAATTGCGCTTTAAAGTAGCTATTTTGTTCTATACCAAAATTGTTTTATGTATGTTGAAAAAACAGTGCAAGTAGCTTCGAGCTCTGGCCCATGGAGTGTCCATTCGTATGTTACATCTGTGTTTAGGAATGATCGCTTCTCCTATAGTTTAACTCTGTTATTTCTCTTCGTTGCTACTCCATGTGTTTTAAAATTAATAGATTCGTGTAATTAAATTGGGTTTTCTTTTGCATAGGTTTGAAGTCAGCTTCAGCCCAAGAATCCTATAGTTACAGACCGGGTTTCTGGTTTTGGCAATTAGTCATTGTTCATAACGACTGGGTTGTTTAAAATTTTTTATGTATACTGAGTTAGCTCGGTAAAAGAACAGGACAAATTAATTTGTAAAAATACTAAGACGTACGAGACATCTCATTTGAGTTTGACGTCCCGACGTAGGGGCTAAACAAACCGTTACCAATTCGAGCTATAAAGCAATTACGCACACGTGAAATTATACACGCCCCGCTATGCGAGTTGTGCATCTAAGTCAACTCGCACGTAATATGCGTTTTATAGCTCTGATTACGTAATATACTATTATGTATTTACCTATTAGGGATATAACAAGACAAACCCAGTACAATATCGACCTATACATTAATATAAAACTAAATGTAGCATTAATTTAAATGTAAAAACTAAAAAAAAACTGTCCAACGCATAAAAAATACTTGACAAAGGCCGAAATAAACACATTAATATAAAATTATATAATTACTAATTTAGTAACGTTCATCCATTTTTTAATTTCAGAATGGTCAAATAAAAAATATTTAATAACTAATGTATTCTAAAATTTGGGGACAATCGATGACTAAGTGTACTATTTTGTAGAGAAGCATTACATCGGCTATTTTTCGTCTCTCTGCCAAACGTAACACCCTCTGCTACTGAAGACTACTATTACAATTATTGATGGGTATGTTCAGTTTCATATAGAGATGTTTAATAAATCTTTTCTGTACTCCCTCTACTCTATTTGTATAAACAGAGTATTGTGGATTCCATATAGTAGATGCATAATTATTGATAATATTATTAATGTAGAAGTAATATAAGCACATGTGTGTTCGGAGATTTCGAAAAAGCTTTGCAATTCTTATAATGAAATCCAACAACATATTAGCTGCTTTGGTAATGTAATCAATATAGCTATCATAAATCAGTTTACCATCAAAAATAACACCGAGGTCCTTGATTGTTTGGGTTGTGTTTATGTATACGTTGTTAGGTTTGTATAGAAACTTTATAGGTTTCTTATTTCGTGTAAAACTTATATGGTGGCATTTAACAATATTTAATTTTAGTTTATTCTCTGAACAATAATTTTGAAACCTAGTTAAACCGTCCTGGAGTTTAGAACAATCTGATTCTGATTTAATTGTGTGATATATTTTGAAGTCATCGGCATACAATGACGTTTCACAAAACTGAGTTTCTTTATTAATGTTGTGTAAATAAATGTTGAATAGCAAAGGACCAAGGTGTGATCCCTGGGGCACTCCAGACTTAACGTCGATGTATTCTGATGTATACCATCTCAGACTAACAGCTTGTGAACGATTCGATACATATGAGATAAACCAACGAAGCAGGTCGCCATGCACACCAACCTCAGCAAGCCGCATACCCAAAATCTGATGATTTACTTTATAGAACGCCTCGCTGAAATCGGTGTACACGGCATCCAACTGAATTCGTTCATCCAAAAATCAATGGATATACGCGATATTCAATTAGGTTTGTAGTAAATGACCTTCCGCTAAAAAATCCATGCTGTTGAGTTGGCAAATATTTTCTTACATGGTTGAATAAAGTTTCATACACAATGGATTTAAAACTTTTGCGAGTATTGAAAGCTTAGAAATAGGTCTATAACTCTCCTCCCTACAAATATGTCCAGATTTAAAAATTGGCACAACGATAGCTGTTTTCCATTCCGAAGGAAAATTTCTCTCTTTGAGCGATCTACGAAAGATGATAGATAATGGTGATACAATACCATGTACAATTTATAAGTAATGAACCAGGCAAATTGTCGGGACCACAACCCTTACGTGGATCAAGTTTTATTAATTTATTAAAAATGTATTCATCTGTAATACGGATAGAATGTATTGAATTATTATTTGCTGAATAACTATTATAATCAACATTAACAGCATCACCAATATCATCTGTAGTTACTAAACAATTCGCACAGAGCCTGGCCCCCCGAGGCTGATACACCACCAAAATCTACCGTGCTAGGAATATTTTGAGCACCTCTCCTATTTTGTGCAAATTTCCATAAATATTTTGGATTATCGTGTATAGTCTGTTCGACTGAATCAGTGTGTGCTTTCTAATCTTGCTCAATAAGAAATTTTGATCTACCTCGTAAGAGACTAAAAGTTAACTAGTCCAAATGGTTGCCGTACTGTAGCTTTTTTTTGTGAATCTTGTTTTCTATAATTATTTTAATGGTTGATGCCGAAAACCATTCAGGAGAATGTCGTTTATTTACATATTCGAAAGGAACATACATATAAATCAGTGACTAGAGCACATAAGTTTGTACTTTTATTTTGAAATAAGGGATGCCAGTTGACTCGATTAATGTCATTATTAGCATTTTCGAAATCACGAAATTGAATTTTGACTAGCTATTTGAAAGGAGTAAATTTAAAATTAATATTTAAGTTTGGGTGACTTACATCTTCTGGAACTAACTGGGCTTCTGTTGACACAGATAGCTCGTGTTTAATTACACAATACCAAATGCAAAGTGTTTCCCGAATTATTTTTCAGTGAATTATAATGTCGCAAGCTGCAACAAGAAAAAGTATCAATCGCACCAGCCGAACGTTGTGCATAATTGTCAAGATGTATTTGGTGATCTGAGTCGCATTTAAGCCATTCAACATTTGGCAAATTAAAATCTCCCACAATCAGCACAACATCCTCAGGATTATTATTAACAATATTTTGTTGTTTATCAATGAAGCCAGCTCTGTATCGTCATCCGGTGGTAGGTAGACAAACACAAGTGAAATTTATGCCTGTCGGATTGGTGCACGTCATGTTATTACGCTCGCTTGACGTATCTTCTGATAATATTCACGTACCATAACGATATGCGTTACGATTCTTAATAACTATTAGTACCTAATTAGGTCAATCTTACTCACAATTAACGGAAACCTTCGGGTTGTTTTGTTCAACATTGTATGATAAAGGTGCTATACTAAAATTTGGACAAATTGGTACAACCATCCAGTTTGTAACGTTAATTACGATTTGTTGTTAAAAATCTTATCTTTCAAGTTTATTGGAGCAAAGAGAATTCTTGCTCAGAGTAAGTAATTCCTAATAATCTCTTGGCACAGTCCACTTATGTGGCCTTCAAAGGACTGTTAAAGCAAAAAAAAGCTGGTTTTCAAGGTAAATATCAAACAAACACTTTAATTAGGCTTCTGACATCATTAGTCACTTATCCCCTCCTTTGGCTGTCTCGCTGATTTACAGCTTTCAAAGTGTAGTTGGCTTTAAAGTACAGTTACAAAGCCTTAGAGCCTCTGGAAAATTTGGAGGTGTGGCGAAATTTGCGACAAATTAACGTATTTTTGCTGGTAATTATTTTCGCTATGAAATATAGAAACTAATAGGTTTAACACGAGTGAAATTTGATAATATACCTAATAACCTATTTATTGTAGAATTACCGCAGTTTATATGCTGTGGTACCTGATGATGGAATACAAACCTGTTGTTCTTATGATTGTGTTCGCCACAGTTTTGGTGGCAGCCGCCGATGTCAATGGTAAGATCTGGATCAGTTTTTGGAAAAGCTTGCTTTCTCCCTCACTCTCAAACGAGATTGGAAATCATCACATTACATTCTCTTTTATCGTATGTAGCTTCGAATAGAGTAGCCGTGTTTTACTCTGTTCTTTTTGTTTGTTTCTAAACCATGACTTTTTCTTCTGCATTCACCTCTTCCCGCTTATTTTTCCTTCCCATATGTTTTATTATGTGTCCAAAGTATATAGCTTTTCTAGTTTTTACTGTTTTGACTAGTTATTCCTGTAAGGAGTCGTTTGATAACGCCGTCGTTGAGTTTTATTTTTACCTCAGTTTACAACAAGCGACTTATTTCCTTTAATCTAGTCGTGGTTACGGATAAATTATCGCAAAACAACTTTGACATGAACGTAATCGGTCTCCTTGTTTTTTTTTTTACTATTACTCATGTTAAATTGAATTAATTTTTAAGTTTGTTATCTTGTATAAATTGTAGTGGGCAATTCACTGGGCTTAGCCTGTTTTTGCCCCAAAGAACAAAATAAAATAAAATAAAAATAAAATAACACTGAAAATGCAGACTACAAACTGCTACTCAAGTAGAAGTCAATTTACTAACAGTAGATGTAATTTAAGTATACATTACTTTTTAAATACATATTTATAACAATGAAATGATTGGATTAAACCCTATAATAGCTGACCATTTCTAAACACAACAGTGTTAACTAATAATATGGGAGTTTTGTGAGTGCTGCAATTACTTACAAGTGAAACCAAAATAAAATTACTATGTTTCTGTTCAAGGCTACAATGGCACCTAAGTAACTGTCTTCAATACGCAAACATTAAACTGCACTAAAGTCCGCAGCTACATTGCAAGACATAAAAATCCGGATTCGGGCAGAGTGAACAGCTCGCGTCGTTTTTCTCGATAACCTCATACACACACACACTGCGAGATGTTACTTGAGTCCAAACAATGGCTTTAGAAAGAGACCTAAAACATATCTTGGTTTGAGACGCGAACTGATGCAAGGTAATGCAATTCGCAATTTTTTCAGCTTTCAAACTATGAAGATAACCCATCTGTTTTCTATACAAGAATGCTAATCGGTAACTTTTCACCTAATGCAGGCTTCTCCCCGTTGCTAAAGTGAGCATCGACCGATTTGGAAGTCGTGCTACTTAGTGGATAGTGGCTCCTCACTGCAGACGCTGTCACCTTGTAGATAAACTGGCTGTATTCCAAGCTCGCGAAACTACGCTGTGACCTGCCTCGGTAAATCAGATCTTAAAGCCTGGTCGTTACTTCAAAGCTTTTTACATTGTTGGGTGTTGGTTTAATTCGGTCCCGCAAATGAACCTAGTGCACAGCAGATGTAGCAAAAGGAATTACCCTCTGCGCACAATATGCGGCACTCCAAGTGCGTTTCCATGGTAAAACACTTTCGTCAGATTGTAAAATTTAGTATAGAAGCAAAAACGCGGAATAATTCTGCCGAATGCATGCATATTAGCGCCTAAGTAAAACTATGCAAATTCAAATAAGCTAGCCAGATATACATATATCTAAATACACAAACGTATAAACTAACAGTACTTACTGTCGCTGGGCAGGTGAAATGAGGTGAAATTCTGTTTCATACTTCTGATCCTATTCTAGTGATCACTTCTTTGTTTGTTACTGTCTTAGCATTCTTCTATAAATCCACAGTTCGAAAGCTTGTATGGGTGCTTGAGCATATTGTTTGATCCTCCACATTACGCATCCATAAACTACCATTGACCAAATGTAGCACCGCATTACATGCAGGTTACGTAAGTTACATACGGTTGTTAACATAATGTTTTCCAGCTGTACGAAGAATCAAGCGTAGTGATGCACTACCACAATGCACCTGCAACAACTTGATCTGCGAATGCTGCATTAAATTACAGAAATCGTGTAAAATTACAAAGAATGTTTTCAATATATGTCTAAAAGTTGTGTTTTAGATTGCGCCGACCTTAATCTCAACGTAACTGATTTCAATCTGGGAGGGTATTTGAAAATAGATCAAGAAACGATCGCTAATTTTCTATACGGTACGTATGGTTAAATTTTTTAAACGTAGTCAATGAGTCAAAAACTGCAGGTCCTGATTCTTTTCCTCTGTGTCTGCCTGTTCAGTCTCTTCTTGGAAGTTCACTTTGCTTGATGTTGGATCGAATACACATCGATAAGCATTCTGTGACAGTTTGCCCCTCCTTCCAGGTGCGTGCATTGATGATCAAGATTTTGGACACCAAATTTCGTTGTTTGGAGCTTAGAGATGGAAAGCTGCTTACAACAAATAATGACAAGTAACCATGGTGCTAGTGCAAGTTAACATGTAAAGATTAGCACCAAAAATTGATTTATACAATAAAAATTTAAAGTTTTCTGGATTCTTTGGTTCTAGCCATTCTATTGAAATTTTATCATATCCTATTTAACACAATGTTTATAACTAATACAGCGATATAGTCTAACCACTAAGTCTTGCCATGTTATTTAGCAAAATATTAGTGTACTAAATTATGTTTTTGAGTTATTTTTTTTCTTTAATAAGTGATGGTTTTTGTCAACTTTTTGCAATTTCTATTTGTCATTGCAAGACTTTTAGAATGCATTCTTATATTCAATTTTTTTTGCATTATTGTTAAAAACAGTTGAAGTGTTTTAGGCACCCTACGTAGTTTGTCAAACGAGAGCGAAACCCCATTAGAGCACGGTTCTCCGTGCTGTAATAGCCACATTTAACCACTGAAGTAGATACAGAATATTGTAATAAATTTTACTTCAATATCTTCGATTGAATTACTGATTAGTTAGATATATCTTTACCGATATTTAATATGTCTTGTTTATTAGTACTTTACAGAAATGTTACTAATTACTATATACTGAGATGACGCGTGGATATAAGAACAAATTTTATATATTTAAACACGACAAGCTAGGTCACGCTTTTGTATAATTGAAAAAATGTGTAACGCCTCTTTCTGTCCAAACTCAAATTTTTCGGTAAAGTAGAGGTCTTTAACACGAAATGTCACTTGATAGGTTAGTTGGCCTCTAATTTGACAGCGCTTTTGGATATTAATTATCAGTATAACTCAGGTAATCAACTATTATAAATTGTATGAGTTGATTTATTTTTCATTAATCTTGTTTTTCGAATGATTTTTAGCACTGCCTTCAACATACAATATTGTTCAAACCTTTTGTGAAGATCTCGGCTACATTGAAGGACTCGCCACAATTAAATTCCGAACTCCTGAAGGTCCACAGAAAGTCTACCAGCTATCCGCACTCCCGAAAAGGTAAATGACAAATAACAAAATTTTAATTATATCGTATCGGTTTAGTTGGCCTAGATTTGACAATTTATGTTCTTATTGAAATTGCAAATATGTCTTCTTATTTTGTAAAATACACTCTTTTCATTGTAAACCAACATCTTTTTAAAGGCAACCATCATAGTTGCCACAATTTCTCTAACAATTTATAAAACTGACTTTTCAAAATATAAATTAACTTATGACATACTATCAACTGTAACTTTTTTTGCAACTAGCATTACAATTTCAGTATACCATCTTAAAGGATTTTGATGTAGCAAGTTCAATTCTTACATCAGATCTCCAAATGCCAGAAGCGCACTTATGTTCATGCCCGTTCCTAAGTTATTTATCCAAATTGTAAACGTATACCACCTAAATTATAGTCTAAGTACCACAACTTAGAGGTGTAGCCTCAAACATGTTCTGCTAACAGTCTATACCATTGTCTCTTAATTACTTAGTTCTACTAGTTAAACTTTCTGGTTACTTTAGTCACGACCACTCTTTCTCAAATACAGTGTGCTTTATTAATCTTTCTTTTCTTTCAGATCAAACAGATGCTTATACATGCCTTTGTTGCTTCGTCGAACTACCTAACATGTTATGAAAACGGATAGAAAACAAAGTAGCTCCATCATCACTTTCCAATGAAAGGAAATTGAGTACATTTGGTCCCATTAAGGACCGCCAACGTGACCGAGCGGTTGGGAAGCTCAGGCTGCGGTCCAACCAGTCGCTTTAAAAATTGGGTACCGAAACCAAAGTGATGGAAGTAGCCAAAGTAAGGCAGTCGTCTTAAACGTGATGCAAACCACATCAACCAGTACGCCGTTAACGGTGTGCCAGATTGGCTGGGTTGCGAAAAGAGATATTTCGGTGACCCCGACTCGTCGTATCTCAAGCCATATTCCTACGTGTGGAATGAACTGCCCTGAAATTTACTCTTTTTTAGTTCTATTATAGTACCTAGTAATAGTTGATCCGAAGCTCTGCGATTTACAAAAATCAGCATTATCATTGGTAATTTTTGATATAATGTATTTTACATCAAATTTATAATAAAACATAGCTTTTGGCGTATAAATACTTATGCTAGATACGTCTACAATCTGCTTTATTATCGAATCTACTATCATGAGATACTGGCCAATAATTTAGAATTTCTAAAATCATGCTTACCTATTATAACAAGTGCAATTATTGCTATAATTCCTTTTTCGAATGTTCTAAATGCATAATTTGTATTAACACGTTTCTCCTGATAGCGATGGGGTTTCTTAATGCCAGCTAACAATATAAAGTGTAAAACAAGAAGTTTATTTACCCTTTTGTTTACCTAGCTGTCTCAGTATGCATGCAAGCTTTTCAAATACCCCGTCGTGGTTACAAACCATCTCTATTTGAAAAAAACAGGAAGCCAGTTTACACCTGTAGTGCTCTCGAGCTGAAATTGACTTCAAACAACATGCAGAAGAAATACCAATTAGTTCGCACAAATAAATTGGCCTTACAACACAAAAAAAACAATAAAAGAGCGAGACAAATATGATTAAAACCTAAATTGAATGGTCTCCTAAACACAAATATAAAATACGAATGAACACTATACGAACGATATATCTCAGGACTACTCGCATTGACATTCAAACATATATAGAACAATGTTAACATAGGAAGCCAAAATAATCGTCTTTAAAAACGAGAACGGTAAACTACCTGAAACAGGTCCTACCTTGAGCCTACCCTGTACGTGATTGCATGCATAAAGGCCTCTCGCAATTATGTATAATATAATAGTATTCCTTTCAGCGTTATCCTCACACAGCTGTAGTGACCGCCTATCGCTTAAAGTGCACGCATTTCCGGTATCACGTTATCTGGGAATCTTTCAAACCTAAAAAATATTTTATTGGGCTTGTCCTTAAATTGCGTCCCCCAAACCTTGAATAGCGTGACGCGTGGATTTTACCACAACCGTTAAGGGAGATTTTTGGCTGTTACTCTGGTGCTGCAATGATGGCTGAAGTTACGGCATTACCAGCTTTGTTTATCATTTCAGGTCATCTGGATCAAATACGTTATCTCTTGTTTTTGCTAGTGGGTTGGTTAATTAAAGAACTTCTTGCAATCCGATGTTTTGGATGATTTGCGATTCTTTTCATCTTCTCATGCGCGGATAGCTTTCCAGCGTCCAGCTCTTTTTCGGATATGTTTAAAATGTTTACTGGTACTTTCAAGGGTATACGACGTGACAATGCGAAGTTTTCCTTAAGTGACGCCTTACGGGCCATTTTGTTTCCGTGGAAACCGTCGATTATGGGGCATATTCTATTTAATTGGTTCAGTGTGTTGCTACTTCCGCTTGTTTATTGCAAGATATTGTAGCTTTTTGCAAGTAAGGTATTCGCTGGCCAACTACGATCTGAGGTAGCGTTCAAATATCTCTCTTCGTGAATATTCAGACAATAGTATATTACATTCCGAGGTGGAAAGTGTCTTTTCACTGTGGTATGTATACTATTTTATTCGCAACCACTTTATTCAAAAAAATAAATGGAAAAATTATTATATTATGATACAAACGGTTGTGACGCGCATGAATGGATGAAAGAGATTTCCAGTGTTCCTACCTACACAGCGGTCGGGAATGTACTTCCTGCACTCACTTCCCGCACTCGAGTGCGGAAATGTACGACTTCCTACACTCAAATGAGGTCAGTAATGTTAAAATTACATATATGGTTGCGAATAAATGTGTTTTCGGGCGTTTTCCTGTTTTCTTCCCGTTTTCTATTACCCTCTGTTTGATGTAACCTTGTTTTAGCGTCAGTGTCTGCTAAAAATTGCCTTACACTTTGTCAAAAACTGTTTAAGATAATTCATGCTTTTATAGTTGGTGTATTCTCTAATGCTACCAATATTGTAATGTGTCTTGTAGGTCCTTACATTAAGGGGTCAAATTGTAACGCCGTAGTTAGCTGCCGGTTGAACCCCACCGTTATCGACTTATTAAAACGAATCAGAAGTTGAAAATAAGAGCATCAGAAATTTACTCAATTTAAAAGCCAATTTGTTTACAAGCAAACCAACAACATAAAATTAGATATTTTCTGTAAAAGACAACACTAACCAATAATAAATAAAAATATTAACCCATGAAACAAATAGCTACTTTTACTCCGCATTTATTGCAACAATAATTAAATCGCACTGCCGACAGATATTTCTCTGACTTTTTCTTTCTAATAATAGTCACCGTGCTGACTAAACAACAAGATTAAATCACTCTGACAGATGCTCCAACCATTGATAGTCCACTGCGCATGTAATCAACCATATCATTTACAAACCACAAGACAAGCTCGTATAAATGCTTCCCAACACGTCATGACTCACTTGGCGTTTTTGCTGACTATTTCTGCTAGCCCAAATAAAGTATTAGAGCACCCACTTGCAGTGATGGTTTCCGAAATCCGGTTGTGTAACACTTATATTTTAGGCTTTCTTAGCTCGCGAAGGTGATGTCTTTGTAACTGCATCACTCGACGCCGCTTCCGCTTACTTTGTTGTATTTCTAGCTCCAGCGCAACAATGCGTCTTCGCACTTCGACTCGCTTTGTGTCGCATTACCGGCTGCTATTTCCTGGCTTGTCTGCGCTTCTAATTCTCCAGGACTCATACGAATTTAGCTTACGGCTGACGCGGTGTTCTTCAAAATAGCCTTTACTCAGGGCATTACGATGGTTCCTACCTCCTCTTCTGGGATCATTTATTTTTTTAATTACTACCACCATCTAATTTCGGTTTCCATTGTCTAGTGCCCCCTATTCATGTGTATTTAAAATATTGCAATGGTGCTGATATTTTCTTGCGATATTCAGATCATTGTTTTCCATAGCTTTATTAGCGTTAAGGCCATGTCCATTCTGCATTTTCAGCAAATTGACAACTGAGTGATTATTTTTGAATTGTTATTCAAATATGAAATAAAAATATTCTACTGTTTTCCTTCATAACTTCTTCTCGGTTCAAAGGTTTGTTTCCAAATACAGCCCATAAAATGACCAAAAATATAACTTGGATTAAACTTGTTTTTAAAGAAACATATTTAGCAACAATATTGCGATGCAGAATTTTAGTTGTTTAAATAATTTAATTCTTCCCGAGTGCCCCTTTATCCGGGCCTCAACCTACTCGTTTTTAGCAGAACCATAAATAGTAAACAGAGCAGTCGGTTCGGATTTCTCCCCACATCAGTCTTGCGTTTTCCCGCACGGAAATGCCTAGTGCGGTTTTCCCAAACCTCTAGCCAAGCCCGCAACCTCAGCCAAGGGATGAACGCCGACGTCACCTAAACCCTCAAATCCCCATAATTGAGATTGTCTGAATGAAAAATAGATTTTCGCCATGTAAGTCGTGTAGTTCTTCAGCTCGCGCGAAATGATCAAAGTTTAGCACAACACGAGAGAAGAGGGCGAAAGGGCGAAGAGGTCGCGGCGGAGCAAGTTTAAATGTTTGATGAACTTTGATGCTCTCCATAAATATTAATACAAGAATTAGCATACTTTCAGGATTTCCTTGTTTTAGGTCAGAGATTTTTGGTTTCCTTGCCTAGCTCGGGGAGGGTCGTAATCGCATCTCGAGAAAGGATTAACGCGGAATTATTAGCCGTTTAGCTCGATTTCATGAAGGGGAAAATTGGGTTAGCAATGCCGGGCGTTTTTAAAGTTCCTCTAATAGCAACACTTCGTTTAATTTGCATCTTTATTAGTCCTTGTTCGCGTCAGCTATTTTGGCCGGTGGACAGATTTATTCGCTTTAAAAAGTAATTAATGTGCCCGGAGGCGGGGTGGCCGGTAATGGCCGTAAAATTAGAACGTTGTGCAGGTTATTAGTTATAAATTATCCAAAGTCGCTCGTGCATAACATTATCCCGAATAGCTCCATTTGAAATATTGTTCAATTCCTCGCATATTTCACTTGAAGTTTCATGGAGAAATATGCGCGGCGTTCCTGAAGTTATGATTTCTGCTGAAAGAGCCCTAGGAAATCTGGCAGTACTGCCGCTTTCTCTTTATCTGAGTTGTTTTGAAACATCATAATGAACGTCGCTTCTGGGAGGTTACATTTCCAAGCTGACATTTTACATGAATAGCTGTACAGTATTTTCGTTTTAACAGGAAATGTGTTTTACACAATTATCAAAATGCTATATAATTTACAATATACTCGTATGTATGCTTAAATACTGTTAAATCGATTTCTGTAGATAACCTATAGAGACCAGTTTTATTATCAGCAAGAGATTAGATAGAATGACGTACAACAAAGAACTTATTTATCCGTGATTTGAAAAATAAAACGTTTACTGGCCGTCACATATACGAGTTCGTCTTACTGGAGCTACAAAAATTATTCTAGCTAGATACAGATGCAAACTAGCTTCAGGTCAAAGCAGGCTAATATGCATACTGAAGACCCCATGTCTGATGCTTCGGTTTATTACTCATATTGTTTTCTATGGGCTTTCATTACAATCCATGCCGATTGGTTAAAGAATTGAAGCCTTTTATGCACAATGCAGAGGTACGTCTCAGTTTCAGACGTATATGCATTGTGCGGGCGTTATAGTTACGTGAATGTAGCTGCCTGGAAAACTACGTCAAATTACGGTCGCTGTCGGATATATCCAGCATTTTAAATCGCAGCCTATTCACCTGAAATTATCAGTTTCAGTGTCATTTGAGTGTCGCAGAATTGCATATCGCTGCTCAATATCTCATAGTGTTACCGATACCCTGCATATCAGAGTGCTCTGCAAGGCGATTCATCACTAATGAGCATAATTGCGAGGAATTATAGTTTGTTATGTGTAGTGATAGGTAATTGAAAGAAAGTGTAGTAAAAGTTTTTTATTAACAGAGATAACGAGTTAATTATGTTGAGAGTGGCGAACTACTAAAATAGAAAATTATCGCATTTATCTTGAATTGTGTCTGTCACTAGTTGTCAAATGGGAGCTTCTTTTATTCGCAAAAGGAGAATTATGGCATCTAACTTCACCAACACAGAACTCATGGACATGGTATTAACTTACGGGGAAGTACACTAAAAATATAGTAGCTGCAGCTCGGCTTTATGCACAAATGTTTCCTCAAAGATATCATCCTGGTCGAAAAACTTTTCTACGTGTTGTCGAGTACGTACGTGTGGTGCAGCATGTATTCGACGCGCTCAGGTGTTTATCGAAAACGAAAGAAGTTACTTCGAATAATTGTTTTTATACTCCAGTTTAAGTTAGATAATGAATTAGTTATCTCCGTTAATAAAATACTTTTACTACACTTTCTTTTAATTACCTATCACTACACCTCACGACTACCGTTCCTCGCAATTATGCGTATAAGTCAAGAATCACCCAGTAACAGTTGATCACTATTTCGATGTACCCTTCGAGATACAGATTATTTTATTTCTATTATTTTCTTCTATAGCAGTTCTCATCTGCAAGATCTCTTGTTGTTATGGCCTCCTCTGTTTCATTTCTCCAAGTGCGTCTTGGTCGTTCTCGTTTTAAGTCTTTCTGTTGGCATCCATTTCAATATCTTTTTCGGCCATCTTGTGTCTTCCATTCTGTTTGCGTGTCCAAACTATACTAACTGATGCTTCTGCACTTCGTCACTAATGTCTTTTTGCATCCCCATCATCTCGTTTATTGTAGTGTTCCCTACTCTATATCTTCTTTTCCAGGAACTTATTCACAGATGGTCCATTTCAGTTGATAATAATTTATCTCTATTTTTCCTCTTAATATCCCACACTTCTGCTCCATGTCATAACACTTTGTAAAATTGTCTTGTATATTGTTATTTTTCTCTCTTTTTATAAATTTCTGTCCCATGGAATGTGTTGATGTACTTATTTCCTGGTTATTATTTCCATTCACGTCGAATATCACGCCTAAATATTTACAGTTGTAAACTCCTGTTATATAGTCTGCATATTTTCGATTTTCTTGCCATGGAGTACCAAATACTATTTATTATTATCATCAAAATAAATCGATGAATTTAATGCTCTTTTGTGCTTTTATGCAGATAATTCACTTACTGCTAACTGAGTCTATTATTTTTTTTATTTATATCGTACGGTACTCCTATGTACCAGCAGTACTCTACTGTTCTTCATGTATTTACCAGCAAAACCAGCAATATTTTTACAGGTATGTATTTATAAAGATCACTGATTTAAACTGAATTAGAGTAGATGGTCGAAGAGTAGATATATGTCAGATAATAACAAAAAACAAAAAAGACTAATGTTCGTAAAATGACAAGATATGGCCTAGTGATACAATTACAACATTTACAAAAACAATAAAAAAATGGACCAAGAACTACTATCATGTCCCAAGGTGATTGCTTTCTACAGGGAATACGTGGGAGCAGTCAATTTAGAAGATCAGATGGCTGGACTGAATGCTAGTCTACTAAGTAGTTAAAAAAAAGATATCACTGGCTAATTATTATAGATGCCGTTAATGCTAGGATCATTTCAAATAAAATAAAAAACACCAAAACTCACTTTTTGAGTTTCCTTGCAACTTTGGAGGAAGAACAGCTCGCCGAATGAAGCAAAACTGGTGCAGTTCAGACCTGCCAAAAAATTCCGAATACCTAAAAATATAAGAAACCTTGGAAATGCATCATTTCATCTTTCTCTGCACAAATTATGCCCAAGATAAGCTATAAATGAGAATAAAGCCTGTTTGTCACATACCGCAGTGCAAAACAAGTATAAAGTGTTTCCATTCATCAAAATATTTAATTGTTATTTTTTTCTAAATAGATATTGGTAGTAGGTTACAGTGTTTTACGATTCATTAAAGATGTAACTAATGGTATTTATATGTACCACCATCCCTACAGCTGCCCCCACATTTGTTATCTTCCTCTTCTTATTCTTAACACAGGTTGCGAGTCTAACCGCAGTAAGTGAGGTTTTCTAAGAAATTTTCGGCCGCAGCCTGGGATGGTGGCGAAGTACAACTTCTCTTCAAACAATACTCACAGAAAAAGTCAATATGCTAACAGAAACATTTCCAATAAAAGACAGAAGAAATTAACATTATCATGCATTAACTGAGTCTTCATTCAGATAAATCGGATTTAATTTGAACTGTCCATTATTTAGCGTACATATTTACTTGTCTATTAATTTCAATCCTTTCCAATAGTAAAACTTTCAAACAGCTTATCGCTCAGATTGCACACATTCCCTGTATCAAGTTGCATTAAGGTCGTGGCCTGAGGACTTCTGCGTAGCTTTCGGACTGGTCATGAACTGCAGCTACAAGCTGGATTGACTTCTTCGGCAGTGTTGAAAATGGGTAATTATTAAATAACGGTAAATTGATTGCGCCTTTGGCTTGATACAGGACCGAGAACAACCTTCAAAATGATGTTTTTGAACGTAAACAATCGTGGGGATAATGTTCCTTGGTAAATCTAAAATTGCTGAAAACTACAGGCATTATTCAAAAGTTATTTAAAAAATGCAATGGTATTGTATATGTTAGTGGCGTTGGTTAAAGAGAAATTTCTTTATTACCTTACCGGTTATCAGGTGATGTCCCGACGCTTTCGTTGGATTTAGATAGGTTTCTTGGAATCATATTCTTGGTATCACTGGGTCGTATTGTTGGCAACATTTGATAAGGTAGTTCAAAGTGAGAAGAAATAATGGCAAAAGTAATTAAAGCCATAGAAGTTTAATAATAATAGTTACGAATGTCAGTCTAGTAACTATATATATATATTACCGGTTTCACAGCGACTGCGGTCGCCTTCCGGATCCCAGTTTCCATTGATTTCTATTTTCCCAATCTCCATCCTGAAGATTTCTTTCGGACATTCCTCTTTTTATTCCTTTTTCCCAAGTTTCTCTAGGACGTCCCCTTCTTTTCCTTTCCCTTGGTATCCATTCCATTACTTTCTTTGGGAGCCTGTCCTCACCCATTCTGTTGACATGTCCGTACCATATAAGTTGTTTCCGCCGTATCTCTTCCATTATTGTTGTTTCTCTTTTAACTCGCCGTCGTACTTCTTCATTCCTCACGTGTTCTGTCCTTGATATCTTTGCTGATCTTCTTAGGAAATCCATTTCTGTCGCTAATAGTTTTCCTTCCATGTTTTTGTTTATTTGCCATACTTCGCATCCATAGGTCAATGTGCTTTTCATAATAGCATCATATATGTGCATTTTTGTTTTTCTTGTTATGTCTTTTTGCCAGAGGATAGAATTTAACGTGCCAGTTATTTTTCTGGCATTATTTATTCTGCTGCTAATCATCTCTTCACTTTTCCCTGTTTTTTCCATTTTTGTTCCTAAGTATGTGTAGTTGTCACAGCTTTTTATCAATGTTCCATCATCCAACCTGATGTCTTGGTTCATACCACCTACACACATGTATTCTGTTTTATTTAGATTCACTGTTAGTCCCCATTTAGCATATTCTTCACTAAGCTTTCTCATCATATAATCTGCATCGTCATAGTCCTGGGCAATTACTACCTGATCATCTGCGTAGTGTAAAGTATATAATGTTCTGTCTCCTATTGGTATGCCCATCCCTTCGCATTTCCTTCTCCATTGCTTTAGTGCTGCGTCTAAGTATATGTTGAATAAAATTGGCGACATACAGCATCCTTGTCTGAGTCCTTTTGTGACTTGGAAGTTAGATGTTAGCTTTGTCCCAACTTTCACTCTAGCATATGTGTCTTTATACATTTCCTTTATTGCTTTTATAATGGTAGCGTTAATAGGGGATTCCTCTAGAATTTTAAACAACTTTCTTATGGGTATGTTGTCGTACGCTTTTGTGAGGTCTACGAATACCAGGTGAGTTTCCCTTGCTGTTGCCATGCGTTTTTCTATTATTTGTGTTATGCAAAATATATATTATCTATTGTTGGACGGCCGGCTCTAAATCCTGATTGTTCCTCTGTTTGATATAGTTGGTAGTCATTGGTAATAAGCTTTGTTATAGTTATAGTTATAGTCTAGTAACTTACCTTGTAATAAAAGAAAAAGTACACAGAGAATATGATAAACGCGATCACAAATAAACTTTCGTATAAATAATGTCATTTAGCGACATTTAGACACTTTAAAGTCAATAAGACAGAGTCCGGTTCAAATAAAACGCAATGCAGAGCATATAACATCCATTGCAATAGAGTAGGAAGGAAAACTATAAATTTACAATTCTTATATTATTCTTCTCCTTCTTAGTATAGGACAAGAGTATGTTACTACTACAATCAGTTCGATTTTATAAGCCATCTTCACCCACGAGCTGGGCAGGTAGCGAGCCAAATTCATTGATAGGAAGAATGCCCTTTCACAAGAGTTACAACCACCAAATGTGTTAGTATGATGGCCAGAGAGTATGAGATGTAACCGCCATCCAGGTGTAAGGCTCCAGCTCACTACCTGCTGATGCAAACGCAAACCGTCTATCAGAAAACTACTGCTGTCACAAATGTAATGCCAGGCTCATATATAGCATAAAGTAAAAAGTTGTATAACCAGCAATACAAAAAAATAATCGACTGTTTGAAGATAATGTTAAAAACAACTTTTAAGTTTTTATTTTTCCAAAATAAATAATTGCTGTTTAAAGCATTTCCAAATATATTTCTGAAGCTGTTAAAGCTTGTGTCAGTAGTACTCATCAACATTGATTATGAAACAACTTGTAACGAATATCTATGTACAAATAGCTATATGAAGCCTTTTGGCCCTAATGGACAAGTAGTTTATCTGATAGTATTTCTGAAAAAGCAAAAAGAGGAAAAGGTGGTGATAATACGTTCATGAAATATTTCATCACAACAACATAACTGCGTGAAAATATGTAGTCGTTATCTTTTTGGTACATCCCCACTGCAGAGGCATCGGCATCTCCTCTTTGAGGTTGTGTTTATGCATTGCCCCTTTTAAGATGGTATTTAAATAACGCTTTTATTTATTCAATGAAATTACTACGATGTAAAAGATCCCTTGCTAGGGTTGAAACTTCTTAGTCTGAGAAAATTCTAAGTAGGACTTTCACCATTTCACCACAGCAGTCGGTGTTTAAGGTACTTGGTACTTCGCATACCTAGACCTTCTCCATAACAAACAAACAAACAATAAAGATACTACAGTTTTTAATGCTGTGGACGAAGCAATGCAACCCAAAATACTATTTCCAATAAAACTTAGATTTACAATTTTGATTTTAAGGAATGCAATCCACGAGTGCAGTGCAAAATATATGTCAAAAGTTAGGTTACTTTATGTGACAGTATTAGTTTTTCTCTTACCTTTAGGTCAGCTTTCTATATTTTACTTTCAAAAATTGATCGCTATAAAAGTGTGCTTAAGGCCCGTCTCTAGCTAAAGTGAAGACGTGGTGTGTCCAAATTATTTGAGCGAAAACAAATATAATTACTCTCAAGTACACTGATATAGTTAGAATAAAACTTATAAACTTTGCTCTATATTCAGAACAATACAATCTTTGAAATTTTAAAGTTCGTATGATAGAAGCAATTCTTTATATAGATTTATTGACAATTTTAGTTTTGGTCAGTTTATTCTCTTTGTATTTATGGAAACAATTATCAACTTCTGGTTTCTGTCTAAGTGATAGTTTTATAATACGGGGTACCCCACTTAAGCTTAGGTCAATATTACTAAAGGGTTATAAACTGTCCTTATTTCTGAGCATATGAGAAATATCACAAGATTATCTTTACTTTACCTATCTGGTAATTTTTTACACTTGTGGCATCGACGACCAGTCCCTCAGGAGCCGAATCAACATGCAACACCGCTCAAGAGGTCGATCCGCTCTCCCAACTGTCACTCTAACCGCCGCTAAATGCCAGTTGTCATTTGACCGCAAGCAATCGCAGGATCTGCGTAATGGCATTCTTAAGAAGAGATGTTCAATCTAATGCATCTCAGTCGCCTCAAACTTGCTGCTATAATATCGAATTACGAAAATAGAATCAGGTAGACCCAAAAATACCCTGTATTTAACAGGCAAACAACTATGCAACGCTTTCCGTGGTTCCGAAATCAGTCAATATGACCTGTAGCTCAGTCCGTTGGAAAGTGGTACCCGCTGTCAAAATCTGCCTCAAGCACGCTTCCTTAGTATCCACATACTATCACCGAAGAACGAGAAATCCCGAGTTCACCACATTTTTACTACGGAAAACCCTTTATGCACAGCTAAATTCTGTCACCATTGATATAACAAAAACCTGTTATTATTTTTCTACCCTCTTTTCTTTTTTAAAAACCTTTGAAACTCGGATATTAATTTTCAAATGCTTCGACTGCGGTTTTCCCACTTGATCGTCTATTCACGGCCATATATAAGGTAAACTACTGACAGTACAATAGGCTTTTAGCACGTAACAAACTCCCTCCTTACCAGAAAGGAAAAATTTCAACGAAATTTTTATATAAAGCGGAATTTTATCCAATAAGGATACACACAGATACACCAGAGAATATGAAAACCGACTGTGATAAAACGTCCGTACCATTCAACCTTTAACAACCCAGAACCCATACCACAAGTGAGCAACTACCATGTGAAGACCATGGTGGCACGGAGGGAATCCATATCCAAAGCAACTCAAAGACAGAAATCGAGAATACTCATCGCTGCTAGATGGAAATGCTACGCCGGTGAGCAACCTCGTAACAACCCATCTCCGAGAAACTCCAACACCAGAGACTCCCCAAAACCAACCAAATCTTCACAGCGTAGTTTCCCCTTTCCCCTGACAACTTCCAATATCCCCGAGGCAGAAGGAAACCTCCACACAGCTTAAGGTACTGTCAGAAAAAAAATCAAGAACCAAACCACAGAGTAACCAGGATTTTTCTTTTGCAAGCCCTGGGGAGAAAGCAACCCAGTGAAAGAGAGTTATAGGAACCAGAGAAGTCATAGGCAGAAGCCACCATCCACGCAACTCACATAAACACCGACTGAGGCACACAGCAGTGCCCCGAACGGCCAGGAGCAAAAGCCCTACCAGTTTTGATCTCACTAACAAATTCCACTCACTACGACAGAATTCATACACACTAGTTCAATGAGAGTAAAATACAAAAATCATCATTCACCCAATTACTCAATAAATCAGTCAAGTCACAGTCAACATACACTACATTATAGAAGAAAGGGATCGATAAAGTATTAAGAAGAGAGAAGGCAAAGAATGAAGAACTGGTCAGTTTAAATTGAGTAGTGTAGCATTACACAATATATATCCCAGAGGGACATACTTCAACCTAGAGTAAAAAAACATAAATAAGAAGTCGTACTTCTTTAACAGGTACCTTCGTCACTTTTAATTCCCAAGAGGGAAAGCAAAATAACAAAACGCTCTCTAAATACAACAAAGGGACAAAAACAGATATTAATGTTTCCCAACAGGGACCTCCCTGCGCCTTACAGGAGAGAAAGCAAGATTAAAATGCTCCCTAAAGTGACCTTCCCTGCAACCTCCAGACCCCCCTACATAAAATATAAAACCAATCAATAGAAAGGAGGGCATATCCCATAACCAAGTTCACACAAAACCACAATCATACTAACGATCCAGCTGAAAGCTGAAGGGAAGGACACAAAACAATTACACATTGTTGTAATGTTGGAGCTACACACGATAAAATGAGCACAAGAAGAACCGAATAAACAAACCCTATTACCACACACAGAAACCTCCAGAAGATCGAAAGCGGAAGAAGTAACACCAAAAGAACCGACTAAATTAGTCGAAGGAAAGAACAATGTAGTGAGAAAAGAATTAAGTTCCAATGTACCAAAACAGCCAGCACCCCAATGATAAATAAAGGCCCGGGAGATCGTGCCATAACAGTTCCCAAGATCCAAAAATCCGCATACCAACGTAGCTTTATGAGGTCCAAATAAAATTCACCAATCTCTAAATCTAAGGCTAATGGTTCGCACAATTCCGTTCTCTCAACCAATCGGTACGACAACAAGGAACGAGAATCATCCCCAAGAAAAATAGATACCACTCCATTCAGGGACACCACAACAGCCACTGAAAAAACCTAATCTCGATAACTAATAACTACCATAACCGAAACTAGAAAGATGGTTTGAGAGACGTGATATCTGCATAAGCAAAATCTCCAAACACACCAACACGAACCCACGTTATCTTACCAAGAAACCAGAAGAAGATGAAAGAGCCAATCAAAGAACTTTATGCCAATCCAAACTAGGAAGGTGTCCCGAGAAACCTAAAAATCATCAAGGATTCACAGAAACCCGCAGAGCGAATCCCTCAGACACATCAACATCGAACCCACATCACAATGAACACTCTAAAAAGAAAAGAGAAAAAAGCAATCAACTAAAACACGGCAATCCAACTAGAAGGAGGCTTATAAATCCCGCAAGAGCAAACTCATCCAAACACATTCTCTTCCAATTACACTCATAACAGAGTTATCACCAACATAGCACAAAAGCACAAAGAAAAATCTCAACCGCACTAAACCTTTAAGACATACATTCAATAAAAAAATAAAGCACATTCAACCACCAGGACTCTAATATTCAATGAAGAACAACTCTAGCACATCTGACCAGTAAATCCTCGAGGTTTCATCAATGAAAATCGGAATCATTCAATGAAAACCTCTAAAGATAATTCATCATGATACCTGAATAGCGTGGTGCTTTCAACAATCACTCAAATAAAAATAAAACCAGCTTCTATAAACATACATACAGAGCTCCTAAATCTAATACGTAACACACCCAATCAATCAAATAGAAATAAAGCCAGCAAGGATTATATGAACAATGTATTCAAAAAACACACCTCGAGTACAGTACTTTTTAAAACCACAATTAAACAATCAAAATTAATCCAAAACGACCCCACATTAAACACGATCCCTAAAGATAAACTCCAACCTTATTAGCCGAAAACAAACCACTCAAAATTTTGCCGAAACAAAATTATTTTCAAAAAGAAACTAACATAAACAAGCGCAACCTGATGTTTAACATTCTCAAATTAATTCAATTTATGTCGTGTTCAAATGATATTTCCCATTTACGTAAACTTAATAAATCCTAATTACACTATTTATAATAAACCGGGCTGTGCGCGCTATTGCGTGGTCTATTCTATTCAATTTACCACCATTTTTAGGCCTATTACGTTGGGCGTTTCTGTTCTGTTACACACCACTCCCCTGCCTCTCCCTGACCAAGTAAGGAAGCCCTCGGGGCTCCGACTCTCTCCAAGGGAGCCCTCGGGAATCCGCCCCTCTCCAAGAGGGCTCAGATGGATCCGGGGGCTCCAACCCTCTCCAAGAGGGCCATCGGTCCTCCAGGGGTTCCGCCCTTCTCCTAGAGGGTTTTCGGGGCTCCGGGGGCTCCGCCCCTCTCCAAGGGGCCGTCGGGGCATCGCCCCTCTCCAAGGAGGCCCTCGGGGCTCCGCCTCTCTCCAAGGGGGCCGTCGGGGCATCGCCCTTCTCCAAGGGGGCCCTCGCGGCTCCACCCCAGTCGCGAAATCGAGGCAACGGCGAAATGCATGCAAACGCAAATGGCTGACATCGCGTCTGCAATTGTCCTTTATTTATATGGTGTGCAACTACTGTAGATATTGCCTCTTTCAACTATGTGTGACCTTAAGGTACATGCTATAACAAATCATTGCCCCACGTTGGGCGACAGTCTTCTTAGCTTCCCTCTTACCTTTAGGTCAGCTTTCTATATTTTACTTTCAAAAGTTGATTGCTATAAAAGTGTGTTTCAGGCCCGTCTCTCGCTAGAGTGAAGACGTCGTGTATCCTTTATTAATGAGATGTCCAAATTATTTGAGCGCCAACAAGTTTAATTACTCTCAAGTACTCTAACATAGGTGAAAGAAACGTATAAACTTCGCTATATATACAGCACAATACAATCCTTGAAACTTTAAAGTTTGAATAAAAGAAGCAATCAGTTATATAGATTTATTGACAATTTTAGTTTTGGTCAGTCTATTCTCTTTGTATTTATGGGAACAATTATCAACTTCTAATTTCTATCTAATAATAATAATTTTTATTTCTCACTGTGTAGAAAATATATAAACATTTGTAACTACAGAAAAAAACCAAATATTCAAACAAATGTTACACACAAAAGCCTTACAAAAGGCATAGAGAAACAAGAATATAATAAATATATTTGTAGATGGCTAGTAGAGCTGCGCATATCACTAAATAATCATTATTTAAATTTTCAAATTTATTTAAGGTATAAAATAATATCATAATGCGGGGTACCCCACTTAAGCTTAAGTCAATATTACTAAGGGGTTATAAATTGTTAGCACGTACCAGCAGTTTGATTAAGGTCATATACTTGTTAAATGTTAATTATAAAGTTATAGAACAAAACGAACTTATATATTTTATAGCTGTTACTAGACTTATATTTGCTAAAAAAACATCCCTTATATCATAAACATATGAAGTATAAAAGTAAATTACAAGTTAATACTGTCAAGCTGAACCTACGTTAGGATCCTTGGTTTATAAACATTAATTTAAAAAAATACCAAGTTGACTAGTATAATTGAATGATGGGTGGCATAATTTTGTTCGTCGGATAAAACAGAGTATAGAGGCTAACAATCAACATTTTAGGTTGCGTTTCCAGTTAGAAGGTGCGCACTCGGCAATATTAGAATCAATTTGGTATGCAAGAGGGGTATTTTGCAGACTATTTCCCGCACAAAAGTTAACAGATCTTCTTTCCCCGCTAACTTTTCCAAGCCGGTTCCCTTGGCAGTATAGATATAATACTTTTTCAAAAAATAATTTTACTACATTAGTCGACAAAATCATCTTCTTTTTGCCTGGTGTTTCTGAACAAAAGTGGCCTAGAAGGGTAATTAAAATAAATAAGCTATAATTCAAAACCAAAATTGTAATATTTAAGAATGCAATTACTTGTTACCTGCTCTTTAAGTTTTGCGGTTACACCTCTCTGCTAGACCGTGTTCCCTCCTGGCACTTTGACGATAAACTCCATCAGGTAATACTAAACTTAGCGCTACATTAAATCTGTCCGCCATTTGTGTAGAACTTTGCGAATTTAGCAGACATTACCAACTTGGTAATATTGCTTCCGCAATCGCATTTTTCTGCGCCACCTAATCGTAGCCTACAATGTAGGTCTACAAAAACCTAATAATTTCAATATAGAGTTACAATGCACCGCTGTAATGAGTCTCAGGGCAACAAAGCGCTCGATTCTATTAAATCGTAGAGCGTAACAAAGAACTAAACGTTGCTCTATTACCTATTCTTTAATTTTTCTGATATGGTTCTGTGACATATCAAAATTGCTGTTACAGTGTTGTTGAAACAATTAAAACGTGTGAGTGTTGTAACCAACAAATAAAAAAGCATTAACAGAAATACAATAGATCTTATGCTTAAATGATTATATTAAAGGATCCTATTGCAATTCGCAACAACAAGTAAATAATGCTTTCAGAACATTATTGATGATACGTTCACCATACTACGCGCCAAATTAATAATCAATATTGACGAAGTACTTTATAGTTAATCTATTTGTGTTTACTGGTTTTATAGAATTATTGATAGAATTGAAATTAAAAATTGCAAATTGAGTAGAATTATCAAATTATTTGTTTTTCAAAGCTAAAAGTATTTATATTTAATTGGATCAGATATTTGCAATGTATACGTAAAACCCGTAACTTGTAGGAACTTACATTCTTAATTCTCAATGTTTAGATTTGTTTTGATTTCTATGCCTTTCTGTAGTATCGATATATGTGATAAAGTTTATGAATTGCATGCATAAAAACTTTGAGTTTAACACGTTCACTGCGCAAAACCGAGTTTAGAAATTACTCGTCAAAAAGTGCCGTGTTTAACCTATTCACTGGGACACAGTGTACATTTTAAGGCCGGTTTGGATATCAACGTCCTATTACGCCTCGAATTGTTTGTTCTCAGCGCGGCTGTTTCCATTCTGATGCCGTGATGGTGACTTTACCAGCGTTTTTAAAAATTGTCCAGTGGTTGTGACAGGAACGCAAGTTGTGGTTTTTAGTTTTTGGCCCTCTCCAAATGTGCGGAGGATGCAGCCCTGGCAGTTGTATTGCAAGATATTTTCTCACGTCGGTTTGGGATATCAAAAGCGCTTCAACAATAGTTATCTACACTTGTCCCAAATTCATCTGAGGTAAGTCTTTTGCAGCTGTTCGCGCCGTCGTTTAGCTGATTCTACCTTACGTTCGTTTCTTTGTTTAGCAGCCAGTCCGAGGCTCCTGAAAATCATGAGTTCGGAGCTTCCTGAAAATTGCCATCCTCGCCATCGAGCCTATCGACCTTGCCGGTTTGAATTTAACACCTGTAATTCCGACCTTCGAATGTTTGGGTGACATACCGCTCCCGCTTATCTGGGTCATTAAATAGCGGGAGGAAATAGCTCAGCAAGGAAACTAGAATCAGGTTTTGTGTTCCTTTCTAAGGTATTTATTGGTGGAAACAGTGAATCGGTGCAGAGGTTTTTAAACTGATGTAGTTTATATGTATACCTCTGCTTAACCTATTTTGTAAGCTATTGTTCTCGCAAATCGAGTTTGTTGAGCTTTACCTTAAATTTGCCAATAATTACCTGAAATTTTTACTAATAATTACCTGAAAATTGTACTAAATGCCAATTTAATTTGTAATTATATAATGTGATATTAGCATTTTGGTGTTATTACTTGTTACTGCTACCTGTGCGTGATTTGAATTTATCTCTCAGAAAATTAAGTGCTACCTGAGATTACGAGTTCTCAGTTGAAATCCTGGATACACTTGGCACTTTTTGGATTTTAACCATTTGTTAGTACTTAAAGAACTGCACGCCGTCTTCCTGGACTAGCCGGCCGGCAATTGTATCCAAGTAGTCATAAAGTGTGTTTTGTTTGAGACAATTGGCCGGCCAATCGATTTAAAGCTAACAGTCTAATTGTTCCTACAATAATTTGTTTCACACAAAAGCGGTTTCTTCCATGCACTCTTGAGTCGCTAGCTCCTTAAGACACATTTTAGTCTTCATAATCAGGTGCTTTCAATGTGGTATGACCATATCATGTTACGCTTCCTAAGAATCTCGCCATATCTGCGACGAATTTGGCTAAAGAAAATTCGCAGCAAAGACAGGAGCTAATTCTTAAGAAGACTATAAGAACAAAATCAATTTAAAAATGAGCCAGGGCTTTTTAACTACCCGAAGGCATCATATAAGAGAAATTTCCAATTTTTTTGTAAATTATGAGACGCAGTTCTCGATTTAATATTACTTCAAAGCAATAGTTTCATCGCCGCATCATCTTTTTCGTTACAGATGTGTTGGTGCTACAGTATAAAGCAGATTTAAAACACCGCAATACGTTAAAAGGTGGATTCTTTTCTTAATATCGGTGAAACCGATCCGGCTCTTATTTCGGTGATTTTTAATTCGATCTATAAAGCTTACCCCTAGCATGGATCTTTCCATACCACTTTAGGATACTTTTAATTTCTCGCATACAGTCTTCACTTAGTGTTACTGTTTCCATTCCGTAGCTCAACACTGGGTGTATGCAACTGTCATAAACTCTCCACTACCCCCTAGTACAATTCAAAACGCAAATTACATAGCTTAAAATTTGTATCTGGAAACATTCCAGGAGCTATTCAGTCGACATCAGTCAACAAAAAATGTGTCTGAGAGAAAGCTACAACAATCGCTGCGTCCAATGAGCGATGCGACAGAGAGGTAGGTATTTCGTTGAAGATGAAATTCTATACGGGATTATATCGAGAGATGATGCACGTCTCAAATACACTTCGAGGATGTGCTCATTAGACCATTTTTGTATAATCCAACAATGTCAAAACGCCAGCTAGGCAACAATTTTAAACTTTTTATTACGATTTGCAAGTCGCTCTGCGTGTTATTCGCAACGCTAGCAAGCCAAAGTAAAGACCTTAAAATGGTTAGGGTAGAGTAAGGTTATAAGTCGTAACGCCATACCACCCTAATAAAATGATCCTGCCTAATATATGGTGTTACAAATGTTTTGTAGATGCGTGTTTACTGGTGCCATCGTCATTTGTCCATCTACCTTTCAATGGATCTAGAAGTACATCTTTGTTGACTTCGCCGGTCTCTATCGTAATATACGTTTTCGAGTATCGACATGTATTGCTTAGTGGCCATATTACATTCTATGGCAAAACCTGCAGATCCTCTTCCGCCTCACATATAAAAATCGGGTCATTAGCATAGCTAAGGATGTTGATTTCTGTGTCCCCCAAATGATTTCTACTGCATGTTTCTATCTTCATCTCAATAAGTGTTCTTCATAATGAACTTAAATAAAATAAGACTTAGCCTGACCCCTTCTACTATAATGCTCGCTGTACATAGCTTTCCCGTTAAGTAGGTATCTGTCTGACTTTGGTTATGTGATCTAAGTTTACCTATTCTATTTTGCTATTCTTAGAGAAATGTGTTTCCTTGTATCGGGTTAATGACGTCCCTCATTGTTACAAGGTCAAAAGCTTTTGTTATGTTTACGAAGCAAGTGTACATCGATTAATATAACAATTTATGAAAGTAGAATAAGATCTGTAATTAATTTCAAGGTCATTACCAGTACACAGTAGGAGGAACTCCTTATTTCTAAATACGATATATTGAAGAGCATACTTTAACCGGCACAAAATTTTGAAAACTTTAAATTAAAAGATATTAGGTTAGTTTTAAAATTGCCCCTGCCACTGCTTCCTATGTTCGAGGAAAAGAAGTTGACAGTTCGATGAAAATTTTTGGCTGGGAGTCAGTCTGCTACAAAAAACCTCCTCACCATGGACGCTCGTTACCAGCGCTTTCAGATGAAGCTGTCTACCCTTTATTCAATGAGAGTAGCAAATCAACCTCTAGTCCGCATTGTCCTACAGTTTTCACTCAACGCTGAGAATTTAACTTATCTGAGTTTTCCCTTGAACGCCACCTGAATTGCATTTTAGCTAAGTTACAGTGTAATATTCTATGAGCAATGCATACTGTTCAGTTTAATGTGTTTATTGTTTCTTCTCTTTCAGTTGGTATGAGCTGAGAACCTGTTCTCACCATACTGAGGGCTGTATTATAAACCAGCTTTCCTCCGAGGGCTGGGCAGGTGGTTAGCCTAACCCATTTATAGAAAGGATGCCCTTTCACAAAGGTCACCACCACCAAATATGTCCACAAAACGTAAAACGTCATCACTGTCTGGGTGTGAGGTTCAAACTCATTACTAGCAGACTAAACGCTTTACCAGCAGGCTCAACGCTTTCTACTTATTGTCTTCTTCTTCTTCTTCCTTTACCTTATCGGTTCCGGACGTTGGCTACTATCATGGCTATCCGCGCTTTATTAGCTGCTGCGCGGAAAAGTCATTCCGAACCACTTTCTAAGGTTTGCGAGCCAGGAGATTCTTCTCCTTCCTGGCCCTCGTCGTCCTTCCACCTTTCCCTGTATTATAAGCTGTAACAACCGGTATTTGTTGGAATTTTTCATTACATGTCCATTTTTCGTTTTTTGATTTCTGACAGTTCAGTTCAGGTTGACATTTCATCCTTCTAAGGACTTCTTGGTTGGTGATTCTATCGACCGAGGATATTCTTAGTACTCGCCGGTAAGTCCGCATTTCGAAGGCTTGAATACGTTTTTCTGTGGCTTCTGAGAGCGTCCAAGCTTCTGCGCCGTATAACAATGTTGAGAAGACATAACAGTTTATTATGCGTCGTTTGAGTTCCACGCTAAGATCTCTAGAGGAAAGAAGCGGTCTCATTTTGATAAATACTGCTCTTGCCATTTCTATTTGGCGTTTCATCTCTCGAGAATCATCCCATGTGTCATTAATATTACAACCAAGATACGTAAAGCTACTAACCCTTTCAATATATTCGTTGTTACATAGCAGTGTGCTTTGTTGGATTGTTGTTTCACTAATTATCATATATTTCGTTTTCCGAGTGTTAAGGTCTAACCCATATTCTTTACTTATATCGGTGACCCTATTGACGAGTTCTTGAAGCCCTTCTAGACTATCAGCTATCAGTACCGTATCATCGGAATACCTTATAATGTTGACGATTTCCTCGTTTATAGTGACACCCTGCGTAACACCTTCCAGTGCTTCTTTAAATATTTTCTCTGAATAGAGGTTAAATAGCAGTGGAGACACTATAGACCCCTGGCAAACTCCCCTTTTGATTTCGATAGCTTCGGATTCATTTCCATCCAATATTATTTTCGCTCTTTGTCGCCAGTAGAGATTGGTAATTATCCTGATATCTTTCCCATCAACGCTTGATTCTTCCAAAGCATTCACCATCTTGCTGTGTTGACATCGATCGAAAGCTTTAGCGTAGTCACACTTTATTTCTCTACATCGTTGAACGAGAACTTGCATAGCAAAGAGAGCTTCTCGGGTGCCGAGACCACTGCGGAAGCCAAACTGCGTCTCCCCCATGTTTTGTTCACATCTATTATACAGGCGAGCGTGGATTACCTTATTGTAAGTTGTCGTAATACAATGGTTTTCAAATTATTTGTTACGTAGATTATTTGTGAAGCCGAGTGCAGTTACGCGAATTCTGGAAGTAATATAGACATTTCATAACTAAGCAATGCCAGTAACATCTTGGAGCTGAGCATATTACCTGAAGTCGAAGGAAAATATTCCTGTTGAGTACCTCATTCCCTCCACGGCAAATACATCAAGTGGCGCCTAACACCAATTACATTGGTGCAAATTCTTTAATAGTACCTCGAGCGAGTCTTTTCTTCCAGTTTGCTACTTCTTCCTCTTTTTCCACCGAGCTACTGGACCACCTTTTTGGTTTGTTGAGAAATATAAAGAGATTTTCCCCCGTAGCAAAGACGTTGTCAGAACACTATATGGCTGCGACGTAAGATGCGCGGTAGAGGAGGCACAATTAATTTATAAAATAATGAAAACCATGCGAATCATGAACCAAAGCAAAACGAGAAACCATATGCTTTGATAATGTAAATGAAGGTAGATAACACAAAATAGAAAACCTGGGAACAAATAACGAACAAAGCAAAAACATACAGCTACATATAAATTACCAGTTCATTGAAGCGTTATATGAGAACCCCATTAAATGGATAGCTATATATTCCTTTTAATAATGTTATTTTATTACATATTAGTATTATAAGCAAAATAATAATTGATTAAAAGTGAATTATGACATAAAAATATATTACTACACTCAGGTTGATTAGGAGTAGCAGCAAAACTGTCGGAGAGAGGCCATCAAAGACGTGTACTTTAGTGATTGCCATTTCTTCTGATAGCTCTGTTTCCTGCCAATTGTTGCCACATATTTTCTTTCAGCCAGTCTTAAATTACAACTTAATAGGCCAGATGCAATTTATTTTCTATAAAAAATTAAATAACGAAAGCTAGGCTCTCGTTTATTATTAAAAACATACTAATCCTACGCAGCCCCAATTTCTGCTTGCTCTATTTTGTTAAGCTTTAATTCGGCCAGAGAGCTTTACAAGCGCTTCCTAAACTCGCGAGCTTCCCTATTTTTGCCTAATCTGGCGGAAACCTCATTTGCCTATAAATTCGTGGAATTCATTACTGCAATGTTAACGTAGGGTGCGCCCAAAGAAGTCCTGACCTAATTAATTTTTTCAGTTTGCCTTCTCAGCGGACGGCGTTAAATTAACTCAACTGGCAGTAGTTTAAAGACTCGGTTTCAGTTTTTAACAATCAACTACAGTCGGATAATTGGATTTTCAGCAAAATGCATAATTTTATGAAGTAAGGCGATCACCCTGTTTACCATTTTAAAAATGTATGCTGGGCGAAGCTGGAATTACTTTATTACGATTGATAATGAGTTTCTTTTCCGTAGGCGGCTGTAATTTCTCTAACTCACGAATTAATTAACGAGTTTTTGCAATTAGCAGAGTTTTTATTAATCCGCTTTGTAATAATACTGGAAATGTTGAGACGTCTGGACGTTCCAAACAAATGTATCGTTTTAGCAATTAATTGCTGTCTTCGTTGTTTGATTCCTTGGTTCAGCCGTGCAAAAAACTAGAGTACCTTAGATTCAGCCTGTTTTATTACAACCCTGTACAAAATAGAGCATTAATTTACAGGACAATAGCGTTTGCCGACAGTAACGGCTTGGACATTATCCGAAATGGATATCCTTTACGCTGGACAAAGAGGCATGAGTAGCCTAAGGACATAAACGCTACTGGACTAACTGCAAGAAAGAGGTTTTAGGGCGAGAAAAATGGAGGCATTTAAGCTGTAATAAACAACGACGAATTAAAACACGTGTAGGGGAGAGGGTGCTTAGGGCAAGCAGGACGGGAAAGACGTAAATTGAGCAAGAAATGTTCATTTGACTGGAAAAACAAGACCATTAAGTCGTCTATCTATTTTAAGGGAACTGCGGCTAGTAATCTAAGAGCAACCTCGAAATTGTTTTTCTATTAGGGGCTGAAAAATACAACATGTACTTGAATATAGAAAAAGTAATGGTAAAAGAAGAATTTTATTTTAATTATTAAGTTACTCACATAAGCAGTTTCCTCAATTTCAGTCAACAGTTCTTCTTGCATGTAGATTGGATTACATTTGTTCCCACCCAATAGTATAGATTTGCTCTGTAGAAGAGGATGTAGTCACATTAAAGTAACAAATCGATAAACTTCTACGAAATAGTTTGTGAACTACGGAACAAAATCAATCGACTTATGCAAGGGTTACAAAACTGTAAAACTTGAATAATGTTTCCAATGCTACTAAGCAGTCATTAGTTTTGCTCCAGAAATTACGCCTATACTCTTTTATTTTGTAATGCTTTGAATATTAACACCATCGAGATAGTTGAGGACGCAAGGTCCGATCTACGACCCGCAATAAGCGAAAAAGGTAGTCTGGTAGCGCAGTGGGAAGGGAACGGGTTGTGGTCGTGAAGAAAATCCTCGCTCGCGATAGTCAACGCAAATTGTACCTTAAATATGCTTGCAGAAATTTGAGTAATTTATGTTAGAAGATTCACATAGGTTTGCTCCGGAAAACTTAGTAACCTCCAAGATATGACTTAACCTGTTTCGTAATTTTAACATATTTATTTTGTTTGGAAACTATCTCTAAAACTACCTGGCAAGTTGAGACGTCACGTTACGCTACACAGAAGTAAGAAAAACCTAGCCATGGGTTTAGTCAGATAGAATTCTACAAGGAAAGCAGCAGTAAAAGGTGGTACTGTTCTTTCACAACACGCACAGCTTAACTAATATAGTAAATTCAGTTTAGCTAAAATGCCGCAATTTAAGTGACGTCGAATTCAAGACTACGATAAGTCAACCCAGAGCGACGGCAGAGACAGAGGGAGTTTAAACTTCAAAAACGTACAGGCCGCACTCGTATATAAAACAGATTTATTTTAAGGCGTCTCTATTCAAGCGGCGGTTAAGAATAATTTTTCGGGTCTGCGTCGGCGTAGACGCTTGAGAAACGCGACCATAGAAGTTCTTCCGACCAGACATTAAAATCAAATTCTACTGCACATCAATGAGGCGAGAAACAGAATTTCAAACTTGTTGGCTGTGTCTTGGTATTATTAAATTCGCAATAGTCTCGAAGGGTCGTCAAAGCTCCGAAATCATTGCCACAATAGGCTGAACAGTCACACTCAAACCACGCCTCATTTGACAACAAACTTTCGCTAGCTTTATATGGTGGTTGATTGTCACCGCGTTATATTACATCAGCTCAAAGAAGTTCAGTCAGAATCAGCAAAATCGTGCCAACTCCTGTAATATTGCTTGGAGGTGGACAGTTTTGCATATCGCATCCTGTTCGTAAAAAAAATTGATGGCAAGTCATTACGTTTATCTCTCAGACGGCCCAAACAGCTGTCAAGATTTTATCTAATCAAATTTTCTGGTCGGTCAAAACAGATGGCACATGTCCGATCTATTTACATTTCAGAAGCTTCGCTAACCGACAAAAGGGAGAACAGGAAAAAACAATCGAATACACAGTTTCAGCAACTAAACTTTAAACTGTATTTTATATTGAAATGGTTTGCCCTAAATAGTTATTACTTTTTTATAAAATTTGTGGCTTATATTAGCCCAGGCAAATACACAAATGAAATAATAGGTAGCGCTTCTAAAAACCAAAATTGCAGTAAAGGTGGCTTAGGGAGAACAGAAAATGTGGGTTGTATCAGCGTGAACTCTAACGGCCACAGCAATATAATGCAGGTTTCCAAGCGATTTCCCAATCCGGCTTTAACAACCTTGGGGTCTTAACGCCTAAACCTTCTAAGAGATGAGAGGCCGATGCTTCTGCTGTAGGTATGTAAAAATCTGGCATTTATTGTTTTATCTCTTTACTAAAATTTAGTTACCCCGGGTGGTGTAGCTTGAACAAGCGTCCACGTTCGATCAGTAGAGTTAAGCAATGCTCTTTCTGGTCAGAACTTGGATGGGAGTTCCACATAGTTGGTCCTGGATGTCATAATAACATCATGACAGTCGTTAGTGGAGTTGGAAGTCCCCATAAAACGTACAGCGACGCCTATAATTGGCCTAACGGCTGTTGGCTGAGTACCACAATAAAAAAAAATACAAATTCAAAAGCAAACCAAACTAACATAGTGTTTTATGTGGCCTGGTGCTACAGTTCTAATACAAAATTTTTAAGAACTTGTAAAAACTAAGCTTTCTTTCAAAAATTTTTTTTAAATAATTATCTTAATGTTTGCTGTCGCAAAGTATTAACCAGCGTTGTATTACTATATAGCATGTTTCGGTATCATGAACACTTCAACAGCTAATTACTGGCGTTAATTGATCCATATCGTACCAAACACGCAACTTCTGCAAGGAGTTTTTTATAAGCCTTCTAAAGTAACTGTTCTCGCTATTGGAAGAAGTTAGAAGCCGACATAAAGAGGAATTTTACAAAAGCCGTGAAATACTGACTGACACATTCAATATAAAAATCGTTCAGTTTAAATACACGTTATGTAGGTATAATCCGAATACCTTTGTTGAATACATTTAAATAGGATAATTTAAAAAAGAATCTCTGATAAGGCAACGTCAGTCAGAGCTTCTCTCGCCTGCAACATATGTACGTTGTGAAGAGATAGACCAAGTTGTACGCAGCCTTTGAAGTCAGCTTATTTATAAATGCGGGCGCGAACATTTTGTGGATTTAAACTAAAATATACAAGGGGCATCATCTCCCACGACATTTGAACATTAATTTTCTATGCTTTTTTATTTATTTATTTAATTTTTATTTAATTCGCACTCAGCCAACAGCCGTTAGGCCAATTATAGGCGTCGCTGTGCAGTTATGAGGACTTCCAACCCCACTAACGACTGTCATGATGTTGTATGACCGCCGGGACCAACTTTTTTTCCGTGATAGCCGTACCACGAGGCGCCGAGAGATGCAGCCGTGGAACTCCCATCCAAGTTCTGACCAGAGAGAGCGTTGCTTAACTCTGCTGATCGAACGTGAACGCTTGTTCAAGCTACACCACCCAGGACCTGTTCATATAAAGCAAGCGTAGCGAGTTGACTCTACCACAAGCTTTAGAGTCAAAGGGCATTGCCTTTAAACTTAGACTATTAACTTAATTTTTACTAATACATATAAAGAATCCGTCGATTGTCTTTATAGAAAACAACTTCAGTCTTAAACAATATTGCAATTTCCCTTCAATATACAAATGGCAAAAGGAAAGAAAAAGAATGATAACAATGAAGTCTGTTGTACAGTCCTAACCAGGCCCTTCATGTGTTACAGGTGAATCCCCGTTTATGAGATTCAACAAACTTAAAGGTGGTCCAGTAGTTCAGCGTAAAGACTGGACCATAGATTGAAATAGCAATACAATTTACTAAATTCGTTGGCCAAAACTCTAAGAAAACTAAACTGTATGTCCACTGGCATACAGCTGCCGGCGGCACCTAGCTCAGCGAGACGGCTTGCAGCTCTTTAAGTACATAACAGTATTATAAAAAATGTAAGCGCCAACGAATCTTTTTTGCCAAGTGTATGCAGGCTCTCAAAAGAGAATTCGTAAACTCCAGTAGCACATATTTTTCCTGAAAGAGAGGTAGCCGTAACAAAGTCAAACCCACGAGGCTGGTATCACAGTATAATCACAAATCCAATACTATATGGTACCCAATACAGGTGATTAATCACAGGTAAATACAGGCCGAAAAGTTAAGAGGCCTCATAAAACGCACAAATTTAAAGCTCACAAAATTTACAGTACAGCGACTTCAATTATCGCACACACTAAAATAACACACAAAGTTACAAGGCAACATGGCAAACGGTGTCTGCTTCGTGGATGGGAGAAAACGTTTGATGCCTTCAGGTACAAAGTTTGCGGGACGAACTGTATTCCAGGCTCACGTCGGCATTGCAAACACCAAATGCATAAATGGAGCACGCAGCATCCAAGCACCGGTCGCCAGTAAATGTTACATAAAGGGAAAATAAAACCTGTATGTGTGTTCCTTATCGGGTCCTTTTCTGTGTGTTATGAAATTCACGTAGTTGATGTTGAAGGGGAACGTGGCTGACAGGCGTTTTCAGCGCGAATAGATCGGGTCAAGTTCATGTCTTGGATGCTTTCACGGCTAACTGCAAGGGGCTGGAATGGAGCTCCACACTTGCGGCTATAAGACGAAAAGCCCATAATAGAAAACGGAAAAATTAGATACAACCCGATAAAAGCTTCAGTGAACCTACCCCAAGGTAGTTTTGGGCACGTGCAAAAATAGATCAGCCAGCGCTAGATCCAACGATAGTGGCAAGAGCAAATACTACACAATCACTAATTCCACGACCGTACATCTGCTGGACACTTTACAAAACGCCCAAGCTGACTCCATCACAGCATCAAGACGGGACCAGCAAGGACAATTCCCGACTGTCACTTCGCGGACTGAAAACGTAAGGTAGGCGTAGCTCACACGCGCGAAATAAGAAATCTAAACAACAGACATCGAAACTAATAGATGCGCCAACGAAACGTAACGAATGGTAGATACGGGAACAAATTCTTGTCATAGTTATGGACGGCAGTTGGTGTTGATTAGCCGATGATGTATTGGCAGTTTTACCAAGAAAACATACCTAGGCATCGGGAGATATGTGGGCTCAATGCTCAAATTTCTGACCTCTCTTCGTATTTTTTCACTTCAGTTAAAAAACGTATTGCAATTTGCTTTAGAAGAAGTTAACTAGCATGGTATTTAATACTGCTATATTAAACTACATACAAAAATAAATATAGCTGTCGTAGAGCACAGCTGCAAATACTGAGACTCGCAATAAATTAGTATTAATCTACCTACATGCGTGACGTCACGGCAGCATACAATCTGCGGAAGTCCGTTTTAGTAGCCTAGTGGCAAGTGAGTGACCGATTGTATATCTACACACCTTAGCTTGAATGCCCCCAATATTTTGGTTTGTTAAGCGACCAATTCTTAAAATAAATCATGCATGCACTAGCATAGCATTATTGAAACAATTTGTTAAAAATGATTGGCAAGGCAAACTGTTGTAGAAGCTGGACAGCGGCACACTTCACTTCTGAAGTAATAGTTCATGTTAATCGATAAATATTTTTAAGTAACCCATATTGCACACCCCTATTACTCATGCTAGGTAATATTCTGAAATAATTAACTCATATATGTTTGCAGAACCAAGGGATTTTTCTCAACTGCGCACTTGACTTACAGAATTTTATGGAAGATTTCTATTGCGCAAAACTTTTACATGGAAAGTTATTGTTTAGTGCTACGTAATTAAACCATCACAGCCAAAACGACGCCCTGGAGCTTGGGAACTCCTCGGATTTTAATGTAAATAACATGACAAGGGTGTACGATCAACGGGGTCGCAATTAATTAAAAAATTACATGCTGTCGCTGCCCCGAGCGAATTACAAGTTACTGATCTGCAGACTAATGGGGGTGTCATTAAATTCGAATTATCGGTAAAACACGAAGGACTTGGTGTACTATTACTTCGTCGTATTTCCAGTAATTCGGCGTTACCACGAATTGAAAGTGGAAATACGGTTAATTATATTTTAAGTGAAAGAGTAAGGTGACCGACCGTCAGCTGTTTTCGTAAATATTACAGGAAAGCGACGTTTAGGACTAAACTACCTACTTATCTTGGTAAAGAAGAAAATTGATTGTAAAGCACCGGTTTCGGACTGAACATTCTATTGTTCAACAATGTCGTAGAATCGTTTGGGTTATCCACAAAGCACTTGAAACAAAGAAGTACTGTTCAGCGGAGCTTATGGCGTCAGTCAGGATTTTCACAACGTTTGACTTCCAAGGATGGGTTTATAGGATCAATAATTTCATTTGGTATTTCCTCGATATTATTTTATAGCTAAATATCGTGATGTTATATCAGACTATTGCGAAGGTTTCGAGGGAGTGTCACAAACAGTGTGTTGGGGCTTGTTTTATATCTTTTACATACAGTAATATACTGTCTAATCAAAAAACAACTTCATGGCTTTAATTTTCCATAAATTACCAAATAATATTCCAGACTACCTCACAGCAAACCCCAACATCATATAAGACTGGCTAGGTATATGAGAAAGTAGACTAAATAAGACAAACTCGTTTCACATGATTTAGATTGAGACTATGTCGATAAGTATTAGGAATAAATAAAAACCCATCTCAACGCATCGATGCAATCCCTTCTAAAACAACTAGAGTATCGGCGACTGAGAAGAGAGTGATCGTCTGATCCACAAACTGTGAATTAATTTTACTTTATCGACAAAATTACGAGGGAGTATCATTGGACGGTTCTTCAGCACCTTCTCCTTTCACTTCTTTTTTAAGCTCCACCACCACGCATGTCGGTGGTTAGGGATCACCACAGGTGCACGAAGTTATTCAAACCCTAATCTGAAAAGCTTAGTAGAATTATAGTAAAACACTCCCTCAAATTGCAAAGACATATCTTGCTGCAACTTTAAGCTTATCGTGCTTTGTGAACAAAATGATTTTATATTTGCCTTTCTGAAAACTTGACCCAGATATTCAGATTTTCATTTTTTACCAATTTTAACTATTTCTTTATCTTTATTCATTCGATCCAGGTATCCTCAACATCCATCTATAACAACAGATCTTAGTCTTGGATACCCTTGCTACTTCCTGCCTTCATTTTCAAGATCCAAATTTATGTGGCAAGTGCAGAGAAGTTTTCACTCTAATGAAGTAAGAACCTTCAGACTGACATCTCATTTTTTCTGTTCTCTTTCTCCAGTTAATTGTATACCAACATATTTCTAAAATAATACAGCTTTGATATCAGTACTACTATCAACATTTAGAGCAGCATTATTAACATTTATACTTTGGTGATTTATATGAAGTATGAACTTAGTGTTCTTCAAATTGATATCAAGACCATTTATCTTACACAGGACACATCCATACGCTCGACGAGATGTTGTATGTCAGTCAGAGTACGAGCTATGATCACCAGATCTTTGGCATAACGTTAGTCGTTAATCATTTCTGCACTGATGACAACGGTTCTTCCTCAAATTATTTTTACAGATTTTTTGCTATTCACGTTAAAGCCTGTCTAATGAGTAGACAAATCCTGATCTTCACTTCTAGGCTTTTATTAACTGTAACGTATGCTACTTTATAACCTTTTACGACTTTACTATAGACATTATTTTAGTTCAATATTTTTAAGAACTTTATTAAGTCCAGGTGAAAATCCCGCGTGTGCTTTCCAAATTCAGACCGCTCATTCCCGTAGAGTTCATTTTAAATTCTGTGCCTACTTGCAACCGCTTCCCCGTGCGTCAATATACTCGTAGTCTTGACCCTACGGCGGACCGTTGGTTAGCGTAAAGGAGCTGCCGGAAAGTGGCGTTAGAATGAATAGGTTGTTTGAGTGGAAGAGAGCGCAAACGTACCTGCTTCACACCCTTCCTGTTGATCCAAACAGTTTACCATGTATCGTGCAGCTGGAAATTTGTGGGTGCTTCTAGTCATTGTGATTCGGGTTCTACCTGTCGAGCAGATGACTGGTGCACCAAGTGATGAAGACGCGGTGATAAACCCGTCGAAGAAGATGACTTACGTTTCAGTCCAGCATAAATGGTATCACTCGGTTTGTTGTATCCTGTCAACCCATAAGTCATGCATTAACCGTTGTTACGAATTTTACAGTCTTTGTTTCGGGGCACTAATTGTCGTTACGTGCAAGGTTCTAGTATGCTGTCACCATTGTGTTGTAAGTGCCCTTCCCCTGGGGCACCTTTCTGATCGCAAAGCTCCTGCATTTTGACATTACAGCTGTCGCCATTCTTTATTTTGACCGCCTTCCGCAGCGTATCTGTACGACGGCTCTTCAACTGAACATCAACACCAAGATAGTGGCTTAAACAGCAGGTATTGTTAAATTAGTTTTAATGTAGTGTTTCGTTAGAATATAGAGTGTAGCGTCTCCTTTCACAGTGCGCGGCGTTCATTGTTTGTCACGTTTGCTGTTAGTTTACTATTGCTGTTTATTCATGTAAACCAATTAGTGATTGTAACGAAGTTCATTGTTTGTCACATGTTTGTTTATTTACGCAAGTAGATCAGTATTCGTATCAAGGTCTATTGTTTGTTATGGACTCGCCCCTTGGTCGTATTGTATTCTAGTAATAACCTTGTCTTTACCTAACCTTCTTAACCCGCATAATTTAAGGAATTACTACTTGAAGTGTGCTTGTACACCCATTTTGTCTATTTTAACGAATAAACGAATGTTAAAAATTATCTTTGTTTCTTTATGACTTGTGCATTAGTCCTGAGCAATTGCAAGTCCTGGACTTCGGCCTTATACAGGGTCTTGCATAAATATTATCGCCACCCAAATTCAAGCCCGCGGCGCACTAATACCTCTTTCTTTGTACGTATCTCGATTACGTGTACCCGTGTTACGACGCCACTTCGCTCTAATTACCGTTTCTTTAGTTTGTTCCACGCCCATCTCCCTGAGTACAGCCGGACAACCCTTCTGCTACCAAACCGTAAAGGCGGGATTAGGGTAAATCCTTTTAGCAAGCAGTTTTACCTAGTAGTATAGGGTGCAATTGTCGTTAATACCCGTTTTAGCGGTGTTAGACTATATCAAACGCTTTTTGAAAGTCGATAGAGCAGTCGTAGATATCATAATTCATATGCAGATATGTCTGCATCGCTAGTTTAACATAAGAATAACGGATTTACAGTTAGTAGTCTTTTATAAGATATGCGTTTCAGGTTTTGTTGGTAAAATTACAAAAAGGCAACCTCAAAAACGTTAACAATTATTTTTGGAAATTAAAAAAAGTATTTTTCATGTCCTTCATAAATTGCATTATTCCTTTAACTATTTGCCATTCCTGATAATATTTGTTTAAGTACTTTCAGTGGTCGTATGATCAGTTCGTATCTCTTATATAGTTAGCATTCAAAAAACCAATCTTATAAAAATTCTGTCTAGATTCCTTTGTTCTACCCCACACCATGACAACGATTAAAAAAAAAATTGTTACGTTTGTTAATTTCAGTAAACGTAGCATCTTTGCTATGGCACACGTTTTTCAAATACTTTTGAAACGTTGTATGCCGTTATGAACTTTATTAAAGTATTGCATTTTTTCTGTAGTCAAAGTAATCTGACGTTGGTCGAGTAGAATAAGTGAAAATCCAAAATGTTTCCATTTTCTACCTTTACAAAAAAATTTATCGTAAAATTAGAGGATTTTTTTTAACTGCAGATAATATTAAGAGACTCTTAGGTGCTTTATCAAGTTTAACATTCCTCAAGTGCACGGAAGTGGCTAAAGAACAAGTGGAAGCAAATTAACTATAATAGGCAGGAAGTCACACAACTACGAAGCCAAATACAAAGGTTGGGCCGGCAGATAAGTAAGAAGGTGTGAACGGCAAGGGTCCCAGCCAATAAAGATCAGAAACAAAACACTAAGACCTCAATGAACCCAAAATCCCAGAAGTGGCTGTATTAAACTGTGTATTGATTAAAATTAAAGTTAGCGAGAAAGGTACCAGTTGATGTATAAATCGCAATTGCAAGAGAAATTGCAGTTCCAATTTTTAAAAACAAAAAATTGACAATTTCTATTTAACGCAAGCAAGTCGCGCTTAGTTGATTTGGCCGACAGACAATACAGGTCGACTAGGCTATCGTTTTGAAATTAATAATTTATCGGTTACATCAACTTCCTGGCACCGTTTTTTTTCTTGCAAAATGTAGTACAATCTTTGGCGAGAAACGTAGCGCACATGTCTAGAAAAGATATGGCTGGAGAAAAGACGCCTTCATTATTTTACCGTGTTTCTGGGGCAGTCGGTCCTAGCATTTTGATTGAGAGCACTAGTGGCCAGTCCTTGACTAGTCGAAAGTTATTTTCTTGTGTTCGTGGCCTCCTGGAGATTTATTTTAAGACATTGAGGATCCATTAATTTAAAATTCCGTAGTGCTTAGACTGTTAGAAGCAGCATTTATGCTATATTGTCCCGCTTAGTACCTTTAGTTTAGTAAAGTACCTAGATCAAACCTATCGTTAACCGAAGTTATGTACGCGGGCAGATTGTGCCAGTGTGTCAGTCGCTGGTGACGCTGAGTATTATCGCGGTTGTGAGTTCCATATCAGCAGATCCAATTTCCAAGTCGCTTATGCGAATTTAATAACGGACTCCCACCAGTAGTTCAAAAGACAGTGCGTTTGCAAAAAAAATTCCGATTGTTAGTATGCCTTTCATTTTTGCCTTGGAGATCCAGCAGCGCTACCCTGGATAAAGACACCTTTGTTCGATAAAGTTTTTCCTTCGCTTATATAATAAATATTCAGGAGTAGTCCCGTCGAGATAAAAATATTCCGGTCAGCAGTCGAGTCTGTGCCGGCTCGAGCAGCATTTGTCGAACATAACAGACGCAGCTGCCAGTGTCCTACAAGGTATTGTGTTTCCCTAAATTTTAATTGCTAACGGCGTGCAGTGTTGTGGTCAACCATTTGAAAAGTGGAGCACTTTAAGACTCCCACATAACGCCGTAATTTAGTCATAAACTTTAATTGTGTTAAGTAACCAATAACCAATGCCTAAGTATTTGATGCACGCATTAATCACGTTTAGCAGTCTAAGATATCATATAGGTAATAGGAATAACCTTTTGTTACCTTTTGCTGCTGGTTAATTATGCATAATTATATTCACTTTCAATATAATTAAATTAAATTGGCGTGCTTTTCCTTACTTGGGACCTTTTATGACATGGTATTTGTTTGTGTGTAAAAAAGTTTACAAGCTGCACGAGACTTAATTAAGGTAAGTCCGAAGTAGCAGGACACTGCCCGTCGCACAACCGTCAATAAACCGAAGAGGATTATTTTTATTTCCAATCGCAAAGAACAACTCTGTATACGATTTCAAAGCCGGTGGCATTAAATTCATAATATTGCATTTAATTCGCCTCGCTAAATCAACGTGTATCGAAGTGAACCACGCCCGTGCCGGTGTGTTAAACTGACAAAATCTTGTTACAGAAACATCGTAACGCGTTTGGGGCAAACGCCACTTGTATTTTCCCGATCTTGTAGTCTTATAAACTACCACAATAAAGTTGTAACCTGTTTCGTGTCAGAAATATCTACCGACAAATTGATGTTGAAGGTCGTAGCGTTAATTTCAATTGTAATAAACTAGTGGTTTACACATTGAGTTACCGTGCTCTTTTGCTTTTCCTCCTAAGAAAGCCCCTTACGTGAACGGGCGAAAGGTAAAGTTTTTCGACCTCAATAATGACACGCTCCAATACCGGAAGTCGTTTGTTACTTAATGAAAATGGCTGTAAGATCCTCCTAAACCACCCGCGTTGTCCACCGATTTCCATTAGTCCATCTTGTAAGCCTTTCCATTTTGTATTGTACTTTCCCTTGCATCGAGAATAGCAAACGCGCAAACCACGTGTAATATTTGCTCATCAAATTTACCGTATTATTGGCACGTTAACATAAGTCCTGAGTTCTCGTTGCATTCACGAACCGGGTGCTACTATGTCTTTCTGTGTATTATCGCCGTCGCTATGACTAAATTTATTGTCGATGGTTCGCACTTGTTGTTTCTATGTCATGGGTATTTGTTGTCTCCTCGTAGCCTGTCCGTGTGATTAGGTTAAAATTGTACTTCACGCCGTTCCATTTGAGGTCATTGACAGTAATTTCTGGAAGTTCGCTCATTCGAACTTCAACAAGCAGCGGGATCACGTTATTTCATGCGAATCCGAATTCTAGGCAAGGAATGTTTGCGTATTAAAAACAGTTATTTTGGCATGTTATTTAATTGTAAATTCACAGTAGATGCATTTATTTTCAATATAATTTAATGCTACTTGATTTATAAATGCGCGTAGAAATCAGCTATTGCCAGGTAATAATCCATTCATAATTAAAACCGATGTGTTTAGGAATGGCCATTCCTTCCAGGATTTAATTTCGACTTCCCTATTGTTTTACGAGTGTGTTTAAAAGTTAGTATATGTTTGTGCTGTCTTAAATTTGAGAAGGTGTAACAGTAAAGCCACGTTACAAAGTGGGGCGTATTAAGATAAGTTGTTAAACGTGGCGCCTTTATCTACACGCTACTATCACTCATAATAACGTATGTCCCATAGGTTTTGAGAAAAAAGCCGGCTTCCCGTTTGAGCTATTAGACACTTTCGTTTAATGTTAGATATTTACCTGAAACTTTTGTGACAAAATTGGTACCTAACAGGTTAGGTGGGAAACAAGTTTAAAGAAGCACGTGTTAACATAATGTTGTTTCTACTTCCTTGTACATAGTAAATCTATTCGATATGTGTTATAAAAAATTTATGAGAATATCTTCAAATGCCAATAATTAATATCAAGAAATTATTTCCATTGACGTAATTTATAAATTCAAACATACGTATTCCACATCTACTGTTTTTCTTGGTTTCGCTTACCATTGAATCTATTTCCAATTTTATTGTTTACTATGATATACATATAAGTACTTTTACTTAGAACAAAGTGACCAACATTTATGAGCAATAATAGTAAAAGTTGCTTGTGACTATAACATTGTACCATTCCCCAATTAACACAATCGAGAATTAATTGCAACGCATGTATTTTTATTGGTTAAGTAATTAAAAAGAATTTAAGTTTTTTCACAACTACTTACTGCTGTATGTGGCTGAAATAGGTTATTTTCATGCGGCAAATAAAAATTTTAAGGACAATGAGTGTCTGGAAAAGAAATGAGCTAAAAAAGTATTTTTTTTTTTTCTGTTCAAATTTATTTTAAAGAAATAGATGGAAGAAGCTTTATTTCGAGATCTTGAATGTAATCATGATTTTAGGAGCTTTGATGGTCACATTGATCTATGAATTAAGATTTTATTGACTACACATGTGTGCATACCTTTTACTATAATTATTATACTATTTCCTGGCTCAAGCAAGCCTACAACCCTCTTATTATAAAGAAAATATAACTCAGCTTACAAAATGATTCCAAAGTCAATAAGTAAACACCAGAATTCCCATAGTAGACAGCTTTTGTATGAGAATTGACTTGTCATTGAAGTTTTCATTAACCAAGTGTAATGTAGCAAAGCATTGAAAATCAATTTTGATTGAGCATCGTGCTGTTATACTCGCAAAAGTTCTCGTAAAACAAAATAAAAGTAAATAATTATTTAATAAACATAGTAATACACTTTCAGAAATCATCGGAATTATTTAAAATATATCGATTTGTTTCGCAGATCGTGGCCTTGATTATAAATGATTAATCTCAGAGTTCTAATCAACTAAAAAGCTCAGTCACTTACCTGTAGCACAATCTTAATAGCATAAACAAAGTTTAATAATGTTAACCTGATTTTCTGACAGTTAACTGTCAGAAAAAATAATTTTAGACCAGCACATAAATGTTGTAATTCAATTCAACTAAATTAAACGCAAAAATTAGGGACAAAAATAAACATAATTTTAATTTTGATTTAGGTAAAACACCCCAATATAAAACTAATTGCGTGTAAATAAACAAAGAAAAATAAATGTTAAATTATAATTAACACAAATAGATTGCTATGATTCAATTTCAGTCAATTAAAGCTCAATGAAATCAATTCACATTTTGTATTTGATAATCAAGTTATTTGTTTAACTACTCCTACAAAATATTTGTCACCATGGACACGCGTGGCCTACAAATAAACAAACAAATAACTGATTTTAAATAAACGATTTTTACTTTTTAATTATTAAACTCAAACATACTAGGTCTTTATTGCGCAGTTATAGTCATTTTGACTTCGACTTTTTATGCTTTGGTTTTACTCTGTACAAAATGTGATAATTATCCGCACTCACGTAAAGCTTGAGGCGTTCTACCGAATTCTTGGGCAAAGTTGCTGCCCTACACTGTTACTTCTCTCGATGCCGGTACAATTTTCTCGCTCCTGCTCTGCTTACAAAACCGCTAAATGCAATACTGCACCTGTAGCGTAGCTAAATTTTGTTGTACTACGTTGCACGGTCTTGACTTTGCTTTTTGTGGACTTGTAAAAATGGCGATGTGCTGCACGCCTTGGGAGACGCTCAACTAATTTTTACATTTTCAAATGTTAATTAGCGTTTGCATTCACTCCACACTTTGTAGCACTAATGTTCGACGATTTTAATTAATATTACAAGAGGCAAAAAATTACGTCAAGAATACCGATCTACAAATAAATTTTGTTAGAGCAATTCGCGAAATTGGACTTATGAAAATGCATTAACTGCTAAAATAATGTTTTAAATAAATGTTTCAGAGTTCAGCTAGTTTGCGAAACTACAATCGCATTGGTATTATCTTATTCAAAATAGAACACATCTAAATGGACAGTTCCCTTATGCTAAACTACAACTTTAATGCTACGAATCGATTAACTTGTTAAATCCCATTATCATATTAATTTGCGTAAGTAAAACATTAAGAACGATTCTGATCATGTGAGTGGTATAATTGTTTGTTTCAGATGCTTTTTTCTGTTAAGATGTCAATGTAATACAGTAAAACCGTTAAAGACTAAGCTTTATTTTTTATGACCCTCTTTACTATAATTTTACTTAGTACATAAGCTATTAACTCGTTCGTGATAAATCATAACATAGCAATATATATAAGTTCTGCCGAAACATTAGTGACGCCACAATAAAGCATTCCAACAATCCAATTATATTAAAAAGGTTTAAATTTCGCAGTCTCCATTTCAATTTATCAAGAGGCCAGAGCACGAAAGCAAGTAGCAGAATAATCACATTCACCTTGTTCCTCTCAGAGCTTCCTCATCAAAGCGAAGCCGTGATATTTCAAAACCAGTCGCCACCACAACGAGCAAAAGAAAACCTACCTTTAAACTCCTGCCAGCATGCCGATCCTTAATTTGGGATTAAGCCTCGTTACCGCGTTCACACCAGAAGTTTTCACACTTCACCTCAATTCGGCACCATTATGCACACCGTTAAGCTCGTTGCGACGATCAGATTAACACACCCGTCACTAATTACACTAATGATCACTAATTACGACCTAATACAGGCGCGCTTCGTTTCGTCCACCTCGGGGCTCCGGCGGCGCTCCGCTACCTGTAAGAAAAGCTTTTATCAGAATAATGCCAAGAAAATTGCCGCAATTAAGGGCGCATTATTGGACTAACAAATTACGAACGGTAACACAATTGTCGAGGGCGGCGAAGGAAACTGTTCGATAATCACACACTGCGGCCGCAATAATGGGTAGCTGGACACTTTTTAATGGGAACATGCAGTAATCACCCTTACAAAGGAACAAACACATGCTCATTAAAAATGTATAATCGTTACTCTGAGGACAGACAGGTATATCAAGACTTTCTTGAAATGTGTTCAAATTTGTCAAAACAATAGTGCACAGAGGTCAAATCCATTCTTATTGTCATTTATATAGCAACAATATAGCTTTATCTTAGATGATGTTCTTACTAACTTAATAGAACAATAAATATACATTATATTTTTTCTTGAAGGCAGCAACTAAATTGTAGTTAAAATAAAAAATAAACCGTTTACATTTCAGCTACCCTCATTTAGCTATTAAACAAAATGTTCCATATAACCATGAATATCTTAACATTAACTAAATGTATTTATTCATTCATAACTCTTGACTACTGGCAATTGCTGATTAGAGGAAATAAAGACAGCATTTTTAATTTCGTTTCTAAAGAAAGGAATTCTTATCTTTCTCATAAATATTCCCTGAACTGTAGCTCTGAAAATGATATTGCCCCGATGATTTATACATTTTACAGAGGTTTTATGACAGAAATATCCGTAAAACGGAAATCCTTAAATCATTAAAAGGGTTTACTGAATTTTGGGTTCCACGGCATTACACAAAATAACGTGTCAGTTCTACTTCATACAATTTAGAGTCACTGCGACTATTAAAGCAATAAGTATGAAGTTCGACTTAAATGCACGTAAAACCATTTGATGAAGAGCGAGAGACACTAACATCCACCTATTAGGTTAGTTTGAGAATTAACGCCGCCACTGATTGTTATGTAACCGAAGAAGAGACGACGAAACAACGAAACCCGCCTCGCTTAAAGTTAGCGTGGAGAGCAGAAGGCAGTTGACAGACGATCGTCAAGATAAATATTTGGGCATTATCTGAACGTTATCGTTCCTTGAATGTAACTGTTTGGGATAGCCTTGCGTGCCAATTTTGGCAAATTACAACTGCTCACGTTCCTCCTCCATCACCTAATACTTCTTTATTATTCCTTCCTGTTAATATAGGTTTTGAGCCCGATACTTCCACACATTGAGTGCTGTTTTTACAAGCCATCTTAAGCCGCGGCCGGGGTAGATGGCTAGCCTAACCCCTTTAATTACGGAAGAATGCCCTCACAAAGGTCACGACCACCAAAGGTATTCGTATGATGGCCGGAGAGTGTTTGATGTTTCCCTTGTCCGGGCGTGGGGTTCGAACCCAATACCTACCGACTGCTTCCAATTAATTAATTATTCTCTTAATTTGACGTTGCTAGGTAGAAGACGCAGAAATTTATTAGTGGTACAGTAAAATATATAACTAATCTCATCAAATGGAGAAGGCTGCAGTGGCTAGGACACCTGAAAAGGATGGATAGTGATAAGCTTGTTAATAGTATGTTGTACAGGTTCAAAAAGTGTAGTTTCTTCGTGTTATACGCGAGCTTCTTAATCGAGGCGAAGCCGAGATCAAAAAGAGCCGATCACGGAAAAGCCCCTTTCACAAGTGTTGCATACGCTATTTTATCATGTGCTGTAGGGAAATGCTTAAACATGTTGATATAAAATGTTACATTCTAAATTGCCGATTTCAAATCAGAAGCTTGCACTCGACTAACTCGTAAAAAGGGCGTAGGGGATCTCACCTTCGGAAAAAACAGGTCTAAACTTTCAGGGTGCCAACTGCTTCCTATTGCACTGTTCTACTGAATACGTGAGCTAACGAACCAATAAAATGCTCAAATGGTAGCAAAATACAACATAATCAATGAAACCCAAAGTTTATAAAATCTTATAATGAAGCACTCTCTGAATTGACAGTAGAGGACGATATGTAACTACTGCCTTAATACCTTCGACAATTAACAAATAGATCACTCAGTTACCTAAATATCACGTAAACATATCACAGTGTGTGCTCGTAAGAATAGATACGCAGTTTCGCTGAGTAACTGGATGATAAAACTACGTGAGCGTTTTAAAAAAACAATGTTATTCAGTTAACTGCAATTAAATAATCTGGAAGTCGCCCGACTCATTCAGATATCTGCATCGTTGTTTTTGGGTACAATATGAAAGCCTACAGCCTAAAAATTTAAGTATAGCGATTGACTTGGGGAGGCTCGTAAAATGTTAACCAACATCCACTCAGCGTTTTAAATTTGTCATAGATTTCGGTTTTACTAACGCTCGAACAATGAACTTAGCTTTAGCTAGGGGCCAAACATAATTCTAAGGAGCACCTACAAAATTACCGATCTAAATTGTACTGGTGAAGCCATTCAATGCTTTTGAAAATAGTATTCGAAGCACAAAGGATAATTACATAATACAATATAAGGCAATTTCAAATCGTCCAAAACTGGATGTTTCCTTCTACAGTCTACGAGCGAAGTTGACACGGAAATAGTACAAACTACTGAAATCTGCAACTAAATTGGTTTCAACTCCCTCCTTTCTTAAAGAGGTTTGACCCTTCAACATCTCCTAAATTACGACAATAATAGAAACCACAAACCCACATCCTAAAGCCACAACTACCTGTGGAGACAGCGATGATACCAAGAGGCCCACGAAGCCAAAACGACCCACACGACAGGGATCGACTCTACTCGTCGCTGCTAGTTGGAAATTGCCGGTGAGTAGACCAGTGACAACCCATCCCGGAGCAGTTCCAAACCCGAACCCCCCCCCCCCCACATCATCCTCTGACTCCACCAAGTAGCCGTCCCCTTGAATGCTTCCGAAAATACCCGATATGGAAGATACCTCTAGCAGTACCATAAGTACTGCTAAACCGACATGGGACTACAACAAGCAAAGAGAGCATTCAGGGTTCTTCTTTTGACAATACTGAGAAGAAGATAAACCCGAGAAAGAAAGATCCGAAAGAGATCAGTGAAGCGACAGGCAGAGCCACATTTATTTCTCTCACCAATCATACTGGTTCAGGGTCTCTCCCACACAGTGTACGGAGGGGATAAAGATTCCTACAATATTTATCCCGTACACTCTGAAGACTCCATTCACGCTTAAGTCACAAACGTACCAAGTCACAGAGAAAATCAGGCAACACGAAATCAATTCATCACATTTACACCAAAGACCACACACTCTGGATGAAAAGGAGAGGGGATAGGTAAAGATCGGAAGGAAAGAAGGCAAAGATATATGAACGAAACCGATAACTAGAAAAATCTGAGAACAAAACTCCGCTTTAACGGAACCTCGTCTCACCACTGAGCAACTAACTATTCACGGACGTTCACTTAATTCCATCAAAAAGGACTAGTGCCTAGCAATCCAAAATCCATCATAAGACGCAAACGGTACATAACCAAAATAAATATTGCAAGACACAAGATGCTAACTCAAAATAACTCCCTAAACTCAGAACTAACATCCGTAATCAATCAACTACTTCAGTGCTAAAGAAAGAAGAAGACTACATAATATAGCTTCTCTATAGCGACCTACCCTACAAATGTCCAACCAACCACCCTACACATGACTCATGACTGTTAACACCAATTCATCTAAGCTTCGGCTGGCGAGACTTAGTAATTCTAAGCTAAATTCCGAATATACGGCAGCAAAGGACATGCTTCAATTAGAGAACAGACCTAAATATGCACCCAGGCAAACTCAAACATCCAAATTCCTAAATTGACAATACCATATATACCTAACATGCTACAATAGCGAGTACCAAAAATGTACCTAAAAGTACCTAAACGATGGCCCGAATGCCAAATACCATAAACATTCGCAAGGATAGAGATCTCGTATTAACGACACGACACTATTTTCGTCTAAACCATACAAATACCCAAATCTCAAAAAAGATGACCCGAGGTACCCAAAAATCATTAAATATTAAAAGAAAGTCGCAGAGCGTATTCCAACATCAAAGCCATATCAGAGTTAATAGAAAAATTGCACAAAGAAAATCTCAACCACACTAAACCTTCAAGACAAACATGCAAAAAAATCGAGCAAATTAAACCACCAGGACTCTAACAGCCAAGGAAGAAAAACTCAGCACATCTGGCCAGTATATCCTCGAGGTTCCATCAATGAAAATTTGAATCATTCAATGAAAAACTCTAAAACATAATTTATCATGATACCCGAATAGCGTGTTGCCTTCGCCAATCAATCAAATAAAAATAAAACCAGCAAGGATTATTATGTCCAATAAGATATTACTTCCATAAATCGATCAATAAATCGACAAAGGCTTTTTTATTTCACCTATAGGAACGTACAACCTACATAAGCTGAGTACTACGAGTACTGTACTTATTAAAACCTCAATTAAACAAACAAAATTAATTCAAAACGTCCCCATATTAAACACAACCTGTAAAGTTAAATTTCAATCTGATTAGCAGAAAACAAACTACTGAAATTTTGCCTATAATTACGGAATCACTAACTGGAAAAGACTTTCCCATAAAGGCCTACAGCCGTTACTATGTAGAAAAGTGTTGCTATGCAGAGTAGTACTACCTTTTTAACCGATTTTTTATTTAGAAATACAGTACACTTCCCTACAGTACGTGAAAAGTGTATTTGGCTGAAACGTGCCAGAAGGGAGAGATGAAAATATAGACCAAGAAAAAAATGTCTAAGAAATGGACGGCAATCAAAAAGCACAAATAAAATTGGAAACGGCACTAATCTATGGGCTTAGATATCCTTTATTTCATACTGTCCGGAAAATATGACTTTGCGTCATTAATTTGAGGCCGGAAAGTTGAACATTACATCACAAAAAACCTTATATACTTTCATAACACGTCCCACGCCCCTTTCGTCCACCTGACCAAAGAAGGGGGAACTCGGGGCTCCGCCCCTATCCAAGAAAGCCCTTGGAGCTCCGCCCCCCTCCAAGGGGCCATCGGAGCCCCGCCCCCATCAAAGGAGGCTCTCGGGGCTCCGCTCCTCTCTATGGAGGCCCCCGAGGCTCCGTCTCTCTCCAAGGGAGCCTTCGGGGCTTCGCCGCTTTCCAAGGGGGCTTTCGGGGTTCCGCCCCTGTCCAAAGGGGCCCTCGGGAATCTGTTCCTCTACAAGGGGGCCCTCGGGACTTCGACCCTCTCTAAGGGGGTCCTCGGGGCTCCGCCTTTCTCCAAGGGAGCCCTCGGGGCACGGCTACTGTAACCTATATTCGCTCAACCAGGGACATCGCGTCTGCAATTTTCGTGAAGGACACACGTCTGGATCGTTCTCCTTGATTATATAGAGGATTAAAATCATTAGGACGATAATATAAAACAGTATGAAATAATACATTGTACGATACAGGACCGTAAAATATTATTAAAATACTCGTTTAGAAATTTCAGACTCGGCTCGTTGCTCGCCTAGTCCGTGAACATCTTAACTCGTACTTTAATAAGTCATTTTTCGGCCTTGTAACGTAAATTACTATTACGTAAACGCTTCATATATACTAAGGACCAAAGTCAGCCAACCCCCCCCCCCCCCAAACTTTTAACTGGATCAAAATATTTTAGGAAAATTTCTACACCAATTTTAAATGTTTTAAGCCATTTGAGGTCAATCACAAATGCCCAAAAATAATCTACATAACATTGATTAAAAATGGTATTCGAGGTACTATTCAATAAATCAAACCATTCTTAAAAATTATTTTTCGGTAAACTAGTAAAAAGTCAAGCAATTTCTGTAGCCAAAGAAATAAAAAATAGGTTTGCTAATAAAAACTGCATTTGTTTAAATGCCCTCCTAAGAAGTTAATATATACCCTCATATTTTTTTATTGGTCAAGAATAGTTAAATTCTCGATTTTCATTGATAATTGAATAGCCATTAAAATTTTCTGAAACTTTAGGTACTTCTAATCAATCGGACCTTCCAAATAAGGTGTCACATGACCCCCCCCCCCCCCTTCAGTAAATCAGGTCAATATGGCGCATATCCGCCATCTTAAAGTTTTAATTGACCTTCAATGGTTGTTAATCTAAAACTAAAATATTTTGAAGCAATCAAAGGTTAGAGGAAGGGAGCGATTTTTTTGTCCTCATTGCATATTTATTTATTTATTTATTTCGCACTCAGCCAACAGCCATCAGGCCAATTATAGGCGTCGCTGTGAATTTATAAGGACTTCCAACCCCACTAACGACTGTCATGATGTTGTTATGACCGCAGGGACCAACTATTTCCGTGACAGCCGTATCACGAGGCGCCGAGAGATGCAGCCGTGGAACTCCCATCCAGATAGAGCGTTGCTTAACTCTTCTGATCGAACGTGGGCGCTTGTTCAAGCTACACTACCCGGGACCCAATATTAAACAAATGGTTTTGGATGCGACCAAAGTGAATATCTCGTACGCATTAAATACTCAGAAAACTGTTGTATTTCTTACACGTACAAATGTAAATGGTTATAAAACGGCTATAAGAAAATAGCAAAAATAATGCAGTCAATTCTATAATGATTGTTTGTATTTCTGTTGTTATGTACAGTGAAGTTTTAGGATTTGCTACAAATGGTTTTACAAATTTCACAACTACCTACGCGTTTTGTAACTCGACTTCTTGTTCGCTGTAAGTACTTCAACAATGAAGTCCAGACCATTGTTCGCAGCAATCGTTTGATTTAACAGCTTTTGCTTATTGAATGGCTTTTCCGGCTAGCTCGTAAATCCTTTAATTTCGGATTAGCTTAAATAAGACACGCTTCTTCTCCACTATAGTGTAACATACCGCAAAAATTTGCTTTTATAATAAACCCCGTACTAGTTTCCAAATTTATTTCAAATTAAAAATTGTAAGAAAATCAAGGGATACCTAATAGCAATCTCAATAATATTGAATTGCATCCGGCCGCAGCTCAGGTAACAGCACGTAAAGTATTTCAAAGAATTAAGCTGGGAACAGCGAAGTGGCATTTTCGGTTGCTAGCGATCGGTGAGAAACGTCTAAGCAAAGTTTTTGCAGGCTGCGAATGAAAAGTCAATCTTATGCAATTTTGCAAAACGATTAATCGCGAAACACGGACGGCACTAAACGACAGGGAAATTTTCGAATCTTCCTGGAGGGCACGCTAACAGGCAGATGCTTTGCAGCACTTCGGGTTCAAAATTTAATTCTGTTAAACAAATGTGACCAGTGCAACCCAACAACAAGCAATTGAGAAGCAGGCGCAGTCGTTCAAAAAATTAAGCATAAACAATTCTGATTCATTAATATAATCCGCGGCTACATACCAATTAAAACTCCTATAATTTTCGCTATCCGACGGCACATGATAAAGAAAGTATGGTTTATACTAACAAACTTAATACAAGCGTTTGCTCTACGTATCCCTTGCCTTTCATGTGGTAACAAGCTTGTAAATTAAATGTAACAGTCCAAATCATTCTTATGTAGTTTTAATACAGAATGATGCTCTAAGCAACTTGGGTTGAAGTACATGTGATGATTTTTTTGGTTTCCTGTAATATACATTAATTTTTAACATTCGTAGCTGTTTTGTTTCTTAAAAACCAGTAGCCCATATGCCTACGTTACAGTAGTTAACCAACCTGTGGTATCGCGTAGGTAATATTTTACTAGCCCCGCTCGAGTAATCCAGATTTAGCAGACATATACAGCTATATGTGTACAAACAAAACTAATAGAAACAGAGAACGCATAATTCGTTCATATAACATGTAAAAACATAAATAAAACCATGTCACTCCAATTTAAAAATTAAAGTTGCCACTGTCTTTTTATGCACGCGGAGAAGGTGGTTGCAGAAACCGCTCGACTTCTTCGCGCTAGAAAAATTAGTACCAGACCGCGTCGTAATTTCGTTCAAATTTAGTAATCCTTCTTTGCACAGCCTACAAATTTGAAATTTCGTTTCCTGTCCTTTTTTGTGCAGTACAATGTTATTTCGACCCTTAGTCGGATCGTTAGAGAAATTTCGGTCGTTCCGCCATTAATTTCCTTGCGCGGAAGTGAAATATCAAGCAGCTGGCTTACCGCAGTCAGCCATGTTTCGCTCAACGCCGAGGGTAATCAGTATCTTGTATTAAGTAGTGCATGTTGTGAGATCCCGCCATGACGAATATGTTTTATGAACTAAGCTATGTATGTTATAAAATAATTTATAATTTTACGCTTTATGCATACCTAAGTTTTGAGTGCACCTCCGCCAAGAGTGCAATAACGGCCAAAGCGGTATGAAGCGCGCCTGCCACGAGGCTATCGATACTTTTTTCTAAATAAAATTGTACCGCGTGTTACAGATGGTCAAGTTATTCATATATTTTTGTAGCGCAAAGGCATCAAGTATTTTAAAATAAATTAAAGCGGACACAAGCTTTCAACAGGAACAATTCTAAATGCCTTTCATGAGTGCAAGAAAATAATATGGTTGGAAAAAGTGAGTAGACGATATGAAAGAACTGCAAGCGCACAAGACAAGCAGAGATACGATTGGAAGAATTGGGTAGATCGAAAAAGAAGAAAAACAACGAACAATATGGAAAGGAATACCGATATACAAAAAAAGAAGTGTAAGTAGTTGATGTTGTAATCTATAATTTCCGAGGAATGTAATTATCTAGGTGCTACGTTAATTAATCAAGGAATGGTAACGCTCCACCCACTATGACCCCCGGTAAAAGCTAATTTAAAAAAATAAGACAGACAGAGATCGTTATTTATGTGGCAAGCATAGTAAATCAGGATTTATGTGCGAGCCAGATAATTTGCAGGGTGAGCGACGTAGAAGCGAGCCCTGTAATCCGGTGAGCCCGAATAATGACTAATTGCAAGCGAATCGCGTACAACGTTTTATATCCTCTTGCTGAAAATCCTAGAAGTTAATATTAGTGATTAATAGGGGATGTGTTTATTAGAAAATAGGGTGCTTGCAAACTCGCCAGGGCAACATTTGTGCCTGTAAAATCTTATTTACCAGGTCAGTTCAGACGACAGTAACATTTTACAGGTACAGTGCCTGTAAAGACACATTTACCGAGTCAGTTCAGATGACAGTAACATTTTACAGGCACCGTGCCTGTAAAGACCCATTGACCGAGTCAGTTCAGACGACAGTAAACGACCTTTCAACATGTCAAGAGGAAATTAAAGAAATGATGTGGGACAAAACGTAGTAAATTAGTGCAATATGAAATTTCAAACTAAGTACGTATGGCTGAAATGAGTTTCAAGTATAATACATTAATTAAGTGTTTCCCATTACAAGTTATAGTACTCAACTTATAATTTGTTGAATATTACTGTACAAAGTAGTGTCAGCTAACTATCTAAAACATATTGCTTTTTACGTCAGATATGACTGTTACCAATTGATCGCTTTGTAACTAGGTTGTAAATTACGTTATTTGGATATCCTAAAGTATTCAAAAATTCTCGTATAAACTGAGTAATTTAAACTTTATATTAACTTTGTTTCACAAAGTTGTTTAATATTTATTCACCAAACTAAGGGAGTTTAATTAAATACGCAATTCAGGAATAATTATTATGAACAAAATTATTCTCGACAAATGTTTTGAGTATGTAATTTCTACCACAGATATTATCCAAAGAAAGCTTTCATAATAGAATATTTAAACACAACCACCATATTCTTTTCTGCACAAAGACGAAATATGTCAATACTCGTATTAATGAATTTATCACAAGGTTACGTACATAACCTTACGTTATAGTAATTTACGATTCAAGTAACGTTATTAAGCTTTTTACATTACGAGAGAATAGTTTGAATGAACGAGCGACGTTAGGAGCGAGTTCTTTAAAATTCTCGAGTAATGTAGAAAGCAGATAACGTTACGTATATCGTAACAAGGTTTATTTTATCCTAAAATACTGATCTTTAAAAAAAAATAGAAAAAATGGTTATTAATGACACTTAAACAGCGAGTGGTGGTATCACTAGTAAGATAAAAACTCAATACCGTATTGTTGGTAGCACTGTTAGGTTATGTTAAATTTGAGATTTTCAGGTTAAGTTTTGCGTCAGTTTGTGTCAAATAACAAACAAAACGTAACCTACTAACATTGAATTTGACATAGACTGACAATACACCTCAGTGCTGTCAACATGTGATTAAATGCTAATAAAGTGTCGTTATGTTATTTTTCTTAACAACACTAGTGCTGTTAAATACATCTTAACGCAACTCGTTGTTAAGGAGTTATTGTCAGAATACCACTTTTAATGATATAATAGGAAGCCAGTTGTATTTAATTACACTGTCAGATCTTTGAAAATAAATGTGGAATGGCTTCCTTGTTACGACGCATGTTGTGCGTGACAAAATGGAATTGCTTTTAAAGAGCTGTTTTATAACAATACACTAGTAACAAGTTCTATTAGTATAAAATGAAAAGATGGACAGCAGTGCCAGGGAATTCACCAGGGCTTAAAGATGGACTACGAGCAGTCGGCGTTGATCTACATGCTGGTAACGAGAGGTGTTCCTAGGGCTGCTTCGACACCGAGCTGCATGCAGACAGAACCTCAATAGAACAAGAGTCGAAATGGAATTTCGCGAGAGTCGCAACCTCTACACCGCGAGCATAAAAAAGACAGTGGCGGCGTCAACTTTTAACCTGATTTTATAAATTTCGCCTCATCCACATATCATGCGAAAGCGAGTAAATTATACACGATAAATCTTCTCTGAGGTGATATACTTCATCCGCTTCTCGTTGGAAACGATTTTAATTTGTTTTGCTGTGTTTTCTGGGTCAGCATTTTGTGCTGTCTCATTGTATACCTCGCAAGCAATGAATGGTAAAAACTCAAAACAAACACTAAATATCTAACACTAAAAAAATTTAGAAAACGTTATACACCAGTAGACAGCACTACGGGATAGATGAACTGGAATGTAAGCATGACAAACTTAGTAAGCATGTGAAACCATTTTCTCCATATACCTATTACTTCAGGACTAGCCTGTATATTGTTTTCGAATAATAATCAAGTTTTATTTCGAATTATTTCAATTTATTAGTTCGCTCATTTCGTACCGATTCTGGAAAGCCTCACAAACATTCGCTGGCTTATCTCAAAGACCCAACTTGCAGCTGTTCTCATTTCGATTGTCCGAACACGGAGGCATTATATTTTCGTTCGCCACTTGCTTGCGAGGATTTTCTTCGTGCTAATTACGCCACGACGGTTGTGTTTGAAAGCTGTAAATTGAATTCAGGTACGATGGGTTTTTCTTTCTGTTATCCTCATATTAATTGCATTTCTTTAGCTTTTACCAGGAATTATTTTCGCCTGGAACTCACAAGTTTTACCAGGAATTATTTTCGTCTGGAACTCACACGTTTTCACCAGGAATTATTTTTTATCCGGAAATCTTCTGGAAATTTTACCTGTAATTCCCATTTTCGCTTGATAATTTTACACTTAGAGGCCAGCTCCCCGTCACAATTTTAAAAGGCCGTCAGCTACCTTCAACGTCGATGCTGCAATCTGGTCTGCTTTTGATCAAGCCGCCGCATCGCGTTAAAAATAGTTCTGCCAACTAACCTGTCTAGCAACCCCTCGACTGCACTGCCACTTACGAAGTACAGGACGCCAGAGGTTAGTGCTTTCGGTTATTAATACAGATACGTTAATTGTGAACAGTTGCCGTGCTCTTTAAGCATACCCGAGCTGGTTATACCAGTACTTCAATTTATTTCTCATTGAGTAGAACATTCACTGTTATTTAATTAAAGATAGCTTTGAATTTTTATGTGCACTTTACGCCTTTTTTGTGAAAGGAGAACCCACGTTTTTTTGCTTACAACAGCCTAGACACAAAGGTTTTTTATAAATAACAGCGATATGCATATCACTCGATTTACCTAGCTATTTCAATTAATTTAACAACCCACAAAGGGGTTATTTGTTTTAACGCGTATGGCACCCTTTAGTTTGTTTGCTTATATTATTGCAAATTTTGAATAAACTCCATATTGCATAAATCACAGTTATTGACTGCAAGATTATTTAATATTTAATACGCTCTGATTGCTTGTAGTTCATTTATTTTTAATTGAAACCATCTGGTTTCTGGCGGCCAACAAAATTTTTTTGAAGAATTTACAGGGGTGCATAGCTGGTGATTTGAACCCACGGTCATATCGCCGATTGAGTTAGCTCGGGCACTGCGGTAAGTGTACGAAATTTTTCAGAGCTTTCGTGTTGTACGCGCAGCATGAAGGTTGATCTGCGGTTTTGGCTACTATCGTTAATGATTTAATTAATTAACCGCAGGTTAGCTTCTTTGTTGTGTCACATAAAACGTTTAGTAAAATAACTGGATTTTGATAACATTTCTATAAGGTAATCTTACATTTTCAAAAGTTTTAACCGCAAGTTTACACCAAACTAAAGAATAAAAACCCTAAAAGCGGTATTTTATATTATATATCCTTCTGAGTAAGAGTGGCCTAATAAGTTCTAGACACTTGCAGCCACTCAAACATGACAAGAGAGGCTAAGTCATAAAGTGATTATAATACATTTTAAATATTCTGCACTTTGTACTATTGCATACTTCGTAAAACCAAATAGTAGGAATTTGGAACTCAAACGCATGCTCTAAGTTTCTCCTTTGGTTAGATATCGATAAAGTAAGAATTAATATATCAACCTAAAAGCAATTGTCTGTCGAGAAGACAACATAAAAGAGAATTCCCTTTTTTCTTATTTCCCTTGTGCATTATATTATATTACCGTAGTTTAAAAGATGCACAAGAGCAAACAAAATGCTTTCATTGTTAGATATATGCACGTAAAAGGTAAACATATCTTTATAAAGCTCTGAGTTTTACAGAGCACAACCCTTTCCAAATAAGAACTAGGTTTAGGACGTTTTATTGTCGAATATATAAAAATGCGCTGTAAACGAAAACGCAAGGAAACGGCGGATACGAAGTCATATTTAAGTACTTGGGAAAAGCGTTAAAACACACCACGCATAAAACGCCAAGGCAATAAAAAAGACAAAAACGGACAGCGGATATTGCATCTACGTGTTGACAAAAATATAGAATCGATTAATATGAGCCATACGTAAACATCAAAAATTATTTTCAAACTTTAACCACGGCTTCAACTGCTGCCCCACTAGGAAAATTGATTACAACTGTGCAACGAGTGCAAAAATGGCAGCTTGTAGTACAATATAAAAAGTAAAATGTTGTTATTACTTGTTAGTTAGTTGCAGTTTCACGTTAGTGTGTCATCCACATTCCTAATAGCCTCAAAACAAAATTTTTGTGTAAGTTACTCTTATTATAACATCCGCCACGGACCTGCACGTTAGTTAACAACCAACTGCTATTCTGATGTTATATAGTCGAGGTCCTCTTGAACTTAAGCACAAAGGTATTAATAAGGGACACTCCGAAAAAAAAATCTCTCCAAATACACATTTTATAGAATCCATAAATGCCACAAGCTGTAATTAAAATTATGTTATAGTAAATTAACGTTTTCAATTCAACTGGAAAATGCCAACAGAACAAATATTTACCGGTTTGGACAAACATTGCGCTGAACCCATACTTCCCCAAATATCATGCAAATTTTTAGTATTTGTGGTTGGCAAATGGAAATGCTAATAATACAGGATCACATATTTACTTCGGCAATAAAGTCATTGGCTAATAATTGCAATGCACCAGATAAAACCTATATCAAGCTGTATGGCATTATTTAGATGCTAATATTGATATAAATAATTATGTTCCAGCTAATGCTTTTCCATTCCATTATATTTATTATGTTTAATAAAAAAAGTGCAACAACCCATTGTTTACCAAAAATTGAGTAGCAAATGAAATAAGAACACATATTTGGCACTAGAGCATTTCCAAGAAATAAATATCAACTGTACAATGAAATTTTATGTAAATAAATTATTAATCAGGCTGTTGACACTTCTTATACTAACACCGGCGCTTTATTAACGCAACTGAACTATTATATAGCAAAAGATTTTAATAAAAATTATTTTTCAATTAGTTTTTATTTCAGAGAAGATGCTCTTGTATGCAAGCTAAGCGTCATTATCTACTCTTAACTTTGACTTTATAAACTTTGAAAATTTCTTTATTGAGATTTATACTTAAAATTCCATGAGGTTGGGTTAAGTTTACACGACGCCCTGAAGCAAAATAGCATTAACATTTCAGAATGACACGCAGCTTCCCGTCCTCATTCCACCAAGTAAAACTTTATTTTTCTGAACGCAAAAGCCCATACGCTAGCTTTTTTATGGCCACAAACGCAACTTCGCTTATTATAACCATAAAGTAGTAAAACCATTGCTAGAAGGCTCTTGTGCAGTGTCATATTGTTGTTTTGGTATTGCAAATGCGCTCCGAAAAAGTTTTAGTTGTCAAGGTTGAACCTGAGTCTAATTCCAACACTCGTATAAATGTGTTTCAACATTAACAAAAATTACTCCGGCAGTGCTAAAACTAGTACTAATTTAAGCCTTATTTCGAGCTCGGTAGCATCACAGAATTTTCTAAGTAAAAATTGTATACGGTCGTGCTAACAAATATCGCATTTAAATCTATAGGAATAGTATATTAACGTTTATTACACACTTGATGCTAAAGGTACGGTCTGTATGTAAGAGGTTAAAATAACCTATGTTAATTTCTAATTTCACTTGTTTAATAATTTTCCGTTCATTGTTTGCCAGAAGAGCAAGCAGCAATAATTTCATTGTTTAGTTCACCACCTGGCGATTAGAGAAGAGCTTTTTTAGGCGCTAACCTTCCCTTATCTGTAAATGAACCACGCCTCGGGAGGCCTCTAAGTTTATAAAAGACGTTGCGTGAATTATATTACTAAATAATTTTTTTGTGGAGCTCCTTATGCAGCTTCGTTTCAATTAGGGTGTAAACTTCGCTGCATCGATTCCAAGCGCTCTATTTAGTTAAATCCCCTTTTCTAGCTTGCGTAATTCTTGTATACTATTTACTTAATGCATATTTTGCGAAAGCTTAATTAATGTAATTTAACGCAGCTTTACACGATCGTTGTCCACATTGATAGCTTCTTCCGGGTTATCCCGTAGTCGTCGATCTAAAGTTGATATTTTGCTGCTCATGCTGTCAGCTCCTTCAGAAGTTTTCTAAAGACTGATATTGGTGTATCTTGCGCCTGGTTGTAAGCGCTTCGAGAGCTTGGTTTAGGTGAGTGAATGTGCAGTTACAGCGAGTTTTGGCGGTGTTTTTCGAAGAGTTCATTACTGGCCGTCTTAGAGTGAAGTAAAGTTTGTTGGGGTGGTTAGTGCGGGTCCTCTTTTTGATTTTGATGACCTTCTATTCTGCAAATTTCCGACGGCCTGTTGGGGCATTCTTCTCCGCTACATTGGGAGATCCAGTTTTTCTGAACGGACACATATACAGGTCTCGTCAGTTTTCTGTTGTTTCGTATGAGAATTCCGCACCTGGGGTCATTGGACTTCGCACAGCCCCGACGCCTCAGGCAACGACACGTCTGCTTTAACGGCGAGCGCCCTACGGTAATCGACGCAGTCAGGGAAAGCTAACCAATCAAGGTAGTGTGGTTGTTCATAAATATTCATTCGTATTACATGCCAGCCGCCAGCGTAGGCTGTTTATAAATATTTATTCATGTTAAATGCCAGCCGACAGGTTAGGCTATTTCTAATTAATCATTCATGTTACATGACAACCACCAGCGTGGGTCACTTACAAACGATAATTCATGCGCTTAATCACCAACCGCTCGGTTGGGCTGTGCGTAAACTGTAACCAACGCTGTTCAAGGCAAGTGCGAGCCAGTTGCGTTGGGGCAGTGTGCCAATTGTTACAATTCCCGCCATATTTTAAAAGTAAGGCGACCTTCCAGCTAAGCTTTTAGCGGTACTGCCCATTTGTTAGTTTCTATTTTCTGTTTACGTTGACGACGTCGGCGCTGTTGTAGTGTGTTAGACCAATAGATCGGTTTACTGTGCGTGTTGCTTTATAATTTTCTCTACGGACCTGTGCATGCTTATTTACAGATTAAATTATACACTGTGCCAGATTTCTGTGCGGTGGTACTTGGAAGGAGTTCTTAAGCGTCGCAGGTAGGTTAGTGATCTCGTCGCCGCAGTATTGGGAGTCGTGAAGCTGTGCACAAATATTCTACTCCCGTTTAGTTTCGGATTTCACTAAGGCATAAAGTTTATTACTACACCAAACTGGGTTCGACGCTACGAGACACTCTTGATAGAGAATAGACCAGAATACATTGAAGAGGATGTTGTGACACAGAACATGAATACAGATGAGTGCATGGAAGTATCTGAAGAAGATATGGTAATAGCACTGAAAATGATGAGGAATGGAAGAGCAACGGGACCAGGAGGAATTTCAGCTGAGCTACTTAAGTACGGAGGACCTCATTTAATAACAAGATTAGTAGCACATTTTAATAACTGTCTTCGACAAAACCAAATTCCTGCTCAGTGGAAAGAGTCTGAGATAGTGTCTCTACACAAAAAAGGATCCAAGAGTGACCCTAATAACTATCGTGGTTTAAGTGTTAATAGTACCTTTAGCAGATTATTTGGAAGAATATTAGCAACAAAATTACGAAATAACCTGGAGGGTAAAATAAGTGACGAACAAAGCGGTTTTACACCGGAAAGATCTTGTGTAGACAATATATTTATATTACAGCAGCTAGCTGAGAAACACAAAGCACAAACATCCAAGAACTAAATACCATGCTAAGTGAATTAAACGAAAAATCTAAAGAAATAGGCTTGACTATGAACCTTAACAAAACCAAGCTAATGAGCACTAGTAATGAGAATATCACTGTCGACAACGTCAGTCTAGAAAACGTAGACCAATATATCTATCTTGGTCATAAAATCAAAATAGGCAAGGAAAACCAGACTGCAGAACTTAAGAGAAGAATTCATCTAGCATGGGCTGCCTTTGGTAGACTCAGTTACATTCTCAGAAACAAAAGTGTGCCAATAAACCTAAAGCGGAAGGTGTACGATAGTTGTATACTCCCAGTATTCACATACGGTTTGGAAACTATGGCTCTGACTAAAACAATGGTAGAAAAACTGAGAGTCGCCCAGAGAGCTATGGAGCGCGCCATGCTGGGAATCACAATAAGAGACAAAATCCGAAACGAAGTAATCCGAGAAAGAACGAAAGTAACGGATATAATGGAGCGTACGGCCAGTCTTAGGTGGCAATGGGCTGGGCACATCGCTAGACAGCAGGACGAAAGATGGACACAAAGAGTGACTCTCTGGAGACCAAGAGGCACAAAGCGAAGTGTGGGAAGGCCACAAAAGAGATGGGCCGACGATATTAAATGTGTGGCAGGAAAACAGTGGATAAGAAAAGCTAGAGATAGAGTAGCATGGAAAAAATTAGAAGAGGCCTATATCCAACACTGGATGAATAACGGCTGAAGCGAGAGCTGAGAAAGTAATAGCAGTAGGAGAAGAAATTCATTTAGCTTTTATAGATCTTCAAAAAGCTTATGATTCGATTCCTAGAAGCAAACTGTGGGAAGCCTTGGAAATAATGAATATCGATAAACCCATGATAAACATTGTAAAAGAAATATATCGTAATAATAAGGCTTTTGTAAGAAATGGAAGACAACTAGCAGAACCATTTGCTCCTACCAAAGGACTGAGACAAGGATGCAATTTATCGCCTATCCTTTTCAACATATATCTAGAAGCTGTGTTACGGAATTGGAAAAAAAGAGTGAAAAACATGGGTATACCCATTGGGGACAACTACCTTTTTACGCTTAATTTTGCTGACAATCAGGTATTAATCGCACAGGACTCATACGACCTAGAGTTCATGTTAAAACGACTCTCAGAAAGTTATTTGCAATGGGGTCTTAACATAAATATTAACAAAACTGAATATTTAGTTATAAACAGCGATGCTCGGTTTCAAGTGCTAATAAATGACAATGAAGAAATTCAGCAAGTTGATAAATTCAAGTATCTGGGTGCAGTATTAACAAAAAATGGAGTAGACCAAGATGGAATTAAATCCCGTATAGAAAACAGTCGGAAAGTGTTAGGTTGCTTTAACTCAATATGGTGGAATAAAAGCATATCGCCAAAGACGAAGAAACATATAGGAAAATCAATGGTGGAATCTGTTCTGTGTTACGGCTGCGAAACATGGACCATTAACAGCGAATATAAACGGAAACTACAAGCGGTCGAAATGGACTACCTTAGAAGAAGTGCCGGGGTATCCAGAATAGAACACGTAACAAATGAGGAGATACGACGCAGAATGGATGCCCAAGACAGCGTGACAGATAGGATCGATAGACGAAGCCTCAAATGATTCGGACATTTATTAAGAATGAACGATCAGAGATGGCCAAAAAGAATTTTTGGCTGGACTCCACCTGGGAAGAGAAAGAGAGGCCGACCCAGAAGATCCTGGAATAGCGGAATAAAAGAATCAATGACTTCCTATCGCTTGCAAGAAGAAGATGCCCTTAATAGAGACGTTTGGCGTTTGAGAACCGGAAAACCACGTGTGGTAGTATAATACCGGATATATATATAAAGTTGAAAGGTAGGCTCATTGATTTTTCGGTGGGTCTATCTCAGCATTTTCGTTCTTCATGATGGGACCGGGTGGCGCTCAAGTAATTTTGTCATTGGTTGCCCTCCCTTAGGCTGTTGCCCGTAGGTAATCTCATGTAGAACCACCCCTCGCTCCACTGTAGTTTAGCTGGCATATCTTGTTACGGGCAGGGCAGCGGTCCTAGGTGAGTCATTGCCCGATTGTGAGAAATATCGTCCGCGCTGGAAGTTTAGCTTTTACATGAATTTTTGTATGAGCCGGCGAGGTGTCGTAAAAGTCGCTTTAGACCGTAACAGCATGCTTTCGCAGTGCCACACCGAAGGCGTCGTTACTTCGACCGATGCGCACCGATTAGTCGGGCTAATTTTATATCTTCAAACGCTGCATGAAACCGCTATTCGAAACACACTGGATAGACTGAAGCTTTAGTATCTTCAGTGTTAGGTAAATAAAAAGTAGTCTCTCATATATGTCTGACTTTCAAGAATATAGATTCTTGAGATCTCCGAAAGACCTTTTTCTCTTTTAAATATTTGTATCCACACAACAAACCAGCCTAATTGGATTCTAAACAACGTATACCAATTTTAATATTTACATTTTTATTAATTGGGAAGATATGTCACTTTATAATTTATAAGCCCTGAAAGTAATTTTATAGCGTTTACGAGGTTTTTGGATTTATAGAATAGTATATATAAAATAGATATTGAAATGAATTATCCTGGAACATAAGTAAATATAGGTTAAGCGAAACGGGTTTTTTCCAACAGACTGCACTGATTTTCTGCAGTGTGGAATCTGCATTGATCCAGGTGGTTATTCGCCTTAAGAATACCTTAACGGCAATCGACATAAACATATATTTATTTACAAACCCCGCACAATAATTCAATGTGTTATATATTTGAATAAGCAGGTGCGGAAATCAAATGTAAGTTACAAATGTGAGAAAAAAAAAGAACTAAATATTAGTTTTATCGCATTCTACAATAATTGTAAATCAAATGAAAGGATTTCCACAATATTTGCTTCAGAATCGAATTAAGAAATGAGCACCTAACGATCGGAAAAAGCAAAAGAGACGCGGAAAAATATTGGAATAAAATTGCTTAAACGTCCTAATTAGCAAACGTACTGTGGTACACCTCACAGAACCATACGGGGTAGTAAAAACACTGGGAAAAAATAATCGAAAAAGAAATAAACACTAAAAGAACAACAAAAGCTAGGGCCGAGCATAAACTACCTATTTATTTAAGCAGGCCGCAATACGCAGACATTACCATCGCATAAAAAAATATAAAGCGTTCAACGAACAAATAGCACTTTACTAGGTTTTATTGCAGACGCAAAAGGATTTAGTTAATTAATGGCACGTTGTATCGCTTTTTCACGAAAAAGAATAAAATATAAAGTTATAAAATAAAATAAGGCAAGTAAAATTTGTTATCAGCAAGTGATGGCTTAAATATAAGAGTAGGTAAGAGTAAAGTAAAGTTCAAGGGACTTTATTCCGTGTCCTAGGACACGGCGAGTCAGAGTTCCGAAATATCTCTTTCCGAAACAAAGTCAATCTGGCATATCATTGACGGCGTACTAGGTAATGCGGTTAGCATCACGCCTTCGACGACTGCGTCACTTCCCTACTTCCACATCTGTGATTTCGGTACCCAATTTTTGCTGCCCGCCAGTTGCCAGATGTGGGGATTGAACCCCGTACCGTGGGCACCGCAGACTGAGCTTTCTAACCGCTCGGCCACGTTGGTGATTATAGCAGTAGGTAACCTCCATTAATAATGTAAACCAACAACTTACACGATTTCTGTTGAAGAGCTCAAGACGAGAGCGGATAGCTGCTGCCCCAGGTTTGCGAGAAGATACCTCTGGCCTCGCCGGCACGTTTATCGAAGAACAGGAGATCTATTTCACGTAGGTACTAATCAAGGGCTCAGGGGATATCCTATAAGTCAAAATGGCGTAGTTCCTTCCCAGCCTGCGATATGCAAATGAACAGGTGAAAGGTACAGAATGTGTCACAATCAGTATATGAGATTATTAGAGATTACTCAAATCTTTATTAAATGTTACTAGAGTTACTAAAACGCCTAAAGTAGATCCAGTAAACTGTATATCGCGTGAAAATTAGGCTGTAAGTTGTTCAGTAGCTTAGATTTCGCGCGGTCAAACGGTAAGTTGCTTCTGAAATACCGTTAAATCTTGATTGATCGGACAGCTACGGAGAGTTAAAAAACCATTGCACCAATTTTGTATCAGATTAATGATGATTTTAGATATGTGTGCCTTAAAAATGCATCTTACGCATCGCAAGTAAACTACAGGCGAAACATTTTCAAAATAGGAACAGGAATAGCTCCATCTGAAGTTTTGCATTACAAGTTTCAAAAGAGGAAAATGTTAATCAAAAATCATAAATCACCAAGAGTACATTGGCAATCCATATGCACAAGGACTTTCCAAAATTACAAATTAATTAAGCAACGACCCCAACAAATTCTTAGGGTACTGTAATAATGGATAAAAGTAAGACCATTATACATAAATAGAAATAGAAATAAGTCGCAGCACTCCCACTAATAAAGAAAGAAAGTAGCCATGTATATTAGAGAACTTTGAGAGTTAAATAATTTAGAACCGGTAAGAAATTATAACAAACGGGTATATGTGTTCTTATCAAATGTTTCCTGCAATACCTACTACCAAGTTTCCAATTTTGAATATATTGTTTTCTACAGAAAGATGAACTTAGTTTTACTTTACTCTATTTATTTATTTATTTATTTAATTCGCACTTAGCCAACAGCCGTTAGGCCAATTATAGGCGTCGCTGTGCAGTTATGAGGACTTCCAACCCCACTAACGACTGTCATGATGTTGTATGACCGCCGGACCAACTTTTTCCGTGATAGCCGTACCACGAGGCGCCGAGAGATGCAGCCGTGGAACTCTCATCCAAGTTCTGACCAGAGACAGCGTTGCTTAACTCTGCTGATCGAACGTGGACGCTTGTTGAAGCTACACCACTCGGGACCCTTCAGTGACTTAAAATTATAACTAAACAAATGCCAAAACTGTTTTCAGACTACTGGTTCCATGTTCTCAAAGAATAGTTGCCTTCGGTGTAACATAATTTGGTAACAGTCCTAAGCTTCAGCGGTGCAAAGAGTAAGAACACTTCAGTTTTGTCGAGTGAGTAGGGAGTGAGGCATAATGAAAGTTTAGTTAGAGATTCGCTAATTTCAAATGGACGCAAACAGGACGCGAGAGGTCTCAAATTGGCACAGACATTTCTTAATTCCCATTTTCATTCTCTTCGCATTAAATTAACACGCTTCTACTATTACCTTGCTTAATTACCACTATTTCTGGAATCATCTCCGCTGCGTTACTCAAATTGTATTTACTGTGTCAATCTAAAGGGATTATCCTGACTGCCTCGTTCCTTTCTAATTAATTATAGTCCATGTCAAAGAGATTAGCAATAAAATTGAAGCTTAATTATAACTGTGTGTGTTTCTAAAATTAAAATTTGCGGTATTTACATGTTCCGGCAGCAAGTTCCGTTTTTATTCACACGGTAATAAAAAATGTGTCTTTTACGTTTAGTTATACATGTTGCCGTTCTAATGATAACTGTTATACATGTTCTATTGCGGTTCCCCTTATAGAGAAAAAAATCAAATTTGTAATCAGTGGAGTTAGATTTGATACCAAAATAGCCAAAATACCAGTGTCATACCGGGTAATCAAAAACACTGAACGGAAACTACAGGCACGGAAGCTTGACCTTGTTCGCCTGAGTGTGTTCAAAATAGTATTTCAATACTCAGCCGATTTGTACGTCTACTTTTTTATTATATTTTGGTAGATAAAAGTAATTAGATTTAGTAGATGTTTAGATGATTGGCGTTAGTGGTCTTGTACCATTTGTCCATTACGTTGATTACACGAACTCCTTGGTTTAACTTCTCTTGAAATCGTTGCAGCTATTTCTCGATTCGTTTTTCAGTTGCATGGAATTTATGAGTGCTGACAGCAAGAATTTGTTTGTTGGTTAGCCAATTTTATCAGCTCCTGGTAATTCTCATCTAGTTTGGCGATATCTTGATAGACTTTGTTGCTGCATTTACGTTAGTGCAGTTCTAAGCAGCCCTCTTTCCATTCTGCCTGCCATACCATTTCGAGTCCATTCCATTTGGTTTTTCTGCTCCAAAAGGTGTTCTATCAGCGCCTTGCATTGAGTGTCTTCGGATAAGTCCTTCGCAGACTCGCACAGCTTGTCAAAGTTGTCTACGATATCGACTACGTTGATGAAGTCTTCTTCAACGTTCCCTCTCTCGTACTAAAGTTCTATCCTAAAAGTTTTCAATTTCTCTATTTCCATTGTATTCTACATAATATGTATTCGGTTTTTGAATATTAAAGTCTGTTTCAATCAGTTTCTTCGCGTCAAAACTATGAAGATGGCTAAGAACGATTTCCATCTCGAGACAGCAGATTATTTCATCGGTACAAAGAATTATCGTATGTTTGTTATGTTGGCAGAAAGCTTTTACTCAGACGCCGGTTCCTGTAAACCTTTGCTATTCGCTGGTAATGCTGATTTTTGGATGGTTACTGCTCGGGCGAACCGATTGGATGCTGGATGAGTTTGTATAACTCTAGCTAATGGCTACCTGATTTACGTTATCTTCTTTTATTAATACTAGATCGGCGCATTTGTTGTTTTCGGTGGACTTCTTCGAATTATTGCTTTGCTACGGTCTATAAAGTTACTCTGAACTCGATGATTTCCAAATACTACTTTTACTTTTACCTCATTTCTAAATTCCAATACGTTCAATATAAACCGCATGCTTAGTTATTAGACCGTTATCATAACGTATGTCCCAAAAGCTTTTGGAAAATTTTCAAAATAAACCTGCAGTAAATAACGTTCCATACAGGTCTCCTTAGAAACAAATTGTATCAAACTGATTGACGTTTAATATAACATGTCACTTTTGTAATAAACACAGTTATAAGGTTATGTTGTTGACATGCAAAATAAATAAAAATTATACAAACTTTTTAACCATTACTCTTTTTCCGAAACTTTTGGGACATACGTTATGTCATAATAAACAGACCAAATAAGAATCTTGCTACATTTTCAAGGCTCGCATGAGCAAATGTTGATGCCATATGGCTAAACAAGCAGGAAATAATAATTGCAGAAAGCGGCAATCATTAAAATCTGAGTTGACGAAATCAGGTCAGAACATGCTATTAAATATGCATATTTTAATTTTTAAATAAAAAATTAATTTTATTCAATTGGCTACTGGATTTGTGTGGATAGAAAGGAAGTACATAACTATCTATGTATGCCGCATTTCGTCACATGTAACTAGAGAGCGGTTTGAACAGTAGAGATAAGGGAAAGCACGAGCAAATATAAACATGAAAAAAGGGTACTCATAACTGGTGACTGTAACTGGTGACTGTAACGTTAGCTCCCGCGTCAAATTTACAGAAGGCACAAACAGCTTGCTAGATATTTGAATGGCACTAATTCCCGTTACAATTGTTGCATGCATCTACATAGCGTTCGGTTTTTCGATAGGGCTGTTTTAGCCGCTGTACGCCAACGTAGGGTAAACCGGTAGACAAAGCAGTTCCGTCTCCAACCCCTCTAGAAAAATCCTGATAACGAAGTGACCGAAGAGTATAAAAGGAGGCTCCGCAGTGATTTTTGAACCCGAATTGCGTACTAGGAGAGATCTTTAGGTCAGCATAATGCAGGTGCCTAGACGGTACGAAATTGTTTCGCCCGCCGTGACCCAGAGCGACCGCAAAACTTCTAATAAATTTCCCGGCAATTCTAACTGTCAAAGGCGGACATGGCAATATTTTCAATTCATACCACTCCGAAAAGTCCCAAATTTATGCACGAATGGAGCTCCACACCCAGTCAGGCGCAGTACACTTGCCGTGAACGTCACCGTCACCGTAAAAAACTTCATTCAATTGAATTTGTCTGCCCGCAAAATAATAACAAACGAGGACCACCTTATTGATGGCATAAATATAGCCTATTTCAGATTCGCTTCAAGTCCGCCGAGTACCTTATTCAAACCGACGTGCAGTCAGTTCTACTTTATTTGAACTTTCTTGAAGAGGGCCCAGGAGCAGCAACCGAGCCAAACTAGGATGCTATTTGGGTTACGGTCCGGTCAGTTACGAGAGCACGAGAGACCAGAAGCAGCTTTATTTTATATTTATGTACATAGCATTTTGTATATATCTAAATACATTATACAATTTATTCCAACTCTGTGTTGTTCCTGTATTTTATACATTTGAGTACAAAAAACCCATGGGCATTTGAGCTTTACCGGAGGCAGACACTTTGAAACTAAATGCAGCGAATTTTGGTCAAGTTTAAAGTATGCACTTAAATATTATCAAATTTTCGAAACGAGCCGACTACAAAACACAGAAGACGCACCGTGCTGGTTGAGTAGATCAGTGGCGGCGATTACTGTATAGTCAATCAAAGAAATAGACCGACATTGAATGCCACAACGGGATGTAATCCATATACATTACGATCTGCTTTCCGGATCTCAGAAGACACGTTGCCAAGTGGGAAGTGAGAGAAAAGGAAAATCTGCCCACAACTAGGAAAACCAGGAAAACTTAGACGTTACGAAGAAAAGGATGAATATATAAGAAGGTACTAGACGAACAGTTATGCGAAGGTATTAGTTGAGGAACGACGTAAGCAGACTACAGGCGCACAGGGGAAGAAATAACGATAGTAATAGAAGAGGCGTGCAATACAGTTCTCCAAAAGAAGATAAAAAGAAGAGCGCATCGAAAGTCGCACTGTTGGAGTTCGCTGTAGGACCCTATAAGTCAGAAAGGATGCAACTAAATTAAACAGGAACCATATACAGACCAAGGAAAACGACACAGAAAGGAAAGAGGGGGTGCAAGCTAACAGCAGAAAACGCCATAAAATCGTCAAAGAAGCAAGCATTGAAGAAATTATGCGAGAAATCAGAAGAAGATCTATGGGGCGTCTGCTATAAAATTGTCACAGGAAAGCTGGCCTTACGGTTTCCTCACGGACAACGACCAGAAGGTAGTGGCCATAAAACTATTCTCCAAACATAACCGAAATTAACCCTGCAGAAATACCCTCCCCCCTTTCTCCCAGACAAGAATATAAACGAAAAAGGAAGGCGAATTAAAGCAGAGAAGGCAGCAGGCCAGTACGGTGTAGCGCCAGAAGTGATAAACGCGACTGCAGAACAATGCAAAGAACATTCTACACACAGACAATGAATAAAATCCTGAAAAATAGAACATCAGATAGTTGGCTTTAATCGAGAAACCAATAAAGATCGGTTAGGGAAAAACGTATAGACCATTTCACCTGCTCAGTGTGTTGGGCTGAGCAATGAACGGTTTATTGAACGGACATTGAATCTAAAGAGCGACTTGCAGAAACCCAGTATCGTTGCAGAAAGGGGTTTTCCACCATCGACGTCCTAAGGAGAAACTAACCAGTCGTGTATGTTCATAAATTTGTGGTACTTAATATCTTAGACGAAAAACGCAATTAACTGAGCCACCCTGGCGTGGTATTGTAAACGAGCTGTCGCATAGACGTGTGTCACCCTATTTCATTAGAGTAATTTGTGGTTACCTTGAACACAGAGAGATCATAGTTGGTGAGATCTGTAAACTAATGGTGACCTGCGGTATACCACAAGGCTCGATGGTAGGGCCGATGCTGTGAAATATATACTATGACAGCGTGCTAAAATAAGAGATGTCCAGTGGTGCTATTAGGGTCAGTGATACATCAAATACCTGGGAATCACAATCCATGTGCAAAGGGTGGCCGACAAATCGCAAAAGGCTGTGACGGCCCTAGGTCGCCTCATGCCAAATTTGGTCAGACTGAATGCTCGACGAAGAAGAATTATAAGCACAGTCGTGACCTCAATAATACTACACAAAGCCCCGAAAGGGAGCATACAACAGAATAAATACCGGAAGCAACTCGAGAACGCACAACGAACAATGGGGATCAGAATCGCCAGCGCCTATAGAACGGCTTCAACAAAGGCAGTACAGGTTGTGGGTGTGTACAATACCCATACACCTGGTGGTGAGGGAGCGAAAGTACAACAGAGAGAGAAATACCGGAGCAAGAAAACCTTAGACAAGGGAGAGGACACTTCTAGAATGGTAGAAGCGGTGGACCCAGTAGAGAGAAGCGCTAGCTGGGATGAAGAAATTGATCCAGTTTATTATGCCATGGATTTCAAAAAAACACGGGTAGATGAGGTATTACGAGGGGCGTTCAAAGGCAATTCGGGCATTGAAAAAACTACCGCAATTAAATTTATTTATTATTTCTCAATCTGCTCTCCCCCTAAGGTCAATACATTTACCCCACTTCTCCTTCAGCGACGCAATCCCCCGAAAGAAAATGTTTTCTCTTGTCCTGCAAACCACGTTCCCGTCTCCTCTTTAAGACTTTCGTCGACCGAAAACCGGCGCCCCCGAAGATATTTCTTGAGGTTTCAGAATAAGTAAAAGTTTCTAGGAGCCAGATCCGGACTGTAAGGTAGATGGTTAAGCTGTTCGAACCCACAGTCCTTTAGGACAGTCTGTACAACTCTGGCCTTGTGGACTGGAGCATTGTTATGAAGTAGGAAAATCCCCTTGGGAAGCTTTCCACGTCTCTTTTCTTTAATTACGCTGGACAATTATTTTAAAGGTTGTGCATAATATTCTGCACAAATGGTAGTTTTCTGTAACACATAATCGATTAAGAACAGCCCTGGGCAATTCCAAAAACAAGACGCCACGATCTTTCCAGCAGAGGCTTGTGTCTAGAATCTTTTCGGAACTGGAGACTCCGATGCTTGCATTGCATCGACTCTTGCTTCATTTCGGGGTCCCGGTGGTGAACCCATATTTCATCTTCAGTCACAAGCTAAGTCATAAAGTCATTTGGACTGGAATTTAAGAGATCGAGGAACTCGCGTGATAATACCATTATTCAGCCCTTAACCTGAATAGAAATATTTCTGGGCACCCACCTAGCTGATACTTTCGACATTCACAGAGCGGTATGGATGATGTTGTAAACACTTGCTTGTGAAACACCAATCTCTTGACCAATTTCTGATACCATTATACGCCTATTTGCGGGTACCAGTGACTCAACCTGAGCCACATGTTCATCATCGGTTGCAGTTTTTGATCCTCCGCACTTTGGATCATCTTCAATGCTCTGGTGGCCGTGTTTGAATTCTTTAAACCACCTAGTGACCGTAGCATACGAAGGCGCATCCGATGTGTACACTTTCGATAAGAAATAAAAAATGTCTTTTGCATTTACACCCTCTACACGAAAACTTGATGATGCTTCGATACTCGAACTTCTTCAAAGTACAGTCAGCCATATTTCACAACTGAAATAATGTAAATAAAAACAGGTAGGGCAACCAATTTTTAAAATCGACGGTAACTAGATCTAATGCTTCAAACAAAATTTGCACGAAAATCTAAACTTTGCTAGATATTCCCAAATAGCATCACACTTTGCACGCACCATCGTACCTAACCCAACTGCTAACTAGTCACCGATTTTTCCAAGCGTATCTGCATCGCATGAAAAACTGTGATAGTAAAGAGTGCATGTATTGCGGGTTAGTGGACACCCCGAAGCATTCGATTATCCACTGCTCAAGATGGGACAAAACAAACGCGTTTGTGAAATACTTATGGGCACAGGCAACGCAAATGAACAAATGCTGGAAAGTACAGATAAATGGTATTGAAAATACTGTGAATGGAATACCTAACATAGAAGATGAGGAAAAAAGAAGAAGCCAAGAAGAAGAAAAAAGGAGACAGGCTGACAGTAAACAGATAAGAAGAAAAGAAGTACGACAAAGCGAAGTAATACTGAAGGGTGGTTCCATTTTCACCATGCAGTGTTGAAGGGTGAGAGGAAGGGGGGGGGGGGGGTTAGCCGGAAGACGACTGTGACAGCGTCTTCTGAATATTTGTCTCTTCTTTCTTCAACAAAAGAAGCGATTGAAGAAATAATCAACTAAGCAATGATTTCAAAATATCTCATTGATTAATAGATAGTTAATATTCAATTTAAAGGCGGAAATTTATTTAGAAAAAGAAACATGTCAAACCTGTGAGTTGTATAAACCAAATTGGGGCAGCGAAGCCAAATAATGCTTCAAGTTATTAAAAGAGCCAAACGTGAAGAAATGTCATTTCTCTGACAATTATTAAAGCTAGAAATACATATTCGAAAGCAGCCAGAAACTTAGTACAATATTTCATTGTTGGCGAAAGTCAGCTCGAACATTAACTTTGGAAATATGTTTGAGTCAAGACGAGCTTCCGGTTCTAACCCTTCACGCTAACTGCAAATTCTTATTAGCGAAATGAGTGGAGGCGTCCCTTTTCCGAATTTATCTTGTACATTTATTGCAATTAAGTTGTACCTGCTCTCGTTATTTCGGCGTTCACTTATAATTCAGCTCCTGGTGATTACTCTTCGCATTCGTCAAATTGAGCCGTGCTTTAACTTTTCAATCTCTGAACAAAGTCCATTATTCATCCAGTATTGATATTTCGACGCTAAGGTAACAAAAAATATAATCAGAATGCTAAGCAAAAGGGATTCTGCGAATACAAGAAAATTAAGTAACCACCCAATTGAGCAAGATATAAAGTGCTGCGGCGTTGCGGAATTTCCTTTGCAATATTTTTCCGAACACAAAAGGCGTCCCAGAACCCCAGCTTTCATGTACTGATCTTGCAGCGATAAGATTTTAATTTCCTTATTCAGAGCTAGCGCGTTACGCATAAATATTTGAAATTTTCTTTTCGGATGAATAATGAAGGCATTCCGCTGGTAATTACAGAAATAAGAAATAAAACTTTTAAATTGGTTATTTCTGCGAGCTCATTAAAATTCATAAAATCTCCATAAACATGCTCAAGTGACGAGGAAAAATTACTTGTCACCACCTAATCGACATCTTTCCATTAGTAAGGCACAAGGAAATATGCAAACATTCAATTGGATTGCAACAATAACGTTGGTGTTGATGCAGTGTTGGTCTCCTAATTTAATACATTTAAAAATGATATGTTTTATCGCACTTGTTCCACTGTCTAGGGCAGGAGTGGCTAACCAATGGCACGCGTGACATTGATGGCACGCGGCAAAATAATTTGGGCACGGCCTTAATTAAGCAATTTAGGTACCTTATCGAAACAATTTATTTTTTCTTCTACATTTGAGGTCAGAGTAACAAAGTTTATTGTAAACAAGGCTGCCGGTGCCGGAACGGCAACAGACTGCGCGACAGAGATAGGTAGATTTTGCGCGAATTTCTGACCGAACGGATGGGAGTGAGCTACGGAGTGAGCTAACGCGGGCGACGGGGAGGGACGGCGAGAGGGGCGCTGTTACGCTTAGTTTGTAGTTCGCATGCAGTATTTGAAATAACTAGTTGGATTTTACTTTAGGCATTTATTTTGTAAGTTTTTCCCTGGATCGTTAGGCAGCCCTATTCACATTTATTTTAAATATTAAATAAATTTTCCCCTGCGTAGCTAGGTAATCCTATTTTCATCTAATGATAACGTTTTTCAGCAAATTACAGCTATATTGCTATCAATTTAGACCACTCTGCATTCCAATAGTTCTTCTGGTGGTCCTTTTCCAATTTTTGGGAGATTTTGATAACCTGAATTGAATTGCGTGTGGTAGTATTTCTCGATCTTTTCCATCCCAGCCTTCGCTTGAATAAGTTGGTTGCCCCTCGGCTTCGTGCTTCACCAGCTTAATTATAGCTTGGTTCATTTGTGAGGGAGAATTTGGAAGCAACGATAGCCCACTGAACGTTAAGATAATTGTTTATGGTTACAATCCGTACGTTCACTACGCTCTTGCGGAATTTTGGGGACCACTTTCGTTGATTGCACGGCACTTCAGGCTGTCCGCCACCTCTAGGTTAGTCTTCTTCAGCTCCCGCCTTTTAGCTCGGGTATGTACCTAGCAATATGTATTCTTAGCCTATTTCTACGTGGCATTATTTGATGGCACGTCATGGCCTTATTAACCATTTCTTTAGAAAAAAAAAGCAGGTAGATCAAAAATTCTTCACCACCCTGGTCTAGCGTGTATATCACACAACGTTTCGGAATTTTTGATCCACTCACGTCTTCAGGTGTTCCTGGTTCCTGAGAAGGACTGATATTGTACGTTTTTCTACGTAAACTCGTGCCTCCTCCGGGGTTTAAACCTAGGACCGCTGATCGCTGTGATTACTAGTCTGCCACTGTTACCACTAGGCCACCACTGCCAAAAAATTACATTCAGAGAACAACATTTGAAAATATATAACTGCAAAAATGGATGGTTTTAGCCTACATTATTCGATTTAAATGTCTTTTCCTGCTTTTATAAAAGTGGTAATAATACACGACGTTGGCCTGACGTCTTCGTTCTCGCTACACATGCATCGTTTGGCCCGCAAATACATTCTGCATCTGCTCTACATAGCTACAGAGCATTACCCCATCCGTCATGTAAGGACAAGCCGAGCCTGGAGTCTATATTCCCCATTCAGCCTTACACAAACAGTTTATGTCATCCCCTACTCGGTTCAGGGAAGCAGATAGTGCAGTGGAGGCTAACAACGGGGAAAAGGAACACAGGAGGGTTTTCTCCTAGATAAAACGATGATCCAAAAAGTATAACTAACTACAATTGATTGCTGAAAGCGCGAAACAAGAAGTTATAAGTAATATTACTTGGAGAGGCCTACAGCCTACACCCAGCAATAAATAGAAATAAACAGGTGATAATAAACTGTACTTGTGAATTTGAGCTGCTGAATATGGTAATACAAACAACATTTGATGAAAAGTTGAGATTGTACGTTTCTCTTTATTTATATAAAAAATAATAATGAAATTTTGTGATATACACATTTTTTATAATTTTGTGAATCTTAAAATGTTAAATGTTGAAAAAGCAAGGATGACTGTATTTATTTAATTGTTTGCATTTAATTTCAATCGTAATAGGCTCATGGTTTACAAACAAAAATGCAAATTATCCTAGTGACGGCTGTTAAATGTTTAAAAAATTATCGAGCACATGGAATTTCAACCTTTATAACAAATGAGATTCACGAAGTTATGCGGGTTCAATCACATTGCAAAAGGAAACGGTGGTTACTACAACCCTTCGCTTGTCGAGTACTTAAGGTCCGCGGTGCTACTAGGTCGTAAGGTTTTTCCTGGCGTCAAACTTCAACATTCGAATACTTGCTTTAGATAATGTGTCCGAATGTTGGGGACACTGGAAAAAATTCTGAAAATAAATTTCATCAAGCATGAGACTACGTAAAAGCAAGCGATAAGAGTTTCATATTTGAAATTTGGGGAGACCAAAAATTATTATACTTTCAAATACTATGGCATCCTGATTTAATCAGACGGTGCAGCAATTTACCAAACCATAACTAAATCTGCACCAGATAATACAGAATGTTTTGGAATAAATCGGCGTACAAAACGTTTATAACCAAAACCTATATTGGCAACCTGATAATTTAATTATACCAAATAAAGTAAAATTTACCGAATAAGAGGGAAATATTTTCTAGATAGTTAGCTTTCGTTTATTTTTCAATCAAAGCAGGTGCTACAAATAATTTTTTTGTTTTAAGATCTGAGACGATTGTCGATACGACTTGTTTAATTATTTTGCTTTAAGTGTGCTTTTTGTCCGTCATTTCATCGAGTATGAATTGTCGTAATGTTATATGAATTATTCGGCTAACACACTCTAGAAAAAATTCCGGCAGCTGCAAGCATCATGTTCCCAAACCACCAGCTACGTGTTTTATTGGTCTATTCTTTGATAACCGAAGCCGCTGTCTCATAAGTTAATCAAACAGACGGGCAAGCATGTGCGTAGCCAAGCCGCCTTCGAATAAGTACAGCTCTTTGTAGCATCTGCGCGGAGCTCATATGACGGTCTCCCTGTCGGGAATTTGAATATCAATCAAAATGCTCGTTAGGGGATTAAAGAGGCAGTAAACGTCATTTTACCTTTGATATATGAGCCATAAAACACACGTGTTGAGCAGAAAACACCAAAATCGGTCTCTCATCCCTGTAGGAGTTCAACCATCATATTGCCGAATTAATCTTCTGCTGCATATTCAAACAATAGTTGCAAACGTTGATTGTTTCCTTCCACGACCTGGCGTCCCTTTCACCATCATGGCGTCCGGATTTTGAAAATGGGTTTTTAGGAGTCGGCAGGGTTGAGGTGTTTTGAACAAGAACGTTCCGGAGCAAGTTGTGCAGTTGGTGTTGAGGGGCTTTCGCGTGTGTGTGACCACGACCAGTTAACATTTCCGGAAGGTATCTCCCCATTCCCCTCATCCGAGATCAATTACGGAGCCGATCAACCTTGGTCACTTAGAGAATGTGTCCCGGGCTATTGTATCGTCTACTGTCTGGTTAGCCGCACGCCCGGATTTCCTGTTAAAGAGATCAGCCATGTTATCCAAGCATTCGCTCGGGTCAGCATCGCTTGTTCATTCCGTTTTTATCGGGTTTCCCGAATTCCCCAGCAGTTCCTGCAGCGACAAAGTTTCTAGCGCGTTACAGGACATCAGAAAGGGAAACCACAGCCAGAATCATTTCAAGGTACTGTGTCAAATTTGCATTAATATAGACGCCAATCAGTTTCACTAAGTGAAATAGTGCCGCGGAAGCAAATTAAAGTGGCGCACGTTTGAAAGATCTTGTATAACGTTCATATAACGGCAGAGGCAGTCATTATCGTTTGATGAATTAATAATCCGGTAAGTAGTTAGGTAGGATTACCGATGAGAATATTTAACAGATTGTAAAACACCATGACGTCATGCAGGTTTTAGGATTAAGTAATTATGTCAGCTGTGATACTTGTACAAACGTAATTTTGATGTTTGACGTCATTAGATTGAAATAATTACTGCACAATTTCGTTTGATCTGACGGTTGTTGCGTGCCATCTTTCCTGTATTTAAGTGTAAAAGGCTCTAGCTGCAGAAAACCACTTAAGGCAAATTCCACCCGGGACAGCGCTAGAAATGACGTCGCTGCAGCAGTTGACAAAACACCTGAGGAAGAGTTTCTCTTTCCGGTTTTAAGAAACCGTCCATTATAACAGACAGAAAAGTGGTGGCGCTCAAGGCATTACATTCCTCTTTATAAGTTATCGAGCCTTGTCCAGTGTAATGAACGAATCTAGGAATAACCTACGGCCTTCTCAGCTAAGCCAGCCGGTAACCCATTATTACCACCATCAAATCACGATTTTATGCGGGTTGGGCCTTCAAACACCTTATATTGTCGTAATATCGTTTTATCAGGCAATAGTCGTCTTGTTTAAGTGCTGATTTTTTACGTATCGATCGTGAGTAAAATGCTTCTTTGTGTTTCCTGAAATAAATGTAAGTATAAGTCAGCTTGGTCCACAAACAGTGTAGAATTAGAAGAAGCCAGTTACTAAACGGAATAGACAGATACACTTAATCGTATTAGTGATACAACTACATTAGCCATAAAGCTGCTCTGTATCAGACTATAGCTTACCCCGCGATGACGTTTAGCAAAGCGGAGGTTTTACTTTTCTTATGTTAACTGTAAACTACCCATCTAAATACGGTTGACAGGCTATGTGCGTATGGTAATAGATATTAACTATACAAGTTTGATTATGAGCATCTTAACGACACGAATTTGATTGCCAAAAACGAGACGGTGAGCCGAGTTTTGCGGCAATCAAACGAGTCTCGTTAAGTGCCATAAGCAAACGTGTATTGTTCAATATTTTATCTTCATCGATCAATTCTGGTTTAATGTATTTCTTTATACAAAAAGAGTGCGGTAATATTCATTACCGCACTGAGTGCGGTAATATCTATCCATTGCCGCACTGAGTGCGGTAATATCCATTACACTCATTGCGGTAATGAAGATCATAACTATACTAAAATTAGTTTGGTTAAGAGTCTATAACAACACTGATGAAGATAAATTAACTTAAGCTTACTATTTTTTTACAAAAATAAGAACTTGCAGAGAAAAAACAGCTTTGAACTCAAATTTTAACCACATAAACAATTTCTTATTCTCCAGATTCGGAAATATGTAACTACATTACTTTTCTTCACTGAAAAGATATTTCAAGCGAGTTTCTAAACGACGTAGAGCAGTGAAAAAACACACGGTACAGTTTGTTACTGGCTACGCAAACCTCTGTTCCTGCCTAGTGCGGATCTGAAAGACCGAAGGCGATGCATGCGATTGCGGAGCTGGCTCAGGCACTCTTCTTTGAAAAGCTTTAAAGATTAAGATGCCATAATTGCCAGAGCAGGAACGAATAAATGTAGTTGATGCGGTACTAGTTTTGTGGTCATATTACTCAAGATCCAAAGGCTCTACCACTATGTTACGCTTTACTACATATAATTCTTTAAAAACAAAGTAAAATATATATACCGGGTGACAATGAGAGTAGGGCCATGCTTATATATTCTTTATTTATAAATCGATTTGGATAAAATTTCATAGCAAGATACTAGACATAATTTCTGATAGGCCGATAGATGTAGTCAAAATGGCTCACTTCCGGTTTTACCGGAAATAATACCAACTTTGATTTTTTAAATATAACAGTCTTGCCAAATTTCAATTTTTTTAAATAAAAAAAAAATTTTTCTATTTTTATTTTTTACCATAGAAAGCCTTGACTTGGAAAAATGTATTCTAATTAACTCCAGAAACTCTTAATAATAGCTATTTTATCAATAACGTCAATAACAAACCTTTAATAAAAGAATATAGTTTGCTAAACTCGTTTTTTAAGAAAAAGTCACTTTTTTTAGTGGCACCTACTAAGGGCCATCTTGCCATTAGATCGAAAATGTAATTACCAATCTAACGATATGCATCATGCACTACTTTATATTTATCTGAATCTGAAAATTAATTAATTATTTATTTTTTTAAATCTATTTAAAAAACCAACTAACTTTGGTTCTTTAAATAGATCACTCTATATGTTTTATGTTTTTCGGAATCTACGACTCAAATTACATACAATAGTGTTGCCAAATTTGCTTAGGTATTATTCGTTATTACATAAAAATATTTAAAAAATAATTAATTAATTCATTTTCAGTTTCAGATAAAGATAAAGTAGTGCATAATGCATATCGTTAGATTGGTAATTACATTTTTAATCTAATGGCAAGATGGCCCTTAGTAGGTGCCATTTAAAATAAGTGACTTTCTAAAAAACGAGTTTAGCAAATTATATTCTTTTATTAAAGGTTTGTTATTGACGTTATTGATAAAATAGCTATTATTAAGAGTTGCTGGAGTCAATTAGAATACATTTTTCCGAGGCCTTCTGTGGTAAAAAATAAAAATTAAAAAATTATTTTTTTGTTTAAAAACATTGAAATTTGGCAAGACTATTATATGTAGTTTGACTCGTAGGTTCAGAAAAACATAAAATAAACAGAGTGTTCCATTTAAAAAATCTAAGTTGCTATCATTTTCTGTAAAACCGGACGTCAGCCCTTTTGACTTTATCTATCGGCCAATCAGAAACTATGTCTAGTATCTTGCTGTAAAATTTTACCCAAATCGATTCATAAATAAAGAATATTAAAGCATGGCCCTAGTCTCATTGTCACCCGGTATACCTTAATAAACAGCAACTTGGCTTGTTACAGGAGAAAGTGGCGTATTTCGAGCTAGTGCCTTTTGGCATATTATTCGAATGGGCCCAGCTGTAGTTCTGACTTTTTCTTCGCCATGTGCTTCCTTCTTTTCGTTAGCCGCTATCGACTTCTTGGAAAATTAATCTCCATGTGTGCTTGATTTCAACGGCGGCTTTGACCTATTTTGACGTGAGCTTTTGCTAGTTTTCTACTGCTGTCGCCAAGAGGTAGTAATATATCCAAGGAGCTTTGTATTGCACGTAGATATATCCTTGATTCTATGAGTTTAATTGCTGTGCAGAATGTTTGTGGTTTCCACTGGGTCCCTTCAGATCTCATCGAATTTCGCTTTTACGTTTGTGTGATAATTTGAGTTTGTTCTGCGTTGTGATTAATGCCTTCGGTGAGTAATCGTAAGCCCTGACCAAAGTTAATTTGAGTTATTAATGTTATTTATTTGTATGTAAATATGGTGCTTTGAACGTACACTGTGTGTGTCAAGCTCTTCACAAGTTAAATGTATGTTAACTGAGTCTACATAGCTAATATTCGCAAAATCCTTCTCTTGTTCTTACACAACAATCTAAATTTAAAAATATATACGAGGCTTGTTCAGTAAGTATCTGACCAATAGCAATATCTCTTCAACTGGTTCTGTCATTCCAATAAAATTTGGGTGGCTATTAGAGAACACCTTAATATACAGTTGTCAAAACGCATCACCTTGGAGATATTCAATCGACTGTGGTGTGAGTTAGGTACTGAATTTGTATCCGTCGTATTTCAGGATTCTTCAGAATATCCGAGCGCTGTTATTGTACGGTAGCTACTGATTCTCTTATACCACAAGGTCGCATAATTACCAAACAAATCACCTATATTACTACGTGACCGAGTTAGTCATGTAACAAAAAAATATTCAAAAATTTTGGTATATGTTATTAAATGCATTGGAAATGAGATGCAAGAAGTATAATTAGAGGGATAAAGACTAGTATAAGAAAACATGCTTCAGAAAGATTGAATTTGAAGTTTGAACAAAAGAAAGATTTAAGATGGCTAAAATAATATAAGTAATATGATAGGTTTGAACATATTTGAAGCCAGACCAAATGAAAGTAAATAATAGAAAAGGTTGGTTATGTGCATAATGAATATGAGCGTAGAGTTATTAATAAAAGTACAGGCCAGTGAAAAGCAAGCAAGCTGAAAGGTAGATGGAAATCGAAGCAAGATAAGATAAAAATTACAAAGAGCAATACAGAACTAGAGCAACTGAAAGGAAGAAAAATCAGTGACATATATTAAAATGTGTTATAGCAGAGCAGTGATTATAAAAACGTTGTACGTGACGGAAATGAACAATTTCTATGTATAAGATAAAGACAATTTTAGATTTAGGCAACAACCATGTTATCAAATTGTATTCCTTTATGTAAAATTGTAACTAATACTTGTTTTCTATAAACAAATTCAGATCGCGATTAGTAAGCACCGCGATGCTCTTTTGTTGATAATAAGCAATTAATTCCTGTAATTTGACAAGTGTGGGCAAATTGAGCTCCAGGAAATTCAATGTTTTAATATAATAAAAATTATTTGCAACATATAAAAAGTATACCGTTTTATTCAACAAGGTACCGGGGCCAAGTGAAAGTGTTAGCAGAAGTTTCTGCGACAAAAAATTATAAATTTACCAAACCAACTTTGGCTGTGGAACGGCACCGAGTACCTGGAGATTCCGAACATCGACACCAGCCCATTTGAGCTGCAGAAGCGAGGGGTCTCCAGTTCAACAGACCAGGGAGGTGTCTAAAAGCATCCCCAAATAAGATTTTCTGCCATCGGCGTCACCTGCAACCAGCTCCGAGGCGAGAATCGGCCACACTTTCTGAGGTAGAATGTGGCATGTTCTTTGAGTGATTAGAGTCCGGAAAGCTAGTGGACGAATATACCTTGCGGAGTAGATACAGCGTGTTTCCAAGCGTCCAGATTTGTCTCGGTTCGAATAAATTGCGTGGCGTCAATAGAAAATGCGGTTTTGCAGATCATCACAAGATGGAACAAAAGAGTAGCTAGCGTCCTTTTACGTCATATCTGCAACGAATTCGTGTGAGTTGTTGCTAGGTGGCAGTTTTAGTTCAATTTACCTGATGGTTCCTTACACAATTTTTACTTTTGAATCGTAAAATAACAGCTTTATGAGTAATCGAAGCATTTTAGCGCGGGTGAATAAAATTGCGTATCTGAGCTACTCTAAGTCAAATATTCTAAACAATAGTTTCTAATGGAACTCTAATTTGAACCCAACCTCAGAGATTAGTCTTGTGTTTTGCCGGAGCAGGCCCAGAGTATTATTGCAATTCGATGAAATACAGAAAGGGGCAATTAACCATTTTATTAAGATGCCATAATTGCATTTCATTTTGATTAGCTTAAAACACTGACAGACAAAGCTTTGTATTTCTCAAATTTAATAAGAGTACCCTGAGTAGAAGTTACAACAGAAAATCAGAGAAAAAATCGAATAGCCCACATGAGAAATCTGGACCAAATGGTAGAAATTAGGGATATAGTCGTAAATGATCGCTCTGTTTCAACGGGCAGAGATTTTAGTTAGTTGAAGGGGAGAAACATTAACTTGGAAGATATCGTTTAAAATTCTAGTTGTTGTTTAAAATGTAAAGTAGTGTTATTCTTGTATTATATAAAATAAAAAAGTTTTCTGATTTACATGGAATTTAATTCGTGCTTTAAATCAGTGCACTTTAAAAAATTCACCATATTTCAGTCATACTGCGTGCAAAGATCATTTGCATTTGAAGGAAGTAATGGCAAAAGACCCAGAAGACGCTCTTAATCTTGCCGCACCGATCAAATAGCGAAATTCACCGTCCCTTCAGCACATACCTACATCCAAAATGCAAAAGGTAAGGACGAATGGAGAAGACAGATAGGCAATCGGAAAAATGCGTAATATTACTGTCACGGTGCCAATAGCGGGCATTACAATGTTCAACGTTTGGTCTGCTGGAAAGTTGCAAATTACAAATTTCACAAAGACTAACTCACTAATCTAGCTGAGGTTGTCGTTATGCATGGCCTGTGTCATCTTGTAATGCAGTAGACATTCTGGGAGCAGTGACGGTCCTGCGCAATAATTTCAACTTTGTCAGGTTTAATAATTCTCAAGCCACAAGCTACAAGTCTAAAATTCTCGTGTCGTTACTGTGCAATGGAATCTTATTCTGACCCCTGGTCGGATATTGGAACAAGTGCTATCGTTCAGCTATTAAACGTTTCCCAACCATGCTATATAGCGACGCATCAAACCTACGCAGACTTGAAAGTCTTTATTTTGTTGATGTTCATTGCCAACACATTGAACTGAAGATGTCTATCCTCTATTGGAGCATCCACGGCCACATGTATTTTCAGACAGAAACTTCCACTGTCAACCACCCTTCCGGTCGATCAAGGATTAATTTAACCTGGCTTTTGCTTCTAAAGCCAATTTCTACGTAAATTGAATATGTCATACTGGTCAAGCAATGCCTGCTATTAATTACCGCCATTCCGAATACGTTTTATGAGTTAATCAATGCATGTTTTGTTATATTTGAAAATATCAAAGTTATGAAGCAAAATAAATCATATCTTAGAGCTGAGCAAATTTTCTGTAGTCTAGGGAAAATACTTCTGGTGACAGAGAACGATCCATTCCCGTTACATAAATCACGTGGCGTCTAACAGAAATTACACAAATCTGTCTCCGTATCTTTAAGGTGCAATTTGTTTCAAGGATCACCTGTATTAAGCCTTTTTTCATCCTACAAGCTCTTCCCTCCCGCCACCACCAATGAGCTACCTTTATGGTGTCATAGCATTTTGATTTTCTTATTGATTTTAGTATGGCGAGTTCCTTTATTCTTAATTGTATATTACTTTTACTGTGAGTTTTTCTTTTTTTTTAATGTTAGTGGTCTGCATGTTTTCATTCTGTGAGTTTTGATGTAGCTATTATGAATACAATTGTGCATACTATTGTAATATTCTGCCTGTATATATTTCCCTTAAATGTTCCACTTTAATTAAAATGATTAAATTTCACTAGCCCTATTCAAGAAATGAGTATAATGAGCACGCACCTGTGGTGTTTTCGGCTTTTAGAGTGATGGCAGGGATTCAGTTTTATTACAAGTTTGAACTTTCTACCGACGCGACGTACCATGAGAACGTTGCAGCAAACGTTTCAAATGCTTCAGTTTCAATATTTATTACGTATCTGCTGAAAAGTACGTGTGATATGAACTTTTCTGCAGTATACTGCTATAGTTGCAGAGACAGCGAAATACTAAAATACTCGCAGCTACACAATTTAGTTTGTTATGACAGTTTCCTTATTACTTTTACGGCTTTTATACGAGCTTGCTTTTGCCATTATTCGCAAACCTAATATTTATAACAAAACGGACATAAGAAAAATTTTACCTTTGCCACAGCAGTTCCAAATTTATCATTTAAAATTACGTGCAGTTTTATTTGTATTGGCGCAGCATAGTGCGTTAAATTACGTTAAATTCAAGCTAAGCCCCTACATCCTATAAACGCAAACAGGAATCTTTTCATATCTTTTAATATGAGAAGACTCGACCTTGTAACCGTTTGTGAATTTATACATATTAATCGTGCCACCATTTTACCTACACTCAGTATTTTAAATCCAGCAACTTAGGCAATTTCACTTGGAAGTAATGAGAAAAAAATTTTGCCTACACACTGTTATACTTATATTGATTTTTGTAAGAGCTTGCGATATTTTTACATCTTTATAAAGATTTCAGAATACTACATTAAATGAGACTGAAAATTCAGAACTAAGTGAATACATCCCTACGGGTACAGAAAGAAATGGAAGAGGTATCCGAAATGAACGACTGGGGGCGTCCAGCTTTAGCAATTTTAAGATGGAAAAACCTATGGATATAAAATTTTTTTGAATAAAATACCACTGACCTGCACTCGTTGACCACTTGTGTCGAACGACCGGATGGGTCGCAATCAGGCCACAATGAAGCTATGCTATTAAGTTGTACGGTAACAGAGGGGGGGGGGGAAACTGTATAGTTTGCAAAGCGCAGGATGCTTTATTTCTGGCTGTTTATGTCAATGTCTTCATTATGCCAGCTAATTATTTAAAATTATATTTTGTGATTAAGTGAAGCGTCACCATGTTATACTCTTGTAAAGTGGGGAGTCGAAAATGAAGACATATTACTCCAAAACTACATAAATACTAAGATGAAGAAGATCTGTTGGTTATTACAGTCAACATTTTTACAATCAGTTTCCGGCAAGCTAACTATTTGAAATATATATTTTCAATTTCCATTATCTATTATAGATCATTTGAACTATATGCTATCAGTTCTGGAAGCTGTTTGATGTCGCGCACAAGTATTCCTGTAATAGTCCCAGAAAGAACCCAGTTATCTGCCACGCATGAAATGTTCGATACAACTAAAACTATATAACCAGCATTATCCCTGTCATGGTAAACCTGCACTAAAGTTAGATAAATGGAATAATGTGGGACAAATGGAAAGAGCTTTACTGTATTATTTTGTGGAATGTTTTGGTATGAAGCAAGCAAAACACAACTTAGTTTCCTGTAAAATATTCGTTTTTTGTCCAATGGCCAGTGTTAGACAGTCTTGCATTTAATACTTTTATTATTCTAACCAATAGGAAAAACTTTTCCCAGCATAACAAATGGAAAGTGTGAAGTCTTATTCTTTTTCTGGACACTACTTACATTTCCTCCTTAACTCAAATGCACCACATGTCAAGTCAATCTTTTGCTGAATCTCTACTTCCTTCTTCAAAAATACCATTCAAATGTTTAGGTGATTCCTCCAAAGTTTACTACAATTATAGGAAGACATCACCCTGCGTTGCCAAGCCAGTAGTATATCCTCTGCAAGACTTGACTCCACTTATGAAAACAACCAGATTGCATCATAGCTTTATAATCCAATTCAGAAAGTAACTATTCTTCGGAATTCTGGACATTCTTAACGACCTGGAAGTGGGCCTGTACTCTTGGACCATTGTATTGAGTGACCATCCATATCCGGTGCTAGCTGTGGCAAACCTTTTCGACTGCTGAACGCGTTCGGCTGCTCGTGGAGGATTCGCCCTTCTTAACAACTCTTTGTTGGACATGTGATAATACCACACACCCTACACAAGTTGTAGCTGTTGTAGTCGGTCTGGGGTTTTACAGTTTTAGGAATAAGATACACAGCTGCCCACTTTAGGATCATTACTGCACTTTAGGCAGTTACCTTTACAGCCATAGTTATATCGTGGCTTTAAAATACCCTAAGGCATACATACGATTGCGGATTTCAGTATCGAGGTTTTCTTTGTTATAGAAAACTCTGCCCAGGTAATTGAAGCAAGTAGTGCTCTAGCTGACGTTTTATAGTAATATTATCTTGTTGGTTGCGTTTTCAGGAATAGTACTAACATTAGCTTTGTTTATGTTCAAGTAGAAGCAGACCTAAGGCATTGTACACCCAGTTTTATGCGTTGTAGGGCTTCGGAATTGCTTCGCGTGTGTGTGGTAAGACCATTTTAATGCATTATAGGAAATGTGTCGCCTAAAAGTTTGCAACCGTTAATGTAAGGTGTGAGTGAGCAAATTGCTTGCCGTAGATGTAGTTTTTTGGAGGTTTTACTTGTTGAGGTGGTTCGTATCGCTGTGCAACATTGAGGGGCTACTCCCAGATGAGGTATCTGCTGTCCATATTATCGGAAATCTAAGAAATCCACTAACGTTCCATATTCAAAACCCCGTCCTGCATGGGAGAAAAAATTTCAGTTTTTAAACTTATTCATGTAGCGGAGCTCCAGTATACATTCTTGTTTTTTGTGTATTTAGCCTATAACTATATTTTAGTTTGCATTTATGTGCCGGAAGCCAGAATGTCTAATATGGAGTCTGCACCTGATTTGGTGCCATCGAGAAATGCTGTGAGAGTCCTGTGGAATCGCTGCACGTCCAGAACAGTTATGTTTTTAGAGGCATTTTGGTCGAGCAGCCTTCCAGGCGAGATCAAGGTCTGCTTTAGTTCCTACAGGAGATATTCAGGTATCCAAGTCATCGCTCCAGATATGGTTCAAGTAGCTTCTTTATGTGCACCATGTAGCTTGGCCCATTAGTTAAGGAACTGTAATATTTACATAGTTGCACAACTATTAAAGGTTTTACAAAATGTGGTTTAAAGATTTGAATTTCTATTGTTCAATTTACATTGTCTCACATATTATTACAGGTGTAACCACCTGGGTTTCAGCCTTTTACATTTTTTTAAGTTTACGAAACAATTTCGGTGTTGAAAGATTTATTACAAGTTAAGAGTAAACAACTGTTAGTTTCGAATCATTTAATGGGTAAAAATCAAATCTTTACACAGTTGCCAAAGCTGTTAGAGCCCAGTGCGTTCTTCGTTCAAATTTCTGCAATTAAGACCATTTACTGGCGTGTGGTATCTGGATAAATAGTCCTCGGTTATAGAAAAATATCCTGTTAGTACGAATTACGAAGGTAGGGTGATATATTTAGAAATATTCTGTTTAAAAATGACACCAGTTTCAAAATGTTTAATATCATTTTCGGTATTACCGTGGGCTGATGATTTACTGTAACGTGTTACTTTTTCGCCATTTTAATTACTGCCGGTATGTATATCATTAAAAAAATTCTATTTTAAAGTATTGTCAGAGCCAACTCACAGTCATGTATAGTAATTTTCTTTAATATGAAGGACTTAATTTAAGGAGTTTCAAAAACAATCCCGACAACATTTACGACCTCCTTCATAAACTTGCTCTTACTTAAAAGTGGACGAATGATTAGGAAGTTGAAAATAATAGGGATGGTGAGTCTGATGTTAACAGTAATAATTAATAATACAATTGCTAACTTCCTTACACATGATATTAGGCACGATGCAGATAATAGTGAAGACAATCTACCTTTGGCTTCGTTTTAACAACTTAGCTAGCTCTTCAAACGAAAATAAAAAGTGATACTGTTCTTTGTAAGTCGATATGTAAAATATAAACCTAAACCCACAAACTTGTCACTAACACCTATGTATTAAACTTTCAGTGTGTTAAGAAGCAGTTACAACATATAAAACAAATATTTCGAATTGGTTCTTCAGTAGTCATTTGTCTGTTTAAAACGTTAAAAGAAGAAAGTTAAGTATCCTTTGTTAAACACTTTTATACTGCTCCTGTAAGAATTGGGTTAGTCCAAACATATATTATCGAAACTTCTCCTTTCAAGGGCAATAAGAGAAATAGCGATGATTAAAAAAAAACAACGAGAAGGATAGCTTGTAACGGTCCAGTTCGTGATACCTTCGCAGTTAATAGTTACCATGATATGTAACCGTTATTCTGTTAGAAATATAACTAAACTGTATTTCTTACAATGTATCAATTAGCTTAAAACGCATTGGGTATTTAAAACATACGAGTTTCGTGCGTGAGATTGAGCGGAGAAACCAGCTGATGTAGTGTTGAGTGAAATTATTAATATAACAAAGAAAGTTATGCGCGAGTTTAGATGGGCGGAAAGGCAGTCGCTTACTAGCAGTCGACCGGAACGTTGGTCCAAGTTAAAAGGGACGTTACGCAAAGCATTAAAAGATGCAATTGAACTTTTTGCGTTGGCCTGCAGTCAACGCCTCATTATTCTTGAGCCAAAATACATCCTCGAGAGCAGACAACTACCTTGGAATCAACCCCCAGGGTATTAATAATTTTTCAGCGCCGAAAACCGCTTTTCCAGCTTCAAGAAAACTTGTCGACCTTGTCAACACCCGGAACTGAACTCCGAAATAAAGGCACGTTTAGTTACTGTAATTACACTTTACGAGTGCGCGTACTTGTTGAATTCGCAGAACCAGGACAAAGCGCTGCACTATCTGGTTGACACATCGCTTCAGCTGATTTCGAACTACAACGAGTCAGGACCGCATTAAGCAAACTTGTGTGGCGGGATTTAAACATTGCTTGTAGATTAAGCATCAAGCTCGTGAACTATGCCGTGCTAATATTAATAGCGCACATAATATTTATCGATTAACCTTGTGTATTTCCATGCATATTTGTTTCTTTTACAGGTTCTACAGGGTGTTTCAAAATTGCACAGAACAAATATAAAGTCGTTAGTCTGCCTCAAAAAATAGAAAAGCTTTAATAAACATACGTCATTCATTTTAAAGGTATTTGCGATCAGAAAATTAAAAATAGTAATTCGTTTTTAAAACATTTAGATTTAGTCGGTTGGTGTTTTGTTTTCATTATCTGTATGTTTTACATAAAACTGTCAGAATTATTATGAGGGACTTAGAAGAAAGAGATTACTTCAAACAATTACTAAAATTTTACTAAAATAAAAAAAAAAGAGAAAAAGATAAAGATTTGTTATAATTTAATTTAGTTGATTATTATTTTTCTATTTTTTACTATAAAACAGTGCCGACATATTATATGTAAACAAAAACATGTGTTGGTAGAAATACCAGCTTACTAAATCTTAAAGGTTCGAAAAACGGATTGCTATCTTTAATTCTCTGATCAAGAATATCTTTGAAATGAATGAGTTAGCACATATGTTTATTATTTTTTGCTACAAAAAACTCTCTTATATTTGTTCTGCGCAATTTTGAAACGCCGTGTATATCTTGTCATGTAAACCGTTTGGTTTTCATTTCTGGCAGCGTTTGCATGTATAATTGCAGCATTATAGGTGAACACGAGCAGGGCTGCAAGAGCAATGATTGACATTATTTTTAGCTGCATTGAGGTAAGAGCGCGTCTTGTACCTTTACGACTGGGCTACCTAGCATACAAAGGGCAATATAAATCCATAGTACAGTGGAGTATAGTGCACGGAAAAAAACCACATTACAGTTTACGGTGCCCAACGTAAGTACCATTACAAGCTGTATCTGACTAATTTGTAAGAACTGACCAACAACTCTGCATATTGTAACGGGCTTCGCCTTGGTCGCCTGATCGTGTTCAAAATAGTATTTCAATATACCTACAGCCAATTTTTGCATGTGTGTTTCCAGTTGTTTGCCGTTATATGTTTACATAAGTTAAAAGCGTTATCAAATGACTCAATAGCGAGAGCATCGCCCTGGAAATTTGTGGGAACCAGATTTGAACATTTTGCAACTGACATCCGTCAGTCATTACCGCAGTTGTGCGATTTTATACCGTATTTGGTAATTTGAAAGCAGCCATCAAGGTCGAATCCGATTAAGTTATTGTGCGCCAACGCGAGCTTTGGGCTTTACCGCTTTACCATATATGCAGCAGGTTTCAGCACAAAGGCGTCGTATAAAGCGGCGTATAGCGAGAAATTTAATGTACTAATGATCTAATTATCTGTGCAGCAGAACAACTATAGTTAAAGTAGTTTTTTGGCGTGTGAGTTAATATTATAATGCGTTTAAATGTATAGTAAAAATAGCCACCCGCAGCATGGTCTAGTATTTAACACTAGTAGTAATAACGCTAGTCTGTAACATTGGTTCATTGGCTTTTGTATGAGTATATCCTTGAAGCTAAAATTTTCAGCCGTTCTTGGTATTTTTGGGCTGTTCGATTGCACGTCTCAAGCTTGTCAGATACGGCTCTTGCCTTTCGGTCTAAGGATTTTAACGTATTTCGTGCGTACCTGGGTGCGCAGTTACTGCTACCGCATTTCTCACTTCGGCTTCAAGCGCGCGGTTGTCGTATTACGTTTTGATGGAGGTTACGTACTGTACATTTGAATTGGGAAAAATGTACTGCCTCTGAAAAACATTGAGTAAGTATATAATCTTAATCTCATTAGCAACGTAACAAAATCCGGGCTCTGCAACAATTTTGTTATGGTCAACATTTTCAAACACATTGATGTCGAACAATTGACGGCGTTCCTCTAATATCAATGCTAAGTCCTGTAGAAGAATAGCTTTTACGAACATAGGTTTTTAACAGTTTACAAATTTAGTAAACGTTTGACCTTAATGTATCTAGGCTTCTCGTCTTATTATATATGCAAGATGCATAGTAAATGAAGAGATCGTGTCACATTTAAATACAGACCTATCAAAATGAACGTAAATGAGGTTACCCCAATTCAGCAGCCATCCCAAGACAACCAGACATGTGAAACAAGGAAATCTAATAAGGGCTGAAGCGCCATAAAAGTTGGAGGAAAGTAAAAAGCCATTATTTTAAGAATTTCCGAAAGACACGTTAAAGTAATTAATACAGGAAATTGGATACCTATACATAGTAACAAAGTGAGCATCGGTGTGGGTGGGTAGGAATCCTAAAAGCAATACACTGTTTCTGCAACTCGGCAAATAGTCACAGCAGCCGCCAGAGATTTCAGGTCGCATTAAACTATCCTGCAAGCGCCACAAATAATTACTGCGTGATTTAAATTCAACATGCTCCAACTACTACTTGTACTAAGCAGCGATATGGCAGAATAGCTGATCCGGAATTATTGTAATAATTTTGCTGGCCGATTTAAGGCTAGCGCGAGATTATGATCGATTGGAATAGGTAGCTAAACCCAAACGCTGTAAATATGCGCGTTTAATTAAACGCCAGTTGAGCTGAATTGTTTGCGCCGTGCCTGTGCGAAAACATAAAGATGTCTAGCAAAATTAGTACGCGAGTGCTTACGAAAGCTTGAGACTTTACTGGATGGATTTTCGACATCCACAAAGACTGGTATTATCCATCCCTTATAATACAATAACTACTTAGTCTTACATGGATTATTACACTGGGAAGGTAATCTCGATATAAGCTTCCTTTAAATTTAATGTAGTCAATTGTGTCGTAGCAATAGAATCCCTTTGTTGACTGGGCAACAGTAGATAAATTGTTAAGAGATTTGGACATTGTTTCCAAGCGTCGATTCTCCTATACCAAGAACTAGACCTTAGACAATCTTACAAGGTCGAAATAGTTGTCAGTCTGTTTTCATTATTTAAAATTCTTCTTCAGCTATTTCTGTCAGTGTAATCCATAGCTTGAAAATGTCTGTCACTCCGCTTATCTAATATTATTGCCCCAAGTTGTCCAAGCCTTGATTTTTCCCTGGGGGTAAACATTCTATCCTGCCCTGAATAATTATGTTTCACACCTCCATATCAATTAATTAATTACTATAATTGTTGCACTGGGATATAACCTTGATATCCTCCGTGGACCTATATATAGTGCTACTATTATTTTCTTATGTATTTTATTTTATCTCCCACATTGTTGCATCATATAAAATATAACAGTGCCATCTCTATTCGAAGTCGGCGATTATTAGGGCCTGGGTTGCTTGCTTCGTCGGATCTCTTACATTCCAGAAACTAGAGTACCTCTTCTCTTGAGGTCCCTCGTTACCTTCCACCATTTCTTCTAACAGCACTTTCAATATGTTATAGGCGAAAACGAGAATTTGACATGACACGGGTTACCACCTCGTTTGTAAAACGACAAATCGGGAAAATACAAGATCGTTGCCCCCAACCACGTTACGATGTCTTGTACCAAAGTTTGTCAGCTAACTCGTCTGGGACAGCGGGGTTTATGTAAATAATTTTTAAATAGGGCACCGACCTGCTAATATAAGAAGATGTGTATTACTCTAGGCGCCACCGCCTTTAAAAGTGATAATGCAGGCTTGCTCCTCAAATACGGAAATGGAAACAATCCTCTTGGGTTTCGACACTACTTGTGTGCGACTATCAGCGTGCAGCTACTCTAATTGAGTTCCTTGCAGCCGCTAAACTTCCTTATACACAAACATATCTGCATATTGAGGTGGTTGGAAAACTTCTTAACGAACAGGCATTTCAAAGTAAGAATAGAAGGTAAATTATCACAGACTTATTCGGTATTGAGTGGCGTACCACAAGGTTAAGTTCTGGGGCCCTTGATTTTTCTCATATATGTGAGTGACCTTTGAAGCTGCTTACGTTCCAATCCAACCTTCTTTGCGAACGACACTAAACTCTTTAACTTCCCGGCTACACATGCAGATGGGTTACAAGCGGACCTAGAAAAACGGGAACTCTGGTCCTCGAGGTGGTTGCTGACGCTGAACGCCGATAAATGCAATATTTTGCACATAGGCTATAACAATCCTAAACTGGACTACATTTTGAATAGAATTACGCTAACAAAAGAAGGCATGCAGGTGGATCTTGGCATAGCGATGACTGCAGATCTGAAGTGATCCCATCATGTCACATCTATAGTGAAAAAGGCTAATGTCATGTTATATTTGGTGAGGTGTGCTTTTAAAGATATAACTCCAGAACTAATGCTTAAGGTCTATAACGTATATAATCGTCCAATACTAGAGAATGTATCGTCAGCTTGGTCACCTTACTTTGTGAAGGACATAGACTTAATTGAAAAATTGCAAAGACGAGCAACGAAAATTCCTCGAGCTCTGAGGAACCTATCGTATGAAGACCGACTATCTAGACTAGGTCTCACTACCCTACCACAAAGGTGCGAGCGTGGAGGCCCCATTGAAACTTATAAAATTGTGTAGGGTTATTATTCTTGTTCGGTGGGTGTTTTACGTTCAGCTAGAATGTTGATTTACGGGGTCATTCATACAAATTAGTGTTAGATCGATGCAACAAACTACCAAGTAAGAACTTTTTGTTTAACCGTGTGCAAAACTCTTGGAATTCTCTGCCAGCGAATATAGTGTTCAGTGAAAATAAAAACTCATTTAAAAATTTATTGGATGATCATTATTGTTCTAGGTGATGTTATTGCGATCTCTGTGTTGTTATCTTTGGATTTTTCTCAGTTGTAACTACAACTGCAATGTACCTATATGTATATTGTAAATTGCTGACAGTAAGCAAATATCGGCCTGGCGGCCTGCTTACTTAATAAATAATAATAATAATAATCTTACGAAAAAAATCGCATGCAACATCCTAAATAAAATAAAAAGCCGACTAAGGAATTTTTCAAGTCATGTAATGTGTTTTTCTGAATTCAACCAACTTATGAGACTGCTAACGACATCTTCACCACTCTTCTAGTATTATGTCACAAGGATCTACAAAGACGGGCCCTAATTTGAGTATTTCGCTTAGAGCATGTCACGCTTAGTTAAGTTTTGCCACTGGCTAGCAGAGGGCGCTTTAAATTTGCGATACATCAATTCGTCACGCCTTTAATGAATCTTTGCCGGCACTGAGACAACAATTCTATAAATGTTGGATTCCGACCATCGGCTATTCAGAAACATTTACCAAAAAAAATCGCCAGCTAAACGAGGCTACGTGACGAAATGTGATGTTCCAGCACACGTGCAGTCGCCGTTCTTGGAAATTTCCCTAAAAACTTTACACTCTGTAAGTGCAACAAGACTAAGTTAATTATTAATGTAAAATAGCTCAGAAAGCGGTCGGTTTTTATCCTGGAAAAAAAATGCGAGAAGTGGTTGGAACGCAGCGCTCCACTTTTTTACCAGCGTTTGAAGAAACTGAAAGTATTCATGTGTGCGTGTGCCCCAGTCGGCTTTAAATCGTCAGGGGGCGCGAATTTAAAGGCGTTGTACCGAATGTCGTCCTTTAAGCGGATCTAACAGATATATAACTGTATCCGCGAGATGTTTGTTTAACCAACGTCGAGTAAACACCATGTGTCTACAGCGGTCCTAAGTTGGAATGATATAAACCTTATTAAGAGAACTTTGTTTAAGCACAGGTACTCAGCTGTAACTTAGATATTAGAGTGTTTTATAGAAGTACTAATATATCAGTGTGTGTTTAAACTAAGGAACGTGTATTGACTAGTAACACATTTTTGCATAACGTCACTGCATGCTGTCGTCTTTCTTTCCTTTGAGTTTAGTGTAATTTCGCTGTATAGGTAGTATGTGTGTTATGCTTTTTGCCAAAGCTAGATACGTTGATTTCTACACACGAAGTTTACTGTTTTGAGTCAAGCTGTCGTCCCGTTGTTTACAGGGCCTCCTTGTCATTATTTGATAAGCTGTTATCGAATGGTTTATCTGTATTTTGAATTTTGTAAGTTGTTTCATGTTTTGCGTAACTGTAGTTATACTGTACGAGCAGATTGCCTTTTTAAATAGCTCAACAAACCTCATTTGCATAACTTGGGTTTCGTTGAGTAGCAGTGTCAATTAACTAAGCAGTAAGAACCCCGCCCTTTAGGCGCGTTGCATTTAACAGTTGTCTTTAACCTTGAAGTGGTAAATTGTTAAGAGACGTAAAAGGACGTTGCACTTTAATAGTTGAAGAAACTAAGCATTCAGTTGACAAATACGTAAGTATTTATTTTGCTCTAGACTCAATCCGCTTCAGCCGTGGACGGAGTGGACTTATCGAGCTATGAGTGGAATCTTTCGAGGTGGTGCGGAGCCTTAGTATTTGCCTGTTTTGAGAATCTCGAAACCGGACCGGACTTCACGAGTACCGTTGACCTCCCATCTCCGGCAGCTAGCTGTAGACAAGCGGTGGCTTTTCCTGCAGCTGCTTCTCAACGCAACTTCGGCTTGTGGTAAGTGCAGTCTGGTGTTATCGTAAAGTCGTGTTTATACTGTAACAATCTTGGTTTAAATTACCACCTCATTAGTGTAATACTTTTGTTTTTTGGTGTCGAACAAGGAAGTCTCGAATTACCATTATATTGTTATAATTATTTTTATGATAGGTTCACTTGAAAATACTTCTGATCAATAGTTTAGTTCTAACTTAGTCAACGGTCAGTTTTCTATTATTAACTCTGCCAATTTTAACAAATTTAATTACTAATGTTTAACTGCTATTTTTTTTCAAGTACTTTTATACCTACCTATCTCTAATACATATTTCTTCGAATAAAAAGCAAACATTTTTTTATATGTGGTTAAAAGAGCTATGCTAAATAGTGAAAAAGTTAGAGCAGAGTTAGTGCATGTCTCATTTGGATGTCATTTACAATTACAAAACCTTACAGCTACATGGAATACTAAAAGATCTCTTCATACAAACGGCGTCACCTAAGATTAATATAATCAAGTGGTGAGCAAATATAACGATTCAATTTTATTCAGTATTCCAGTATGCAAAATCTTGATCCGATAACGTTACTGCAGAAGTGTTAGCCTATAAAATAATAAAAAAACAAAACGGAATTCACTCAAATAATGCTAAAGGTGCTATTCCAAGTATATACGGCCAAAGTTACCAATACGGGCTACAGCCAAAAGTTTTGACATTAATATTATTTGACCGGAAAAGTTAGCAATCTATATTTTCGTCAGGCAGCTTATACTTTAAAGGTTTACGTAATAAGTTCCGGAAATAAACACACAAAAATATGGCCTATTTCGAAGTTTTAAGTATAGTAACTTACCAAGTTATACAAAGGAAATCGAATCTGTAAGAGTAAAATGGTGAGCATAAGCAAATCTGAATTGAATACTGCGAAAGAAGGTTCTTTAGTTTTTCCATACTTGCTATGCTGTGGTATTCTGATTAATATCGTACTGCTTTCTGTTAATAAGACAAGCTTTGCATGAAAGTTTATTTGTTTGGCTTGTTCTAGTTCTCAAGAACCTCTAGCCTTGGGATATGACCTCAATCTTCACTCGACTTGTTTTCAAGACAAAATTGCTCTAAAGTAATTGATTTTCTTTTATAATTAATTCTAAAACTAAAGGTACAACTACATTTATTTTTATAGTCATTTAACTTAGTAACTGTGTTTCATAGAAATTAATGTAACATCTTCTCCCATCTATCATGTTTGCTTATATCAGTTTCTAACATCATAAATTTCATTTCTGGATATTTTTGCACCGTTCTCGTCAGGCAACATTTCTATATGACTATTGCATATCATACAACAACTATCGGCAAGTCACAATGCACTGTACTACAAGTACAATATATACGTTTATATATAACAACTCTAATTAATTCATATATAGGGTTGCTTTTATTGTCATCCCAAATTGTTTGGGAGTTTTGACTTTATTGGCAAATGTTTCGATTTTTTAGGGCAAAGCCTTGGTTACTTGTTAAAAAACAAAATCGAGTGAGTTGTTGGTAAACAAGTGTAACTAAACAGTACAGAAAATCTTCTTCGAAAAGGTGTGGTCCCTATTTGATCTTAAATCCGAGCGCTAACTCAGGGGTGACGTAATTTTATGGCCTAGCGTTAAAGTACCTAACAAATACTTTCCTGCTGATCTTCTTTTTCTTCTTTTTTTGTGTGGTTCTTCCGAAGAGTTAAATCTCCATAGATTGTTACTTTGTCGTATTTTTGGATTTATAATGAATAGCGATCGTCTCAAGTTTGGGGAAATTCTCAGCTGCCTAGTGCATTATGTTTTGATGACGACGTTAAGGTGTGTTTCTACTCGGCTACACCCGAGCTGGTGCAGTGTGTTTTGAAGGCGACGTCTATTTTGAAGTGTATGTTTAGCTTGTATTAAGGTAATTACTTAAAGTTTAATAGAAAATAGCTTAAATACTCAAAAAGTGTACATGCTTTAACAGCTTATAATATGTAGGTCAGTTTGTAATAACATACTAAAATTACTACATCGTTAATATTGGGTTACAAGACATCTTAATAGTAGTTATTTTATGTTACTAGCTTACGTTCTAATTTTTGTTTTTCTAGATTGCTGCTTAACTTTAACTACCACATTTGACATGCTCTTGTTTAAATACTACCCTGCGATATACATACTTAACACTTTAAATATTATTGTATACGTGGTACTGTTTACTATGTATTTTTTGTGATCATCCTACTTCAGTCCAACTGGTTCGAGTGACTCTATTGAGGTATCTACAGAGCTTAATGCCGATTAACTAATATTGTATCTATAGAGATTGGTCACTTATTTTGTATTTAACCCACGACCACACTACCGTCGTATAATCACGAGCTAACGGGTATTTTTCCAGCTGGAAAAGGTAACATTATGTATTCTAATTTATTTTTTGTTGCAATTATAGGATACTACAATTAACAGTTGTTAATTAAATCCATTTGTCACTGTATATGTGCCCCACTTTTAGCTTTCCACGCGTCCTCGTGTATTATTGCGATACTAATGCTAATAATCACACAAACCATGCTTTTTGTGTCATTCGCGTTTTGAAGATCCGAATCTACTTACTGGAGCTACTTAGTTGCTTGTTAATTTCATAGCTTCTTATTTCTCTACTACAAGATATTTACTCTTCGGTGAAGCTGTTAGTTCGTCGTTAATGCATATAATAAATGCTGATGTTATGTTGTTTTGTCAGGCCCCTGCCTTCATGTACAGGCGGAAAAGCAGTTCAGAAAATCACTAAACTTCTTCGCGCCAATTCAAATAGACGCGGGGGCAGTCTGTCAGCAGAAAGACTTATCGCAAGGTTGCTGTCCGACAGGGCGTGGCTTCAGTGCACTACCTGTCTTTCGAGGCAATTTTGACATGTCGAATTTAATAATGTCCAAGGCACAGCCTACAAGTCCGAAATTTCGTTTACCGTCTAGTTGTTGTTAAATTTCATTTCAGCCCATGGTTGAATCTTTGGAAGAACTTCTATCATCCTGCCGTCAGACGTTCCGCAACCATCCTGTATAGCGACGCCCTAAGCCGATGCAGATCTCAAAAACATTCTTTCCATCGATGCCTAGAACTGAAGCTGTCTATAATTTATTCGACTAATTCAGATCGCAGGTTTTCCGAAACTCGCGATATCTCTCCTTAGCATAGAATTTCGGCTTAGACCGCGTAGTATTTGTATATGAACATCCAGCATTTTCTGGCTTAATGTCCATTGCACCTTGTGAAGTCGAGCAAAAACCCGCGCGATGGCCATGCTCTTTGGTGGCTCGTGTTGTTTGAGTATCCTGAGAACGAGGATACTCAGAGTGAAAGTCACACTGATGATGCAAGCTGCAAGGTCTTGCGAAACGTTAGTGAATATGGATGCACAAACAGCAAAACGGACAAATCTGCCTAAGTATCCTCGTTCTCAGGATACTCAAACAACACGAGCCACCAAAGAACATGGCCACCTCGCGGGTTTTTGCTCGACTTCACAAGGTGCAAGGCACATTAAGCCAGAAAATGCTGGGTGTTCATATACAAATACTACGCGGTCTAAGCCGAAATTCTATGCTAAGGAGAATAATTCGAGTAACAGCGAAAGCCTCAAACAATACATAACTCGCGATATCTCCCTAATCTTTGGTCAGGCGGGGGTCGGCTTCTTCTGATCCGTGCCTTCGACACCATCTAAATTGCTGCATTCCCATGTAAGTTGAATATATTATATTAGTTAAGTAATGCATGATCTGACTTAATGCAATTCTCGATATATTATACCATGAGATAAAAAAATTATTCTGAGCAGGCCTTGATATATGTTATACGTTTGGCAGTACTGAAGTGTATTGTCAGTCTATGTCAAATTTGAGATTAGAAGGTTAGGTTTTGTTTGTTGTTTGGCACAGACTGACGTAAAACTTAACCTGCAAATCTCGAATTTGACATAGACTGACAATAGATACACTTCAGTACTGCCAAACGTATAACACATATCAAGGCCTGCTCAGAATAATTTTTTTTATCTCATGGTATTAGATTAGCGCTGTATGTTGTGGACAATTTAAGAATTGACCGCTGTAGGTGAACTATTGCAACCACCTTCTATTGAGCTAATTGGACTACCTTGTTCTAGTTCTCAAGAACGAAACTTCTAGCCTTGGGATATGACCTCAATCTTCACTCGACTTGTTTTCAAGACAAAATTGCTCTAAAGTAATTGATTTTCTTTTATAATTAATTCTAAAACTAAAGGTACAACTACATTTATTTTTATAGTCATTTAACTTAGTAACTGTGTTTCATAGAAATTAATGTAACATCTTCTCCCATCTATCATGTTTGCTTATATCAGTTTCTAACATCATAAATTTCATTTCTGGATATTTTTGCACCGTTCTCGTCAGGCAACATTTCTATATGACTATTGCATATCATACAACAACTATCGGCAGGTTTTGTTTGTTGTTTGGCACAGACTGACGTAAAACTTAACCTGCAAATCTCGAATTTGACATAGACTGACAATAGATACACTTCAGTACTGCCAAACGTATAACACATATCAAGGCCTGCTCAGAATCATTTTTTTTATCTCATGGTATTAGATTAGCGCTGTATGTTGTGGACAATTTAAGAATTGACCGCTGTAGGTGAACTATCGCAACCACCTTCTATTGAGCTAATTGGACTACCTTTTTGGTTTGCATAAATTGGATTTCTCCCCTTAACGCCGTTCTATTAAGAACCATAGCAATTTATTTATTCAACGCAGTGATTTTATATTTTTTTTTTGCAAAAGATTCAACACTCTTTTTATTGTAAGTTGGAGAACTGCAACTTTATATGATTTTATTTGGATTTGGGCGGTACACCTATGTTTCATGCCCTGTAGAAGATGGGTTAAAAAATAGTTTTATATTTCTATTATTTCGATTGAAGCACCCTCTCATTCGTTTCCTTTTGTGTTTATCGATTTGCACTTTTGGAATAAAGCTATAAGACAACATTAAATTATATACTGATTTAAAATGTTACTAATCCTCATTCCCCGACTTTCTCTTTGGAGCCCTTTGATATCCAATAGTTTTTCGTACATGAAATTCTTTGTGCTATTCTTAAATTTATTGTACCGCACATTCATTACTTTTGACTGAAAATGTATTCTTCGTCTATGTCTTGCATTAAGACTACGTCCTGATTTTCTGATTTCTACCTCTCCGTCTTTCTCTTAGGGGTAGACCTGCAGGTCCTAAGCTTTGTGGTTTTTGGTCTTTAATCCAATTCGCAATTCTATCTGGGTTCATTTTGTTTATATATGGTGCCTCCATTGCCGCCTACTCCGTTTCCTCCACCTAACTACACGTTCTATTATTTGCATTGTTCCTTTATGTCGCTACTTCTGCTTCGATCTCGCAGGGTTACTCCTTTTAATGTTATTGTTTTCATTTCTGTGCTTCTCCTCAGGTTTCTGCGTTAGTTTCAGCTGCTTACGTCAAAACCGGTCTCACACACGCTTTGTAAATCCTTCCTTTACTCTCTGACATACTATTTAGATTACTTCAATAAATCTTTTTAATAATGTTAATGTTTTAATGGAGTTCGCTCTAACCCTTTCTATTAAGGTACTGTTTCTTGATAATTGCGTTCCAAGGCAGTTGCATTTTTTAAGGCCAGGTGAAAATTTTAGAATACAGACTATTTGGTCTCGTAAAGCGCATTTTAAATGGTGTACCTACCTACAACCACCTTTTCGTGGGTCGATATAGTTTATTTTTGATCCTATGGTGGGCCGTTGCTTATAGCAGAGCTGCTGGAAGAAACCGACGTTAGAATAAATCGGTTGTTTGAGTGGAAGAGAGAGCGCAAAGGCACTTGCCTCACACCCTTGCCGTTTATCGAGACAGTTGGCCATATGTTCGTGCAGCTGCAGATTTTACAGAGACCACTAGCATTCTGCCCTTGCGTTTTCCCATTCAGTTTTGGTAATGCGGCTTCTTTGCTCGTGGCAGTCGATTTCAAGTAGCCAAGCGGAGTTTTTCTGTGTAGGCGGCCTCCATGGCTCCAGCCGTTAGAACCCGCTGTGGGTGTTTTCAAGAACTTTTCAAGGTTCTGATTCGAGTTCTAACTGTTGAGCAGTTCAGTGGAGTACCAAGTGTCAAAGACGGGTTTATCCGTCCGGAAAGGTGACCGTACGTTTCAATTTAGCATAAATGGTATAATTCGGTTTGTTGTTATATCGTGTCGTCGCGTAAGTTATGCATTAACCGTTCTTACAGATAGAAAAAACATTTCCTTACAAGACATAAATTGTCGTTATGTGCTCCCGTAATACTTGTTCATACAAGGTTCTGGTATGCTGTCGTCATCATGTTGTAAGTAAACTTCCTTTGCGGCACCTTTCTGATCGCAAACTTCCGCATTTTTCCGCTGCCGACGTTTTCCATTTTGACCGCCTACCTCAGCTTTCCTGAATGACGGCTCTCCCGCTGGACATCAACACCAAGCTCGTCGCTTAACCATTAGGTATTGTTAAATTAGTTTGTTGTAGTGTTACGTTAGAATTTAGTGTAGCGTTCGTTTTCACAATGCGCGGAATGACGCCATACCCGTAATCAAATACTGTAATTTTGTATTAAGCGTTTGAATATTAAATTTAACACGTTCTGACGCGCCTTCATCGCTGATTTCATTTTATTGTTTGTCACGTTTGCTTGTTACGTTACGATTGCTGTTTATTTATGCAAGCCGATTAGTAATTGTAACGAAGTTCATTGTCGGGCGCGATTGATTCGTTATTCAAGCAAGTAGGTTAGTATCCGTATCAAGGTCCATTGTTTGTTACGGGCACGTCCCTTGGTCGTATTGTAATCTACTAATGACCGTGTTTTTGACTAACCTTATTAACCGCACATAATTTAATGAAATACTACTTGTGGTTTACCTGTACAATAATTTTGTTTATTTTAACCAATAGATGAATATTCAAAGTTATCTTTGTTTCTTTATGAGTTTTGTATGCGTCCTGCTACGAATTTATGTTTTTTCTCTAGCTGTAAAGATCGATGGAAGGTGGAGCGACGACAGTGGTTTAACAGCTAAAAGTAAGTCGCTGAGCCAGCTGGAGACGCCGCCCGGGAACGCTGACACAATTGCAGGCCCTGGACTTCGGAATTATACAGGGTCTTGCATAATTATTGTTCCCACCTCAATTACAGCCCTTATCGCTCTAATACACCTTTCTTTCTACTTGTCTCGAGTACGACCATCCCTATTGCAATGGCACTTCACCCTAATTAACAGCCTGGTCAGATAGAACCATGCAGATCTCCCTGAGTGTAGTCGGACAACTATTTTGTTATACAACCGTTGAAGCGCGATTAGGGTAAATTCTTCTAATTTTTTTCCTCGTAGTGTACCGAATGCCATTGTCGTAATGGTCGATATTTGCTGAAACAAACTGGCTTTTGTCGTAATACCGGTTTCGACGGTAGCACATTTCATAAATAATTATTAATTGGTGTTGCTTATTGTTTTTATCGTTACTTTTCAGAGGAAAAATTCTGATAACTGCGTGTCCAAAAATAGTTTTCAATAGTACCATGTACTTTATGCCTAGTAATCAATACACATCTGCGATATCGCCAGCTGTATCTTATCTGGAATACTCTGGCACATCACCCAAACTAAATTTGCTGTAACACACATAGAGGAAAACAAGCATACTTGTATCAAAGTATCAAATTCGTGTTTCATGTCTGTAAAACTGACAGATACTTGTCTGCTCTATGCTTTGCACCTTAGTAGATTGTGTTTTTACTACTTTTTTTAATCTGCATACAAAAATTCTTTCTTTAGCCTTAAATACTGTACACAGAAATATAAATTATCGATAGTTTTGTGGAAGTGTACCATTGCTCAGGACATAGTTTTATTATCTTCATCATTTCCACTTTACCATTCACTCGCATGCTGTTAATTAATTCTAATCGTACCTCATCTACCTATCTGCCTCTACGATCTTGACTGTTTCAGCAGCATTGTTTAGTGATTTATTTATTAATTTATGTAAGTAAATGTTGTCCAACAAGTGCAAACCCAATAGTCACGTGCAAAAACATAAGTGATTTTAATCAATCGTCCCAACTGCAATTCTAGACTTTGCTCTGTTATTTGCTTTAGACTACCACAAAATATATTATATTAAAATTATTACTAACAAAATTACATAAACGATATGGTAGATTTTACAATCTCATTAGTTTAAGCGAATGGAAGGTAAAATGTATACACATTTAGAACTGATAAGATGTATTGGTCTAGCTAATAAATCGAAACAACTGGTAGAGTTATGAGTTAATCGGCGTAAGAATACTAAGATACTTTATTTTTTATGAAGTTCAAATAGTGTACATTTAAATGTATTCAGTAATATAGTTGTCAGCGAATGCCCCCTGAATTTATAGAAGCGTTCGATTTGTGTAGTTCCGTGGATTATTTCTTGCACTCGTTTAGGGCGCCCTTCAGAACATAAATTGTATAGCTAACCAGGTTATTTTACTGAAGTGGTTTACACTTGGCGAAGGAATTAAGGGCTTTGTCTGTTCACAAAAGAATGCACTTCAAAGTTTAAAAGTATATTAAAAAATAAAATAAAATATACAGCTTCATACACAACTAAATTGTGTCGTGTTTTGCTATTCGATCTAATAACCTACTATTTGCATAAGTGCAAAACACAACGCCTGCATAAAATTCCATGCTTGTAACCAATGTGTATTGACACTTGACCTAATGATACCTTTTAATGATGAATGCGGCACACGTCTACCGTAATGGTTACACATTGTGAATTAGTTTTTCAGTTTAGTTTGTTTCCTCACAATTTTACCGAATTGTCTATTTCATGGTCAAACAGAAGTTTGATAACCGCGATCGGAAAACATATGGTAGATTGTAAACCACAGATAGTTTAACGTTTCACGATCAAAATGTCGTTGTATGTGTGTTCATGGACAAGATCTAAGCATGAAGAATACCAAGTACCTTAGACACCTACTGCTGTGGTCATATAGTCAAAGTCCTACTTTAACATGCTACACGTCGTAGTAACATGGAACCCGCGGCTTTACATCACTTCCGAATGATAGCATTCTGTACAGGCTTTCATCCGCATTTTTTATTTTTAAAACCCTCACCGGGATAGCGGTTCGAACTCACGACCTTCGATCACTATTCATAATGCTTAACCACTGAGCTACCGACCCCGGCAAGATAAAAGTGTAATTTATGTAATTTTAATTAAATATAATGCGTGTGTGTGACGCTAGTGATAATATGAAAATTCAGAGCAACTTTGTAGATTTAAGTAAATTTATTTACTATAAAAATTATTCTGACTCAAAATTACAGAAAATCTTGTATGCTTTTACCCAAAAAGTGTGTCCAACTAGCTAGCGCTCATAGGGCAAACTTCACGTCTAGTATGAAGCACACTTTCATTTTGCAACTTGATACATAAATAGCTATTTCGGCAAAGAATCCAAAAATAATTCACTAATCAGTAAGAGAGGTAATCACTTTAAACAAATTCAAAATTCTACTTCTACATTTTTAGTCAAATTTGTTTTCACAATTGAGGTTATGTAACTGAGTTCATAAATTGTGTAATAACGCCGTCCTCTTAGCGGTTCCAGCCAACATTAATTCAGAGGCACAGAAAATCACAGCTTACAATACAAGATAATAATATAATAACATATTTGTTTCAAAGGAAACTCGGCAGGATTTTTACACATCTCTGAGCGCTTTTTCCTTTGTCTTGCGGATGTAATTAAATCTGTTTCAATGCGCCCAAATGAACTACAGCGGAATAAGCTTTGTTGTGGGGAATTTATTAAATATGAACCCTGCTGACTGAATCGTGCAGACCTGCGTTAATATAAACACTAGATGGGGAGGCCAAGTTAATGCGAATTAAAAGCGCAACCCAGATTTGCTTTCCACTTCGTTGTTTTATCTCCCATTTACAACCCAGTTGTCACATCACCATTGTATGAGATAATTACGCCCATTTCACCATTGTGGAGCTTTCAGAAAGTGTTAAAAACGGGGCTTCCGCTATGGCGGGGCTATCAAACAATGCCGCACAAATTATTTGCAGGTTATTACTGCAGCATTTTTCCGAGATCATTTGTTATTCAAAACAAGAAGGAGGCGATTAAGAACATCTGCCGCATAGCTTAGTCTACTTTGGCGAAAGTTAATGCAATACTGCTTTTAGTGTTGGAGTAATGTAAACTTTGATATATCGGTTTAAACTTTATGACGAATTCGATATCTGTAATGATTATTTTCCCAAAACCCTCATTGGATTCAAAAGTCTAACAGCGCAACGACATTGTTTAAACTGTGTTTAAAACATATTTTAGGGACTGCAACATGTAACACAGTTAGTTAAGATTTTGTAATATCATTCATTGCTGCGACCTAGTTTGTTTTTCTATTTTGGTATTCAGCCAACAGCCGTTAGGCCAATTATAGGCGTCGCAGTACATTTTATGGAGACTTTCAACCAAACTAACGACAGTCATGATGTTATTATGACATCCGGGACCAACTATTTCCGTGGCAGCCGTACCACGAGGCGCCGAGAGAAGCAGCCGTGGAACTCTCATCCAATTTCAGACCAGAGAGAGCGTTGCTTAACTCTATTGATCGTACGTGGACGCTTGTTTAAACTACACCACCCGGGACCCTAGTTTAGTGTATAGACTAGGAATATCAAACTGAGGGTCCCTGGAGGGCCATATGGATACTATTGTGTTGCCATGAAGGCCGCACACGACAACGAATTGAAATCATTTAATTAAAACAATTGCAGAATTACCTAAATTACTTAATTAATCGCTACAGTGTTCTTTGTGCGGGCAGCAGATGTGCCTGCGGGCCGCACGTTTGCATGCCTGGTATAGTCAGTGTTTTTTCAATCTAGTTTAACGTATAGACAGCACATTTTTTGTAACTAGGTCGTGTTAAATTGATAAATGCACACAGAGTCTCGCTATTACATTTAGACATTGAACTTAGTGTAGTATGTAAATACAGAATTTCTTTTTTAATAAATAAAATATACGGTACCCCCCACCCAAGAAAAGCGCCCTTCCGTGCTTTCCAAGAATACTTCGATACTCAGCATCACTCCGTTTCGCTAATACAATGAAATGCTATGAACCAGTAATTTATAAAAAAAAAACAAAAAAATTTTTTTTTGCCGACGACCATAGCTCAAAAGCTGATGTTGCCTTCATTTTCGGAGGACCTATCGTATGAAAACGATCCAAGACTTCAGGAAGGTTCCTGGCGACCGGAATCGTGTACACATACGAACATACATCCTCCGCACAGCACGTTTAGGCACCCCCCAATACGGGGGATTGATCTAGTGGGCTGGCTAAAAGATCCGCACCGCCGAGACAGAGATTTGATATAGTGGGTTCATTAGTCGGTTGGCTCGAATTTTAGAGATATTTGACTCAGAGTGGTTTTCGATATGAGGGAATTTCAATACTTCGTACACTTCGTGTCGAAGTAATAAAGTCTTAACCATCGCTGTGTTAATTTTTTCTAAGTTGACATAAGCTACAATTGTTCTTAAAAAGTAAGTTTGGCCGGGATTTCATACTGAAGAAGGTCAACTTACCCAATTTTAATTTCCCCAGTACCTACCAAACATGCTAACGTGGTCCTGTCAATCAACACAGTCTACTAACTCTGATTCACTTACTAGTTATTAAAAACTTGGTCCTTCGCGCGAGATGCAAGTTTTGGGAGATTCAAACGATGGGAAATGTAAAAGAAAGGCATAGCTTTTGCATAAACTATATACATAGATACATAACCCTTGTCTCCCCACCAGCTATCAACAAAATGAATTTCTTCCACTCCGCTGCTTGCTGTTGTTTTAGCTTCTTTACTGTATATAGCTCTGTTATGCATTATGTATGCAAGTTCTTATTTCAAATCGTGTATAGTTATCAATTTAAGCCCATACATTTTAGATGTCTTCATCACCTCAGCTGATTTTCCTCTATCTTGTACTGTCATGTTGTTGTTGGAGATAAAAGTAAAGGAAATTCCATGTTCCACAACAAGAAGAAACTACTAAGAATATATGTATACCTATACCAAGAGTGGATGAACAACAAGTGCGCAAGGAAGTACTGGACATTATACACAAGGCAACTGAGAAACCGAGCAGGGACGACAGTATAACAAGTAGGTAAAGAAGCAAGAAAAAGAACAAAATACGTAGAAAAAAAGGAACGCAGGAAAAATGATGCTGTAGAATAGTGGCATAGATTAAAATATCCTAGCCCGTGGGATTTTGAATGAAGGAATAGTATGACTAGTAGTGCTACATAGCTTATGAGCCACACAATCACGTACAATTAGGTGCTATGTCTGAATCTGTCGCCGAGAGCGACATAATTTCAAAGTGGTATCACTAGATGACACTTATCTCTTGTTTCTCTCTATCTCATTTGACGTCGGTTCTGCTGCACTTGTAGTATGGAAAATTTTATTCCCAGTAAGATAAGGAATAAGAAATTTTATTAGACATTTTTAATAATCGCCTATATCTTTATATATCTTTTTGAGATATAGCTCTTTGTATTGCTCTTTCATTAGAAACCACTGAATATGTCATAATTAACTTAGTAACCATGAAATATTACTCCAAAATACTACGTATTAATAGTTAATTATCTTTGGTACATAGGAGGAGATAAATTATAATCTTAGACGTCATTTAGTCCAGCAGTTTATCTTCATCTTCTGCATAATCATTTTTCACACACATCTCTTCATCGCCAACACACATACACACACACACACACTATAGACAGTTCTGTACACCTTGCAAACTATACTTGACATTTTTAATTAACGGAATAGCATCCTTAGTCACAATCAGATAGTACTAGCCGCATGATCGATTTGGTGCACACGAAAGCGTACTCATAGTAGGACAACAGTAGATTGACTTCCTAACTTCTCCCACCCACACAGAAACTTTCTCACGTGACGACCTGCTATGACCTTGGAGTTGAATTTAACAAGAAGTTAGAACGTTACGTGTTGAAATATTTACAATGAAAATTATTTATTACTTGATACATACTTAAAGAATTCACCTAAGAGCTCTAGAAGAAGGAAACGATCTGGAAAAGCAACACCGCTTGAGTACAAAATCACTGAAATTAGAAATATGATCATGAGATTGTTGCTATGTAATTATAAAGCTAAGGATGAGTTATCAGCATACCTCCCAAATAAAGCAAGATTGCCTGCACCAGGGATTGAAAGATTTCTGGTTGTCAGTTGGAGAAATGGGGTCAAGTCATCAGATGAAAGAGATATTAGAGAACCTGAAAGCTCCACATGAAGAGGCAAATGGAAAAACCATTCTCCACTTCGTGTATATCGCACATTGTGCTTCTACATTCCAAATGTATTTACCAAACACCGATAACGTTGTTCTTTCACGGTGTTGGTCACAATGTTTTCCATCAGACGGCATGCTTGTCACAGGAGTTGGAACTAATAAAAGATGTATAGAATTCAACCGTGTGTACTCCCGTTTAGAGTCTCAGCCTTCGTCATCCTTTAGGGTGTGATGTTACCCGAAGCTTTAAGGATAAAGGAAAACTATCTTTCTGGTAAGTTTTAAAAACTGCAAGAAGAGAACTTCTTGCAACTTTTGGAAGACTTGGATGTCTTGAACAATTTAAAATTGAAGATGAGCGATGGATAGAGCGATTTATTTGCAAAGTGCACTCGCCACGAAAGTCTGTCACCAACAAGATGCTATCTAATACGATGCCTCTCAAGAATTCATTACCAGGTAATGGATTGGCGACAAGCTAATCTACAACACCAAAATCCCCCAGACTTGCTACAATTTGGGTGGGAGACGTCGAAGAATTAATTTTCTCCCACTACTACGCCTCCATATGCACTACAATTGACATGCATCCGGTACTTTGTGGGTGTGAAAAAGGCCAGTATGCTGTAAATGACAAATTTATAAGGTGTACAGAACTGTGTGGATGTGAACCGATGAAGATATATGTGACAATGATCTGCATAATCATTGCACCTATCTCACATCAATACACATTCAAAATGTAATAAAATTGTAACGTTTGAAAAAAATCGTTAGAGAAGTTTATGAGAAAAGTGAAAAAAAAAGAATTTTTTTACGGTATCAAAATGACTTAACGACACCCACGCAGTGTAAGTATGGCACGACTGGTTAAGTCCGGAAAAAGGTGGCACGCTTGCCCTGAGATTCGTCAAAACAGGCTAAAGGCCTCGGCTGATACGCTCAGGGAGATGGTCGTGGTTCAAACGGTTCGTCACTGGACAAGCGTGGCGTGACATACATAGGGTGAGTTGAAATAAAAGGGCGCCACCAGGTCTGAATCGGGGTATACTCGTGCAACCAGACCTGGACGGTTAGACGGGACGAGAGGTACACAGGGTACTACGTCAGGAAGGTACTCGAGAAGCTGTAGAACTCAAATTACAATTTCGGGAAAAATACTTGAATAACTATTTCGGGCCTCGTCGCTACTGCGTCGGCGTCGCCAGACCTACCTGTGTCGCTCCAACGCTCAAACTTCGTCGTACAACAATCGTTACATAGAAAACTTATGCTGAAAAGAGCATGCACAGATTCGCCACAATAATAAGGCCCTAGTTCAAATATTCGTCTATTGGTCTGACTTTAACAAAGGGGTAATTTACAAGGCTACCAAGATTACACTATGCCTAAATTTATTGCCCCAGCTGGAGAGGCGCGTTAGTAGTAGGGATACCTCACTTCTGGATCACCTCATGTCATTTCTGGATCACTTTGTGGCTGACGCAATATTGCGCAATCTCAAGCGCGCCAAACCAAATGTCAAAGGTCATCGGTGTCTGTCAGTCACCAAAAAATCTATCTGTCTCTCTTTAACACATAGGGTTCTACAAAAAAACCATCTTTCTCTCTCTAACTCAAGCGAGCCCGGGGGCAGAGCCCGGGGGCAGAGCCCCAGCCGCCATATTGTGGGGCCCTCATGTGCAAGTTTGGGAGCGGAGGAAGGTTCAAGGTCACACCAACCCCGAGGGTTCCAGCCGTCGGGGCCGCATGCTCAAGTTAGGGGGTGGGGGGAAAGATTTACATCAGATTTTTTTGTATATTTAAATAGAATAACAAGTACTGGGCATTTTTATTAAAATACAAATTTAAGGCTAATTTGTCATTCAACTCTGCGGGGCGGGGTGGTGGGGGGAAAGGTGGTTCGCTACGGGTTTACATCGCGCGGGGCAGAGCCCTAGCCGCCGGGGCCCCCATGTTCAAGTATATATTTTCGGGTAAGATATTGCGTAACATGTTCTGGGTATTGCGCAACACCAGCCGCCGGGGCGCTCGCATCAGGTTTTTGTATATTTAAGGCTAATTTATTCCAGCGCTGTCAAATTTTGATGAGCGTGGGAACCGGAAGTGAAACTGCAAGGTGTCATCTTCATTATTTTGTCATCGTGGAAACAGCGTAAAAAGTCGCTAGATGCGAATAACATTCCCTAAACCTGAAAAATCGCACATCAGTGTTTTTGGGACTCCATGCGCAAGTTAGAAGGAAAGGTTCAAGGTCATTAGATTTTGTATATTTAAATTTAAGGCCCCTTATCTCGCTGCGCGGAGGAAAGATCCAGCAACAAATTAAAGGCCAATTTATCGTTTGTCATTTGCAAACCGTCTTAAATTTTTCATTTATATTAATAATTAGCATGAATGCCAGGTGCAAACCACCTTCAGCTATTTCTAATTATTAAGGCAATTAGCGTTTACGAACGAGTAATGCCGCGGAAGCTTATATTTGCGCTAATGACTCAAGCGAAAGTATTAATTCTACTATTCCAGTCTATACTAACAAATGAAACAAGTAGAAGGCTTTTTACCAGTGTGCAGCCATATGTTAGCTTTATTAGCTGTTTTTTATTTTTAAATGGAATATGAACAAGGTTGTTACTTGTATGTGGCAAACTAGCTTCATTTTCTCTGCTGCTGCATTATACTCTCAAAAGGAAATATGCATAGTGATCAAATAAACGTTTTCAGTTGTTTCGACAATATCTAATTTTGGCATTTTGATTTGTAATCTCTGCGCTATTCGCTCACATACAGTTGACCGCTCTCGATATTTTAGGTAGGTTTAAGTGTTAAATTTCATTCCGGTTTTATGTAATTAGCTGTATGCCAGGTGCGAATCGCCTTCAGCTTTGTTTTTAATTATCGTTGCACTAATGTCACGGGCGATATTATAAATTCAAAATAGCGCAACTAGGTAAAAGGTGCCTTTATATTTGCATATATGTGTCAATAAATTAGCTTTATTTGTTCCCGATTAGAGTTTTTCATGAGCTAGCTTTTGTATTGAAGCATGTAAAGGCTTTTCACCAATGTGCAATATTTAGTTTTGATTTGAAAATCACTGTGCCATTCACCTACAAACGCCTAGTAATAATTGTAATTAAGTCCAAAAATGTTGACTCTTCTCAATAATTTAGATGGGTTTGTTAAACCTTTCTATTTTAACATAAAAATCCCAAGTGTTTCGCGACGAGCTAACATTTGATCTTAAACAATTATTACGGAACCCATATGACTGATGAAAATAACATTGACTCTTGGTAAAAATCACAGGTTGCAATATAAACCACATTAAATTAGAAAGGCAATATTATACTCGCTCGTTTGCAGCGTATATTTTTATTATTTCAAGAACAGCGTTGATAAATGCAGCTTTTACTATGTAAATTAATTGAAAGGCACGAAGGATATTTTCAATGCGGACGTGTGATTTTTTTAAAAATAATTCTAGAAAACGCCATTAAAGATTAGTATAAAAGCAAACGCTGGCTTATGTTTCGTCAGTGTGTTAACAGTTTTTGTAAACATGTCTAACGAAAATGAAATTGCGCGAGTTAGCGGTGCGGCCGTAGAACTTATCGAGAAGTGCTATAAAATCTTTAAAAACCTACCTTCGGCACGTGATAAAATTTTAAAAAGTTTGACAATTAATGAAAACAATATTCGGTTATTATCAAGATTACTGAAAAGCTGCAAGTCAATTGGAGTCCGCAGGCATGTCGAAACATCAATAGGACATTTGAAAAGGTACCAGGTGCTGCTCAACTCAATTACAAAAATTGGAACCGGGATATCTGGCGACAAAAATTCCAAATTATATGAACGTGTAAACTGGCAAACCGTGGAAAGCGCATTCGAGTGTCGACTTGAAACAGGTGTTATAATAAATTTGGTCCATAAAAAAATTGAAGAATTTCTAGAAGATTGCCGCGTATTGTTTAAAAGAAAAATTGAAAATGTCCTTAAAAATAATAGTGCAATTAAAGTTAATACGGTGTTTTGTGCGGAATTTATAAAAGAAACTGCAAATTCTGAAATTTTCTCCACAAAATACTTTAACACTAAAAATCAGCTAATTCTACAACAGGACCTGCCAAATTTAAAACAATGGTTTCAAGAACATGTTTCATCAAAAATTCTAAACAAGGTGTCTGTTTTTGAAGAGGGGGAATCCGGATGGGCGCTACACGAGATTCTTTCGCTTTTTGTCAACATCAATAGATGCGAACAACTGTTCCACGGCAACTCCTTTATTCGTTTACCTCCCGAAATTGAAAGAAAGAAGGCAGTTATTAATATTAAAAATTTAAACGACGAAGCCTGTTTTGCCTGGAGCGTGATGGCGCACTTGTTTCCTGTCAACGATAATTCAAATCGTGTTTCGAGTTATCCACATTATAGACACCATTTGAATTTGGAGGGCATCGAGTTTCCAATGACGCTAAGACAGATTCCGAAATTTGAGAAACAAAACAATGTATCAGTCAATGTGTATGTTCTTACCGTGAGGGAACAACTTTACTCTACATCGCCAGCCTATTTGACTTCAAACAAGCGAGCCGTTCACATTAACCTCTTAATGATACAAGAATATTATGAAGATGAAAAATACGAAATTAACCAACAATATGGGATGGAACCAGACATGGAAGAAGAAGACGACGAAGACGTGCCGTCTGTCAAGCTGCATTTCTGTTTAATTAAAAATTTGTCCAGACTGGTGAGTTCGCAATTGTCGAAAAACAGATATAAGAAATTCATTTGTGATAGATGTCTTCAGTATTTTGGAAGTGAAAATAAACTGGGCGCACATACGGTGGACTGTATAGCAATGAACAAGTGCAAAGTGAATCTTCCCGAGCCCGGCACGTTTTTAGAATTTAAGGATTTTAATTATAAGGAACTTTGTCCTTTTATTGTTTACAGCGACCTCGAGGCCATTCTTAAGGAGGTAAACGACAGCCCGGTGAACAAAAGTACAGCCAGGTATCAAGACCATGAGGCGTGTAGCATTGGTTACTATCTGCACTGTACTTTTGATAATTCGCTGAGCTATTTTCGAAGCTATCGCGGAGCAGATTGTATTGAATGGTATGTAAAAGAATTACAAAATATTTCGGGCAATTTAAAACAATATTTCAACCGTTACAAACCAATGCAAATTAGTGAACAACAGAAAAATGAAGCTCTTCTAGCCCCGGTCTGTCATATTTGCGAGCAGGAATTCGTTTTAGGGGATGAGTCAGAGGTGAGAAAACGCGTGCTTGATCATTGCCACATGACTGGAAAATTTAGGGGACCCGCTCATAGTAATTGCAATCTAAATTATAAAACACCTAGAATTATTCCCGTGGTGTTTCATAATTTTAGCGGTTACGATAGTCACTTCTTTGTTAAAACCCTAGTTAAAACTATACCCGGTAATATAAGCCTGTTGCCGCTAAACAAGGAGCGCTATATTTCTTTTACGAAAACCATCGACGGAGATGGTATTAAATTTAAATTTATAGATTCGTTTCGATTTATGAATTCTTCTTTAGAAAAATTGGCATCCTATTTACAACCGGGTGATTTTAAAATTTTGAGGGAACAAAATTCGCATTTGGATAATTTTAAAATTTCCTTGCTTTCCAAGAAGGGGGTTTATCCTTACGAATATATGACAAATTATGAAAAATTTGAGGAAGAGTCGCTTCCGGCTAAAGAACATTTTTTTAGTAGATTAACAGATTCCGATATAAGCGAAAACGATTATCAGCATGCTCAAACTGTTTGGCAAACATTTTAAATTAAGAATTTAGGCGATTATTCGGACCTGTACCTGAAAACAGACATATTATTATTGGCGGATGTATTTGAAAACTTTAGAAGAAGTTGTTTCGATACATACGGTTTAGATCCGGCTTGGTATTACACAACACCCGGTTTCACTTGGGATGCAATGTTAAAGTATACCAAAATTCAATTAGAACTCCTTTCCGATATAAATATGCTTCTTTTTATAGAAAAAGGAATTCGAGGAGGGATTTGTCAATGTATTAGTAGGTATAGTAAAGCAAATAATCAGTTTATGAAAGATGGTCAGTTCGACCCTTCTAAAGCCCTTAAGTACCTGATGTATTATGACGTCAACAACTTGTACGGGTGGGGGATGAGTCAGGCCCTTCCATATAAGGGCTTTAGATGGCTCTCTGATTTTGAAGTTGAAAATTTTAATGTTAACGCTATAGCTGACGATGCTTCAAAAGGGTACATACTAGAAGTTGATTTAGAGTATCCGCAAACGTTACATGACCCACATAAAAGTTTACCTTTTTGTTCCGAACACGGCTATCCTCCTGGATCAAAACAAAAAAAATTGCTAACTACTTTATATAACAAGGAAAAATATGTCATACATTATCGTAATTTGAAGCAGTGTTTGGCGGCTGGTTTAAAACTTGTTAGAATTCATCGCATTTTAACATTCGACCAATCACCCTGGTTAAAACAATACATCGATCTAAATACAAAATTGAGAACCGCAGCGAGGAACGAGTTTGAAAAAAATCTTTATAAATTAATGAATAACGCTGTTTTTGGCAAGACTATGCAAAATGTGAGAAAACATAAAAACATCAAATTAGTTTCCAGGTGGGATGGCCGTTTCGGAGCTAGGTATTATATTTCGAAACCAAATTTTCATAGTAGGTCCATATTCGATAAACATATTGTGGCAATTGAACTAAAGAAAACGGAAATTTGGTTTATGAAACCTGTCTACATAGGAATGTGTATTTTAGATTTATCCAAAATTTGCGTTTACGATTTTCATTATAATTATATGATGTCGCGATTTCCCCCGCCAAAATTGCAAGCTTTTATACACAGATACGGACTCGCTAATCTACGAAATTACTTCCGAAAATGTTTACGAGATTATAAAGCAAGATTTACATAAATTTGATACTTCAGATTATCCGGAAAATAATGTATTTGAAATTCCTAGAGTAAACAAAAAAGTGTTAGGTTTGATGAAGGACGAAAATAATGGGGAAATAATGACAGAATTTGTGGGCTTGAAGAGTAAACTTTACAGCCTCAAGGTGGACAGTAACACCAACAAAACCAAAGTAGTAAAAAAAGCAAAAGGTGTAAAGAGTTGTGTGGTAAAAAATACAATCTGCTTTGACGATTACTTGAAATGTTTGCAGGACGAAGTCGAAATTTACAGAAATCAAAATTTAATAACATCTACTAAGCATAATGTACATAGTGTAAGGCAGACTAAGGTAGCTCTTAGTGCTTTAGATGATAAACGCCATATATTAGAAAATAGAATAGATACCATCCCATGGGGCCATTATTCCATAGAAATGTAAAATAAAACACGTTTATAAAAGTTGTGGTTGTTTTTATTTACCTTTAATTATACATTTTGGGAGCAGATACATAGTGTTTGTGTAAATTGGATAAGGCGCAGTAACAAAAAGATTGCGAATGATGCATGCAGGCCGGTTGTTCTTCTATCTCGACGATGTGTTTGTTAATGTAATTTCTTAAAAATGTGGCCTTTTCATGTCCTTTTACGGCATCTCGAACAAGTCGTTGAAGGATCTTCGGAAACATAAAGGCCGGAGTAAACCCTTCGTTCCAATTAATGCAATGGTGATTGGTTTTTCTAAATGCGGCTGAGCCCTGAAGATATAATGCGAAACGGCGTCTCCATCGTAAGCAGCTAATTCCTTTGGCAAAAACTTCTTTTCGGATATCTTAAAACCTTGCAAATCTAATATGACAAACATGCTGCTCCTGCTGATTACAATTGTTTAACTGCTTTAGTGAGAGCGTTGTAGGTAAATACTCTGTCGTGCAAAACTAAACAGTACGCAGTTGTATTGGCGGCAACGTTGTTCGCGGTGTCAAATTCTAATCTAAGCACTACGGCATTTGCCTGCAGGTAGTCTTTTTGATTAGAACAATCTACAACGATGAGAGGCGCTTTCGTTTTGAACTCGTTTGGAGAAAATAGCGGTTCATCGCGTTTATTATAATAAGTAGATTGAAATTGAGAATACATTTGATATAGGGTTGCATAATGATTCTTTTGGAAATCTATATTTAAATTATCGTAAGGGCGCCTTTCTGTGTTTAAATAAACTTTGAGATTTTTAATATTGCAATGATCAAATTCGCTCATGTTTTTATCTATTTGACCCTCGCGATTTGTGTGAAAACCCACTATAATGTGTCGCGGAGTTTCCAATTTTGTGCTGGTGGCAATAGCGTGCGAATGTTGAGTAGCTTGATTTACGGCCGAAACTACATGAAGCTGCCAACATCTAAACGTCACCGGGGTGTCGATATTCTGATCTATGTATTTAGTGAAAGCTAATTCTTGAGCAAGACCCGCAGTAATATGATGAACTTTCCAATAAATGTTTTCAATTGTGACTTTAATAACTTCGGTATCGTCTGTACTAATTACGGCATCATTGTCGGTATTGCTTCGAATTAAGACCAATTCCTGCCTGATATTTAGTATTACCTTGCCGTAATCCTCGGCGAATCCCAGCAACATTTTCAGCGGTACGCAAACATTAAAATTGCCGGATGCATCTGTTACTGAGTCGCCCGCTTGCGGAAGCCATCCGGCGTTTTGCAGTTTTTTAACATCGTCGGTTGTGTACGAGACATAACCTTTCATTGTAGACGCGATACCGGGTTTAATTACCGAATCTACTACGATTCCATTCATTTCATATCTAATTTCGCTAAATAGGTGGGCAATTCCATTATTTACGAATTTTGCGGTTAATGTAGGCACTCCCGTAGATTTCTGTAGTTTTCCTTCTATGTATAGGTAGCTTAAACCGGGAAGAGTTGACATATCCTCTTGAATCGGTATGCGAATTTCATCGTTATTTTCAAAGCGATTAGTATAAGGTTGGTGGGTATGTATTTCCTTGCTAACAATTGAATTGTCAACAAGAACTTTTTCGCCAATATTTAAAATACTCATTGTGTCAACAACTGGAAGCCGAGCGATTTGAGAAACGCTTGGTTCTTCTTTGTCAACCGATCGGGCGCTGACTTCCTACTGATCTTCAAACACTGGGTGTGTCGCTTGTTATATGTTTTTAACAATGGACTATTATTGGCGATCGGATGCTCGGGATAGTAGGAATTAAATTGAAAACCCATTACACCTTCTTCAAATGCAAACCTACCGTTACAGTTTCCGAACTGAAACTGATGGGTTTGTCGTCTTGATCGAGTATTTTAATCGTTATGTTTGTAATTGTTTTTGTGCTTATTGGGAGATAGACAACCGGATTTGGAGACTCCACTATTTTAAAACCAGATGGCACGGTAGGAAAGAATTGATGAATTATATGACCCGGTGTGCCATTCTTATAGGAACCTAAAGCCACGTTACAGTGGATTAATATGGAATTTATATTCATGATGTTTGTTACATTTTCAGACGTGTGGGTTTTTTCGGCTTTATACTTTGATCTTTCGAATCCCAACAATGGTCCTATTGAGCGCTCCGATGTGAAATCTATTTCGTGAGAGGATTTAATTCGGGTTTTCATAGTGCTGTTAATACCTCTTATTGAAACCGATTCATGGTTTTCGCGGCTGAGCTGCGTTTGAATATATTCATTGATATCGTTAATTTCGTATGCTCCATCGGGTAGCACGATTTCTGGCCGACCGGTAAGCTGAAAACTATTGTTAAATTTGTTTACGTTAGGTATGGTGTTGTAGGATTCAAAACTAAGTAAACCCATAACGTACTCGTTTTCTTCGTCCAGGAAAATCGGGGGATTGAAATCGGAACTTAAAACGGACGATCTTCCAGTAAGCGTAAAAATGAAAGACATTGTGAAATGCTACATTCGAGAATCGAACGTAAACTGCCGGTAAAAGTCAATTTGAGTAGCTATATAAAAACTGTAAACAAAGATGTCCGCAATTATAAGAATTTACGTCCTGATATCTCTCGAAATTATATGTAATCTTATTCTTGCTGCCGCCGCCGTCGCTACGAAAATATTTTATTAATTCTAGGGGTGGTTTTAAATGCCCTATACTATCAAAGTATCTAATATTTTTACTACGTTTTACGTAAGCAGTCCAATGAGTACCCGGGCCTACTTTATCGTCTAAATTTACAATACCGGCTTCGTTCTCACGAATCCTCAAAGGTAAATCGTTACGCATGTATACACCCCTAAAATTTGGAATTTTTAATATTTTTGCGTACTTAATTAAATCGACGTTTGTTAGTGCGCGTCGAGGCAGCTTCACAGTTAGTTTTTTGTTAGTTGGTACGGTTTCAAGTATAATCCGAAACCTCTTTTATATGGCGCCAAATGTAAACCTTTTCCAAGGGCTATTGCTTCCATCGTCTTATTATGCCGCTCCTTTTCTTTTAGATCTTTGGCGGCACTTTTGACATCTCCAACAGCTTTGGCGACCGCCGCAGCTCCCCCTCCCAATGATCCAAGAGCGCTTAATGCGGCAAATATGGGGATGAGCGGTAAAATACCTCCCGTTTTAGGAATTTTTATTATTCTACTTCTTGGTCGCGTAATTTTGTTGTTTGCGATTGAACCTAGAGCCAGTTTAGAGGCCGCCAATAAGTTGTTGCGGCGCCCTTTATTTTCTTTGAGCCGGTTTCTAGCGCGAGGAACTGCACTCTTAAAGCTTATAGCGCCACCACTTCTTTTAGGCCGACGGCCTCCCATCCCCAGCTTAGTTTTTCCTTTCATAACACCGGTTATAGTTAGTGCAGCCGCCTTTTCCGCCAAATTTGCGTCTCTCGAACGAAAACGTGTCCACGCCTTGTCGGCAAGTATTCTATCGGCTTCGTGTCGTCTTTGAAGATCTTGATGTTGCGAATACGCGATATCGTGTTCTTTGCACGCCTCGTCCAGCTGATTGATTCCTCGATCTCCGCGTGCAAGTCTTTTCTTTAGACGAGTGCCCGGACCGCAAAATCTATATCCCGGCACGTGCAATTCAAACGGCAACTTATCTATGAGCGTATTTAATACACCGCGACCTTTTCTTCCTCGACGAAGGCGACGACGACGACGACGACCAATACTTTCTTCTTTCATATTACACGTGCGATAGTTGCGCCGCAACTGCATACACTTTAAAGAAATTTTACTTATATAATTTCGATACTAGGTAGGTTGGGCTCAGTTTTTAATGTACGCATCACGGGTGGTGGTGGTGGTGGTAAAAAATGAGAAAAGTTAAGATTGAGAAACAGAGTCAATCGCTACCGATCGTAAATCACGACGCTAGCGCGTTAACCCAACAATATCGAAAACACAGCCTGTTATTGGGAGAAGGATGTAAAAGATGTCTTATTGTTGGCAGATCTAACTGCGGCAAAACTAATATAATGATCAGCTTGTTAGAACATCCAAACGGTTTACGATTCGAAAACATTTATTTATATTGTAAATCTCTGGATCAACCAAAATACCAGTACCTGAGGAAACTTCTAAAACCCATAAAAGAAATTGGGTTGTATGAATATCTCGATGGGTCTGTAATTGAACAACCTAAAGATGCAAAACCTAATTCTGTCATCATATTCGACGATGTGGTTTGCGATAGTCAAAGCATAATTAGGGATTATTTTTGTTTCGGACGACATAGAAATATCGATTGTTTTTATCTGTGCCAAACGTATTCGTCTATTCCTAAACAACTTATTAGAGATAACGCAAATCTTATTGTAGTTTTTCAACAAGACAAAACCAATCTAAAACACATACACGACGATCACGTGAACGTCGACATGACTTTTGAGCAGTTTAAAGATTTATGCGCGTATTGTTGGAACGACAGTTATGGATTTTTAGTTATAGATAAAGATAGCGAAATGAATTTGGGAAGATATAGGAAAGGATTCGATTGTTACTTTAAAATATATAATTAAAACCAGTTTCTAAAAGGACTCAGTGGCTGTCGGACATCCACAAACGAAAGATGGATAAGCGTTTGGCTAGGGAGTTGCTTAAAACTAGAAAAGCCGTAAAAAGAAAATACGCGGCTTTAAAAGCAGACATCGCCCAATCCCAAACGATTTTAGCGGAGCAATTCAAACCCCTTTCCAAACCGCTTGCCGAATTGCTAACAACTATAAAGCAAGAAGGCACGTCAGTGGGCAAATCAAAAGCGGATTATTTGCCAATAACCATTAAACGTAGAGTATCCACACCCTCTATCTTGCCCCGTCCGCGAGCGATAGACACCCCAGGCAAAGTTTCTTTCCTTCCCGGATCATCATACACTTCCACACCGGGGCCATCACACACCTCCACACCTCGATTTTTGCCAACGCATGTATTATCCGAGAGTCAACCAGTAGAAGAATACGATGAGCAGTTGCAAACGGAGGTTGCGGAGGCGGCAGCAGAAGAAAGTGCTGTACAAGCGGCCAGAGAAACCATCCAACAAATGCTGCAACCGGAAGTTCTTGGCCAATATTTAGAACAATTTCAAGGGTTAGCTCGCACATACGTGGAAGGAATGATACGAGATACTGAGGACAAGTACGATTTGCACTACGGAGTCCGATTCGACGTAGAGAGAGATAAGTTTGCAATAGGAAATAAAGAAATCAAGTTCGAGGGCGAAGATATCGTTATTACGGACCACGGCAACAGAATAATCTACAAAGGCACTCCAGGATTTTACGAATTGATGTTTAAAAAGAAACCAAATATATACAAAAACGCAGATTTAGAGCAATATCTAGATTTAGTGGAGCGGTCCGCCGCAAATCGTGTAAACTACGACCCCGCACAAAGAATCAGCGGTAACGCAGGGTCTAAATACATGAAAATAGTACGACCTCTAACTGCCTCCTCAACCATAAAAGCTCCTGGCAGACCAGCGACGAAGGTACCACGGCGCGGCAAGGGATTACTAACAGTGACGGACAAAAAAGTGGAATATGTTCCTTGGAAGGATCCCAACTCATTAGTGAATCGGTTGCGTGTATTACTTGCCTCCCAGGCAGCTGGACACACAGGTCACGATAACGAAATTGTTAGTATCATTGACGCTTTAAGAACCGCTAAGGTTATAAAATAAATAGCGAGTTATGCGCCACAACTCGTCATATAGTAGCGGACTTTCGGGGCGAAATATGCCTATAGATAAGTTTGGTAGACATCTACACCAGCATCACCATTCTGCAGGTGTAGAACAAACGAAAATATATGTGGCCGAAGATGCGACAAAGATGGTAGAAACTTTTAAGAAAGAGATTGCGTCAGTTGTTGAAGATGCCACAAAAATTATGGAAACTTCTAAGAAGGATATTGAAGATGTGGCAAAGAAGATAGAAACTTACAAGGGCGAGCTTAAGTCAGTTAGTCGCAGCGCTATTTTTTACATTATGGCACTCAACGCCGATAGAAATGGGCAGTATCGACTTTTAATTGCTAATGAAACTTTGGAATACATATATAAACTACCGGCTGCAACTATTTCGAATATTAGTTGGACACCGCTAGATGCGAAAATATCCATAAACGGTGAAGAGAAGTCTAATAAGGAAGACCTCATTGGAACTAAACTAAACAAAGGTGATAAAATAAGCGCAAAGCACAAACCAAACTCAAAACACCTATTCTGTTGCGAGTTCGTTATGCAATTTAACCATCATGGGAGCTACTAAAGAAGAAGTTGTCGAAGAATTACATAAACCCGCCCGAAAAAATTTTAAACGAAGACGGGTGATTGTAAAGGGACTAAACGATTTATTTCAAGCCGATTTGGTGGAAATGATACCGTACGCAAAAACAAATAAAGGCCATCGATACATTTTAGTGGTGATCAACGCGTTTTCAAAATACGCTTGGGCACTTCCCGTTAAACAAAAAACCGGCCAAGCTGTTGCTGAAGCAATGAAAAAAGTGCTTTCATCTATTAAAACTGCGCCTAAAAACTTGCAAACAGATATGGGCAAAGAGTTTTATAACAAGGAGTTTCAAAATTTAATGCGAAAATTCGGCGTCAACCATTACAGCAGTTATTCCAATCTAAAAAGCAGCATAGTAGAAAGATTGAATCGCACACTCAAGAATATGATGTGGAAACAGTTTAGTTTGCAAGGATCGTACAAGTGGCTACATCTATTGCCAAAAATTGTAAAGAAATATAATTCGACACAACACAGAACAACTGGATACAAACCGGAAGCCGTTAATAAAAATAACGCCCCCGAAATTTTTAAGAGAGCATATAGCCATATAAAAATGGTGGATCCAAAGAAGCAAAAATTTTACGTTGGCGATCGCGTAAGGGTTAGCAAGCATCGGGCGGCGTTCGCTAAAGGATACACGCCTACATGGAGCAACGAAATTTTTAAAGTTGAAAAAGTCCGCCTTACCAATCCAAGGACATACATTTTAAAAGACGAAAACAGGGAGGAAATTAAAGGAGCATTTTACGAATACGAGCTGCAGAAAACAAAACATCCCAGCATTTTTCTAGTAGAAAAAGTAGTTAGAAAAAAAAGAAGTCAACTGCTCGTTAAATGGTTAGGTTTTGATAATAGCCATAATTCGTGGATATCTAAGAATGATCTTGTATAGTTATTAAAAATAAATAAAAAATACTTTTAAAAACTCTTTTATTGAATTACTTCTTTATAAAAAGTATAACTTACTAACGAACACAACACAATTAATACTAATACTATTATAGATAATATCAGCTCTACAACATAATAGTGATTAAATGTAATATGCGGAACGAAGTCGCTACAGTTTTTCATACCGCTAAGTGAACGGTTCCATATTTCCATTTTCCAATTTACTTCCTCGAGCGCATTATTAATTTTGTAACGAATTTTATATAAGAGAAAGGAGGCCGTCTCATTACTAAATCGATGTTTTAAATTCGCTCGAAAAACAAAACCTTCGTGTCCATTTGATAAGTGATCCAAGGTCATGGGCATCCATCTTTTAGGCCAAAACGATTCATTGTAGGCTGGCAATGGAGCAGTGTCGTTAGCAAGCTCGGGATAAATGTAAGCTCGCGTTGCCAAAACAGGTTTAGAGATAATTATGTCCTTTTCGGGTGTCAGCAGGGACAGCAACAAAAACGAAGTTATATTCATCTTGGATAACCGGCCGCTTCGATGCCACTGTTGCGTATTATTTGTTTTCGATTATTTATAGATAAATTCCGAAACTGCTTAAAAACACGTATTTTTACGCAGTAATTATTCAAGTCTTTCTTTAACATTTCCAGTTTTGCAATATACGAGGTTATCAGCTTTTCATTTTGCTTACGTGTTTTTGCGGAAGATTGCATCATGTTTTCCTACCAGGAGCCTCGTAACGTATTAACCGCTTCAAATATATTTTCCGGATATAAGGAAAGAATTTCCAACACGCACAAAATATTCTGGTAATTAATGTTTAATTCGCTGTTTAGAATTAAATACGCGTCACTAATGATCCTTTCCCCCGTCTCCTCTTCCGTGAGCTCGGACACTAATTTAAGAAAATTTTTATAGAAAGCGGGCAAAGCGAAAGAATGCAACAGTTCCAAACGGTAATTAATAATGTCTTTTAATTTAAACAGTTCTACAAAATCGCTTCGATACAACCGGCAACGATACATCGTTCCAAACACTATTTCTTTTATTTTATTATCTTCGTTCTCAAAGTCATTTAACGCGCTTCGTAGAAAAAATGCTTCACGATTAGCAAGTTTACTTTGCCATTCGTCGGCAGAAATAGTTGTCGTTTTCACACAGCTGCGACGATCTTTACATAACATAGCACATTCTAAAATATCGGAACACCCCAAACAGCCGATTTTTATCGAAGGCTGAAGATTTGAAAAAATATCAAATCCCACTTCAACATACTTGTTGTGGTCCTGTTCCTCGCTTAGCATGTACACAGTATTGTAAATCAGATGACTTTTACAGCTTTCCGGCCGTCTCGATTGGGTTTCTTCATCCACAAGGAGAGGAGATTTTCTATTTTTAGTTCTTTCTAGAAACTCCTCAATCTCCCCACTAACATTCATGCTGGTGCTTGAAGACGACGTCATCGTTGCGATGTGTCAACTGTGTCGTACCCAAATTGCTTCTTCCTTTCTTCCCAAAGTAGTCTTGCAAATAAGCAGTTGTTAGACCAACGAATATGTTCAGACAGCGGATCGTCACCTTCTTTCCAATCATGAACTACCACGTGACATACAAAGCACTCGACATAATCCTCGATATTAAAATAAAAAAATCCGACGCGGGCTAGAGAAGCAGGTAACACCACACTGTTGACCCAGTTGGAATATGTAAGTAAACGTGTTTCAAATGGTAAAAGATTTAGTCTTATGTCTTCAATACACATTTCTATCTCTCAACGGCTGCGCACAGACTAAACTAAATAACAAGTTACAACAGGAAAAAACTTTCACTTTCTACCGGCTGTAGAGAACCACCTTTCCCCCTTCCACCCCTCTCACTCCGCGCAGCGAGATAAGGACCTTAAATGCCCAGTTATACAAAAATCTGATGACCTTGAACCTTTCCTTCTAACTTGCGCATGGAGTCCCAAAAACACTGATGTGCGATTTTTCAGGTTTAGGGGATGTTATTCGCATCTAGCGACTTTTTACGCTGTTTCCACGATGACAAAATAATGAAGATGACACCTTGCAGTTTCACTTCCGGTTCCCACGCTCATCAAAATTTGACAGCGCTGGAATAAATTAGCCTTAAATATACAAAAACCTGATGCGAGCGCCCCGGCGGCTGGTGTTGCGCAATACCCAGAACATGTTACGCAATATCTTACCCGAAAATATATACTTGAACATGGGGGCCCCGGCGGCTAGGGCTCTGCCCCGCGCGATGTAAACCCGTAGCGAACCACCTTTCCCCCCACCACCCCGCCCCGCAGAGTTGAATGACAAATTAGCCTTAAATTTGTATTTTAATAAAAATGCCCAGTACTTGTTATTCTATTTAAATATACAAAAAAATCTAATGTAAATCTTTCCCCCCACCCCCTAACTTGAGCATGCGGCCCCGACGGCTGGAACCCTCGGGGTTGGTGTGACCTTGAACCTTCCTCCGCTCCCAAACTTGCACATGAGGGCCCCACAATATGGCGGCTGGGGCTCTGCCCCCGGGCTCGCTTGAGTTAGAGAGAGAAAGATGGTTTTTTTGTAGAACCCTATGTGTTAAAGAGAGACAGATAGATTTTTTGGTGACTGACAGACACCGATGACCTTTGACATTTGGTTTGGCGCGCTTGAGATTGCGCAATATTGCGTCAGCCACAAAGTGATCCAGAAATGACATGAGGTGATCCAGAACCCGCCTATCTCTACTACTAACGTAATCACAATTATTTTTATAAAATCTAAGGATTGTTGCGAATTACAAAATGTGAAACTTGCTATTTCATCATATATACAAAAGGGGACATCTCTGTAGAAGAAATCAAAGGGTAATACCTATATCACTCTACTCTTCACGAAATTTATTCTCTACTTATTAATTTTTAGGGATGACTAATTTTGGAGGGCAAATATGGTAACCAAATTAAAAAAAAATTCTAAAATGCTTGCTTCCCGAATTAGTGGACTCTAGAAGGTGCCTTGAGCGAGATATAAGAGATGTGTATTTGACGTAATTTTTGTAGAATGAAATTTAATAAGGATCTACTAATATTGCTTTAACAAAATATCTGCTCATCTGGTTTACAAATTTTACATGTCACATTGACAAGTAGATTTTCTTTTAAAAATCATTTATTTTCATAAAGAGCTTCATACAAAAATTTTTCACAAATTTCAATTTTAAAATTTATTCATCTTTTCATTTTAGCTCATTTCTTTCAACACCTTGTAAGGTCTATATCTCACCTTAGATCATGGGCGAGTTAAGGTTCTACCCATACCTTATTCCGGGAATCGTCGGACTACCGTTAGTACTGAATATTGGGTAAAATTCCATACAGCACATTTGAATATAGACATTTTATTAACTCGGAAAAATTTCGCTCGTTAATAAAATATGTTTTTAGCACATGTACTTTAAAGTACCAGTCCGTCGAGCCATAACGCATTATTACAAACGGCGCATTGAAGCGTCACCCTTCGATCGAAAATATTTAATTACTAATTAAAAATTGTTTAATTTGGTTACCATATTTGCCCTCCAAAATTCGTCATCTCTATAAATGAATAAGTAGGGGAAAAATTTCGTGAAGAGTAGAGTGATATAGGTATTACCTTTTAATTTCTTCTACAGAGCTATCCGCTTTTGTATGATGAAATAGCAAGTTTCACGTTTTATAATTCGCAACAACTATTTAATCATCATAATTTTACAAATTTACTTAGACTTTAATACGGTTCTGTTAGTGAAACTTAAATTCGTTCAAAAATTAATTAATACTTCACTTAAATTTTGTTTATTAGTAAATCACGTTGATGTTCTATAGAAAATACGGAAAAATTACCTTCTAATTAAAAAAAATATATATAACTACCCCCGTTCTTACTATTTTCATTTTGATAATAATATTTTTAGCGTCTACTATTTTTAGCATGATGCTATGATGCACATACTTTATTTTTTAAAGCTATATTATGAAATGTGAACAATTTCACATAATTAAATTTTTTAAAGTTATTAAAATCAAAGTTAATTAAATTAAAAGTTCATGTGTTAACAATAATTATTTTATTAATTTTTCCATCCACTTATCAATAATAAAGCCGATAGAATCACTAAAGATTCCAAAGTTATTCAACTTGAAACTTGAATTTTTTCGCAATCGTTCAAAAATTATACCCCGAGAAAGTCAGCGAGGAAGTCACTGGATTATTTTTCTTTGAACTCACAGTCATATTTTCTGATTTATACCAGACAATAATGGATCCTTATATAATGTTGCTGTATTTAGATATTAATTCAAGTTTGTATTTATTTATAACTGCTTATAATTTTTGTTTGTATGTTTTTTTCCGTCGTACTCATTTTGCCTGCTATTTTTAATTAAAAAAAAAGGTTACCTAATAGTTAATTAATATTTTAGAAAACTAAAACATTTATAAATTCGCCATAGATACTAAAAAGGAACCCTTCAAAGGTATTTAGTGTTTAAATATTCTTATCTGACAAACCGAAAAGGGATTAGAGTATGTTCCTATTAGAGGATTAGTCCATTCCAATACCTGTTATTCCTAAACAAAAATAGCTGTTTAGATTAAAAATATTGGCAAAAAGTGTTATAAAATATTAGTTCGTGTGATCCAGACCAGATCAGGAATTTTATTCAAACGGTTTCAAATGCACAATTGTACTATAAAAACGTTTACGTATGCTGTAGTGGAGTTTATTTTTTAAAGTTTTTAAACCATTAGCCGTATGGTCCAATAAATAAAAGTATTCCTATTGCCATTTTTAATCTGTTTTAATAGCGTTTTGAAGAAAATAAATGCGAGACAGCATAACACTATTCATAGTATCAAAATCAATTAGCGGACGTTTCTCCAAATTAATTTTTGCGGCTGTGATATAGGAAATAATTTAAGTTTTATCCAAAAGTTTGACTAACGCAGTGTGTTGCCTAACCTCTCTCCTTGCCCCCCCCCCCCCCCCATTAAGATAATTATAAATATATGATAGCTAAAAGAACGAATGTATATGCAAAAATCGGGTGTATATTGAAATGCTATTCTAAACAAACTTAAACGAGCCACGTCAAGACCATTGCGACGCCAATAACCGCAATAAATGTTGATAGAGTTTATATGTCCAATAAGATAGTACGGTAAAAACTGAATTTCGGTCCTTGTAAAATTGAGACGTTAGAATAATGATTTTTTTTGTATGTTTTACGTTTAAAGATTGGTTCCATGGCATATTTGCTATTGATCATTTCTCTTAAGTAATAGAATCATTATAAAGAAAGCTTCGCATCAAATGTCTATGGAATATATCGCCGAATTTCAGCAAATCCAAATCCTCAACCAACGAACCAAATATAAACTTTTTCCATTTAGTATTTCAATTTGTAACTCTCAAATGGTTAGAGTAAAAACTCAGCCACAACGGAGCTGTCATTTTAACCAGGTTCAGGATAAAATAATTTGCTTCTTCATTTTTGCATTCAAAGTTTTGTTTCACCTAGATCTTGAAAGATACTGATATTGCCGAAAAAATACAACAAATAAGAAAAAAAAATATGGTTAACCCCCAGAATGAGGTTTTGAGATGCGGAAACACTACAGAGGCACCATACTCAATTTTGAAGTAGGTAGAATACCTTCACGAATAAGCAAATGATAGTGGTGGCTCCATAAAAATTCAGATTGGTTTCCAATTGTCCATACTTAAAGTTCACATAAATAGAGTTAGACCGGTGCAAATAATAAGATGGAATTCGCACCTATCACAAGATCTTCACAACTCTCGAAACCAAGCAAATATTCAAACAATTAAAGCTACCTCTGCGGTATTATATAGTGGAACAAAAATATGGTAATAGGAAAAGCCAATCCCTAATGACTAAAACCTGTGTGAGGCCTATTTTAACTTACTCAGTTGAGACAAGAGACAACATTAAAAACATAGTCAACCATAGAACTGTATGTAGCCCTAGGTCTGCGCGTCAAATAAGAAGTAAGAATATTTGGGAAATATTCAAACACAAGACGTAACCAGATGGGCAAGATGGAGAATAAGGACAGTGGAAAGGCCATATTGAAAGAAAGATGATGAAAGACTTACGAGCTGAACTTCATTACCATAGGAAGAGAGCCGATAGAAAAACAAGATTAAATACTAACATAGCAAGATGAAGCAGATCATTTAAAGATCAATTTAAGAACACTTTTCCTGTCCTTTCTAGTTCAAGTCATTACTTTGTTTGTATGCAGGTCTAACCATGACATGTTTGCAGAAAACTGAAGTACACACGTTTCTCTTATGTTTAACCTTATATCAGCAGAACCTTCTTCTACTGTCAAATATGATACTAGAAGAGTAAATTTCGGGCACTTCATTCCATGTAGGAACGTAGCCTGAGACAAGGCTAGTCAGGGTCGCCGAACTATCTCTTACCAAAACCGGACCAATCTGGCACACGTTAACGAAGTACTGGGTGATGTGGTTAGCATCACGCCTTCTGTGACTTCCTTATTTTCCCTACTTCGGCAACTATAGTTTCGGTACCCAATTTTT
>OW679203.1:61107565-61136452 GCA_940337035.1 Agriotes lineatus
AACTGTGGTTGTATAGGTCATCTTCGACTGCGACGGGTCAGATGGTTACCTTAACCGCTTAAACTGAAAAATAACGCCCTTCTACAGGTGTCGCAACCACCACGGTGTTAATATGGTGACTCTCCAAACGTTGGCACGAAGGCTGAAAATCGGCATTGCACGAAAATAGGGCTAAAATGTACTATGAGAAAAGCGCACACTAAGTCATGCACCTTTCCATTTTTTCTGATAGATCTAGAGTCATACAGCATGTCTTCTGTCAATTAACTTTTGCCCTAGTGGATCTAAAAATTTCAATATATAATTTCGTCTGCCAAATAAGCACCATAGTTTATAATTTATTCAGGTTGACTACCAGGAGCCAAATTTTGTAAAGTGGAGCAGTATTTTCCTTTGGAAATGTGTTATTATTTATATGAATATTACTGAATAAGCATGTAAATGCCTAAGTCTTGGTTTCTATACCTTTAATGTCTCCAATTCGGCAATTGGTGGTAATCCATCATAAGAGTTATACCAGTAAAGGTAATCAACTGTTATTGTTTTGCCATAATAAGCAAATTGCTTTGAAATAATATTAAATCGAGAACTGCGTCTCATAATTTACAAAAAGGTTGAAAATTTCTCTTGTATGATGCCTTTGGGTAGTTAAAAAGCCCTGGCTAATTTTTAAATTGATTTTCTTATAGTCTTCTCAAGCATTAACTCCCGTCTTCTCTGCGAATTTTCTATAGCTGAAGTCGTCGCAGGTATGGCGAGATTGCTGTGTACCATAATATGATACGGTCATACCACATTGAAAGCACCTGATTACGAAGACTAAAATGTGTCTTAAGGAGCGAGCGACCCAAAGAGTGTATGGAAGAAACCGCATTTGTGTGAAACAAATTATTGTAGGAACAATTAGATTGTTAGATTCACTTCAATTCGCCGGCCAATTCATTTAAACAAAACTCACTTTATGACTACTTGGATACAATTGCCAGCCGGATAGTCCAGGAAGACGGTGTGCAGCTCTTTAAGTACTAACACATGGTTAAAATCCAAAAGTGCCAAGTGTATCCAGGATTTCAACTGAGAATTCGTAATCCCAAGTAGCACATATTTTCCTGAGAGATAAGCTCAAATCACGCACAGATAGCAGTAACAAGTAATAATACCAAAATGCTAATATCACAGTATGTAATTAGAAATTAAAATGGCATTTAGTTCAAATTTCAGGTAATTATTAGTAAAAACGTCAGGTAACTATTGGCTCAACAAAATCGATTTGCGAGAATAATAGCTTACAAAACAGCCTCTGCACGGATTCACCGTTCGCAGCAGTAAATATCCTAAAAAGGAACACAAAACCTGATTCCAGTTTCCTTGCTGAGCTATTTCTTCCCGCTATTTAATGATCCAGATAAGCGGGAGTGGTATGCCACCCAAACATCCGAAGGTCGGAATTGCAAGTGTTAAATTCAAACCGGGAAGGTCGACATACTCGATGACGAGGATGGCAATTTTCAGCAAGCTCCGAACTTATTGTTTTCAGGGCCTTCGGACTGGCGGCCAAAGAACGAAAAAAACGTAAGATAGAATCAGCTAAAAGACGGCGCGAACAGCTTGAAAAGACTTACCCCAGATGAATTTGGGCCACGTGTAGATAACGATTGTTGAAGCACTTTTGATACGCCAAACCGGCGTGAGAAAATATCTCTCAATGCAACTGCCAGAGCTGCATCCTCCTCACATTTGGTGAGGGCCAAAAACTAAAAACCACAACTTGCGTTCCTGCCAGAACTACTAAACAATTTTTAATGACGCTGGTCAAAGTCACCATCACGGCATCAGAAAGGAAACAGCCTCGCTGAGAACAAACAATTCGAGGCGTAATAGGACGTTGATATCCAAACCGGCCTTAAAATGTACACTGCAGAAGCGATACGTTACCTGACCTTTCTGTGTCCCAGTGAATAGGTTAAACACGGCACTTTTTGACGAGTAATTTCTAAACTTTATCACATATGCCGCTAATACATAAAGGCATAGAAATCAAAACAAATCTAAAAATTGAGAATTGAGAATGTAAGTACCTACAAGTTACGGGTTTTACGTATACATTGAAAATATCCGATCGAATTAAATATAAATACTTTTAGCTTTAAAAAACAAATAATTTGATAATTCTACTCAATTTGCAATTTTCAATTTCAATTCTATAAATAATTCTATAAAACCAGTAAACACAAATAGATTAACTATAAAGTACTTCGTCAATATTGATTATTAATTTGGCACGTAGTATGGTGAACGTATCATCAATAATGTTCTGAAAGCATTATTTACTTGTTGTTACGAATGCAATAGGATCCTTTAATATAATCATTTAAGCATAAGATCTATTGTATTTCTGTTAATGCTTTTTTATTTGTTGGTTACACCACTCACACGTTTTAATTGTTTCAACAACACTGTAACAGCAATTTTGATATGTCACAGACCCATATCAGAAAAATTAAAGCAGAGGTAATAGAGCAACGTTTAGTTCTTCGTTACGCTCTACGATTTAATAGAATCGAGCGCTTTGTTGCCCTGAGACTCATTACAGCAGTGCATTGTAGCTCTATATTGAAATTATTAGGTTTTTGTAGACCTAGATTGTAGGCTACGATTAGGTGGCGCAGAAAAAGGCGATTGCGGAAGCAATATTACCGAGTTGGTAATGTCTGCTAACTTCGCAAAGTTCTACACAAATAGCGGACAGATTTAATGTAGCCCTAAGTTTAGTTTTACCTGATGGAGTTTATCGTCAAACTGCCAGGCGGGAACACGGTCTAGCAGAGAGGTGCAACAGCAAAACTTAAAGAGCAAGTAACAAGTAATTGCATTCGTAAATATTACAATTTTGGTTTTGAATTATAGCTTATTTATTTTAATTACCCTTCTAGGCCACTTTTGTACAGAAAACACCAGGATTTTGTCGACTAATGTAGTAAAATTATTTTTTGAAAAAGTGTTACATTTATACTGCCAAGCGAAGACCTGTTAACTTTTGTGCGGGACGTAGTCTGCAAAATACCCCTCTTGCATACCAAATTGATTCTAATATTGCCGAGTGCGCACCTTCCAACTGGGAACGCAACGTGAAATGTCGATTGTTAGCCTCTATACTCTGTTTTATGAGACGAACAAAATTATGCAACCCATAATTCAATTATACTAGTCAACTTGGTATTTTTTATAAACCAAGGATCCTAACGTAGGTTCAGCTTGCCAGTATTCACTTGTAATTTACTTTTATACTTCATACGTTTATGATATAAGGAATGTTTTCTAGCGAATATAGGTCTAGAAACAGTCATAAAATATATAAGTTCGTTTTGTTTTATAACTTTATAATTAACATTTAACAAGTCTATGATATTAATCAAACTGCTGGTACGTGCTAACGATTTATAACCCCTTAGTAATATTGACGTAAGCTTAAGTGGGGTACCCCGCATTATGATACTATTTTATACCTTAAATAAATTTGAAAATTTAAATAATGATTAATTAGTGATATGCGCAGCTCTACTAGCCATCTACAAATATATTTATTATATTTTTGTTTCTCTATGCTTTTTGTAAGGCTTTTGTGTGTAACATTTGATTGAATATTTAGTTGTTTTCTTTAGTTAAAAATGTTTATATATTTTCCACACAGTGAGAAATAAAAATTATTATTATTAGATAGAAATTAGAAGTTGATAATTGTTGCCATAAATACAAAGAGAATAGGCTGACCAAAACTAAAATTGTCAATAAATCTATATAACTAATTGCTTCTTTTATTCAAACTTTAAAGTTTCAAGGATTGTATTGTGCTGTATATATAGCGAAGTTTATAAGTTTTCTTTCACCTATGTTAGTGTACTTGAGAGTAATTAAACTTGTTGGCGCTCAAATAATTTGGACATCTCATTAATAAAGGATACACGACGTCTTCACTCTAGCGAGAGACGGGCCTGAAACTCACTTTTATACCGATCAACTTTTGAAAGTAAAATATAGAAAGCTGACCTAAAGGTAAGAGAGAATCTAACAAGACTGCCGCCCAACGTGGGGCAATGATTTGTTATAGCATGTACCTTTAGGTCACACATAGTTGAAAGAGACAATATCTACAACAGTTGCACACCATATAAATAAAGGAGAACGATCCAAACGTGTGTGTCCGTCACGACAATTGCAGACGAGATGTCAACCATTTGCGTTTGCATGCATTTCGCCGTTGCTTCGATTTCGCGACTGGGGCGGAGCCTCGAGGGCCCCCTTGGAGAGAGGCGATGCCCCGACGGCCCCCTTGGAGAGTGGCGGAGCCCCGAGGGCCCCCTTGGAGAGGGACGATGCCCCGACGGCCCCCTTGTAGAGGGGCGGAGCCCCGAGGGCCCCCTTGGAGAGGGTCCGATCTCTAAGGGCCCCCTTGGAGAGGGGCGGAGCCCCCGGAGCCACGAAGGCCCTCTTGAAGAAGGGCGAAACCCCTGGAGCACCGAGGGCTCTATTGGAGACGGGCGGAACCCCTGGATCCCCGTGAGCCCCCTTAGAGAGGGCGGATCCCCGAGGGCTCCGTTGGAGAGAGTCGGAGCCCCGAGGGCTTCCTTCCTTGGTCAGGGAGAGGCAGGGGAGTGGTGTGTAACAGAAGAGAATCGCCCAACGTAATAGGCCTAAAAATGGTGGTAAATTGAATAGAATAGACCGCGCAATAGCGCGCGCAGCCCGGTTTATTATAAATAAAACTTAGAGTGTAATTAGGATTTATTAAGTTTACGTAAATGGGAAATATCATTTGAACACGACATAAATTGAATTAATTTGAGAATGTTAAGCATCAGGTTGCGCTTGTTTATGTTAGTTTCTTTTTGAAAATAATTTTGTTTCGGCAAAATTTTGAGTGGTTTGTTTTCGGCTAATCAGATTGAAGTTCAACTTTAGGGATTGTGTTTAATGTGGGGTCGTTTTGGATTAATTTTGATTGTTTAATTGTGGTTTTAATAAGTACAGTACTCGTAGTGTCTTATTTCAATACATTGTTCAATTAATCCTTGCTGGTTTTATTTCTATTTGATTGATTGTGCGTGTTGCGTATTAAATTTAGGAGCTCTGTGTGTATGTTTATAGAAGCTGGTTTTATTTTTATTTGAGTGAATGGTGAAAGCACCACGCTATTCAGGTATCATGATGAATTATCTCTAGAGTTTTTTATTGAATGATTCCGATTTTCATTGATGGAACCTCGAGGCTATACTGATCAGATGTGCTTGAGTTTTTCTTCATTGAATGTTAGAGTCCTGGTGATTTAACATGCTTCATTTTTATTGAATGTATGTCTTAAAGGTTTAGTGCGGTTGAGATTTTCTTTGTGTCTTTGTGCTATGTTGGTGATAACTCTGTTATGAGTGTGATTGGAAAAGGATGTGTCTGGATGAGTTTGCTCTTGCGGAATTTATACGTCTCCTTCTAGTTTGATTGCCGTGTTTTAGTTGATTGCTTTTTTCTCTTTTCTTTTTGGACTGTTCATTGTGATGTGGGTTCGATGTTGATGTGTCTGAGGTATTCGCTCTGCGGTTTTCTGTTAATCCTTGATGATTCCTCGGGACACTTTCCTAGTTTAGATTGGCATAAAGTTCTTCGATTGGCTCTTTCATCTTCTTCTGGTTTGTTGGTAAGATAACGTGGGTTCGTGTTGGTGTGTTTGGAGATTTTGCTTATGTAGATATCACGTCTCTCAAACCATCTTCCTAGTTTTGGTTATGGTAGTTATTATTTATTGGATCTTCAATTTTATATTTTCTTTCATTTCTGGTGAGGTTTGAGTACGCTCGTTGGATAAGATAGGTTTTTGATTATGATTTCTGAATCGTCGATTAGCTCTTTAGTTATTGAGATTAGGTTTGTTCAGTGGCTGTTTTGGTGTCCCTGAATTGAGTGGTATCTATTTTTCCTGGGGATGATTCTCGTTCCTTGTTGTCGTACCGATTGGTTGGGAGAACGGAATTGTGTGCACCATTAACCCTTAGATTCAGAGATTGGTGAATTTTATTTGGACCTGATAAAGCTACGTTGGTATGCGGATTTTTGGGTCTTGGGACCTATTATGGCACGATTTCCCGGGACTTTGTGACTAGTTATTTATCATTGGGTTGCTGGCTGTTTTGGTACATTGGAACTTAATTCTTTTCTCACTACATTGTCCTTTCCTTTGACTAGTGTAGACGGTTCTTTTGGTGTTACTTCTTCCGCTTTCGATCTTTTGGTGGTTTCTGTGTGTGGTAATAGGATTTGTTTATTCGGTTTTTCTTGTGCTCATTTTATTGTATGGAGCTCCAACATTACAACAATGTGTAATTGTTTTGTGTCCTTCCCTTCAGCCCTCAGCTGGATCGTTAGTATGATTGTGGTTTTGTGTGAACTTGGTTATGGGATATGCTCTCCTTTCTATTGATTGGTTTTATATTTTATGTAGGGTGGTTGGTTGGGCATTGCAGGGAAGGTTACTTTAGGGAGCATTTTTATTTTGCTTTCCCTCCTGTAAGGTATAAGGTGTTCCCTGTTGGAAAATATTAATATCTGTTTCTGTCCCTTTGTTGTATTTAGAGAGCGTTTTGTTATCTTGCTTTCCTTCTTGGGAATGAAAAGTGACGAAGGTAACTGTTAAAGGAGTACGAATTCTTTTTTTTTACTCTAGGTTGAAGTATGTCGCTCTGTTATATATATTGTGTAATGTTACACTACTCAATTTAAGATAACCAGTCCTTCATTCTTCGTCTTCTCTCTTCTTAATACTTTATCTATCCCATTCTTTTATAATGTAGTGTATGTTGACTGTGATTTGACTGATTTATTGGGTAATTGAGTGAGTGATGATTTTTGTCTTTTACTGTCTTTGAACTAGTGTGTATGAATTCTGTGGTAGTGAGTGGAATTTGTTAGTGAGATCAAGACTAGTAGGGCTTTTCTGCAGTGTCCCTCAGTCGGTGTTCATGTGAGTTGCGTGGATGTTGGCTTCTGCCTATCACTTCTCTAGTTCCTATAACTCTCTTTCACTGGGTTGCTTTCTCCCCAGGGTTGTCAAAAGAAAAATCCTGGTTACTCTTTGGTTTGGTTCTTGAATTTTGGTCTGACAGTACCTTAAGCTGTGTGGAGGTTTGCTTTTGCCTCGGGGATATTGGAAGTTGTCAGGGGGGGGAAGGTACGCTGTGAAGATTTGGTTGGTTTTGGGGAGTCTCTGGTGTTGGAGTTTCTCGGAGATGGGTTGTTACGAGGTTCCTCACCGGCGTAGCATTTCCATCTAGCAGCGATGAGTGATCTCGATTCCTGTCTTTGAGTTGCTTTGGCTCTGGATTCCCTCCGTGCCACCATGGTTTTCACAGGGTAGTTGCTCACTTGTGGTATGGGTTCTGGGTTGTTAAAGGTTGAATGGTACGGATGTCTTATCGCAGTCGATTCTCATATTCTCTGGTGTATCTGTATGTATCCTTATTGGATAAAATTCCTCTTTATTTAAAAATTTCGTTGACATTTTTCCTTTCTGGTAAGAGGGAAGTTTGTTACGTGCTAAAAACCTATTGTACGAATGTTAGTAGTTTACCTTATATATGGCCGTGAATAGACGATCAAGTGGGAAAAACGCAGTCGAGCATTTGAAAATTAATATCCGAGTTTCAAAAGTTTTTAAAAAAGAAAAGAGGGTAGAAAAATAATAACAGGTTTTTGTTATATTAATGGTGATAGAATTTAGCTGTGCATAAAAGGTTTTTCGTTGTAAAAATGTGGTGAAGTCGGGATTTCTCGTACTTCGGTGATAGTATGTGGATACTAAGGAAGCGTGTTTGAGGCAGATTTTGAGGGTACCACTTTCAAACGGATTGAGCTCCAGGTCATGTTGACTGATTTCGGAACCACGGAAAGCGTTGCATAGTTTTTTCGCCTGTTAAATACATGGTATTTTTGGGTCTACCTGATTCTATAATCATAATTCGATATTATAGCAGCAAGTTTGAGGCGACTGAAATGCAATAGATTGAACATCTCTTCTTAAGAATCTCATTACGGAGATCCTGCGATTGCTTGCGGTCAAATGACAACTGGCGTTTAGCGGCTGTTAGAGTGACAGTTGGAAGAGCGGATCGACCTCTCGAGCGGTGTTGCATGTTGATTGGGCTCCTGAGGGACTGGTCGTCGATGCCACAAGTGTAATAAATTACCAGATAAGTAAAGTAAAGATAATCTTGTGATATTTCTCATATGCTCAGAAATAAGGACAGTTTATAACCCCTTAGTAATATTGACCTAAGCTTAAGTGGGGTACCCCGTATTATAATACTATCACTTAGATAGAAACCAGAAGTTAATAATTGTTTCCATAAATACAAAGAGAATAGACTGACCAAAACTAAAATTGTCAATAAATCTATATAAATAATTGCTTCTATAATACGAACTTTAAAGTTTCAAAGGTAGTATTGTGCTGTATATAGAGCAAAGTTTATAAGTTTTCTTCTAACTATATCAGTGTACTTGAGAGTAATTATATTTGTTTTCGTTCAAATAATTTGGACATCTCATTAATAAAGGACACACCACGTCTTCACTTTAGCTAGAGACGGGCCTTAAGCACACTTTTATAGCGATCAATTTTTGAAAGTAAAATATAGAAAGCTGACCTAAAGGCAAGAGAAAAACTAGTACTGTCACATAAAGTAACCTAACTCATGACATATATTTTGCACTGCACTCGTGGATTGCATTCCTTAAAATCAAAATTGTAAATCTAAGTTTCATTGGAAACAGTATTTTGGGTTGCATTCCTTCGTCCGCAACATTAAAGACTGTAGTATCTTTATTGTTTGTTTGTTTGTTATGGAGAAGGTCTAGGTATGCGGAGTACCAAGTACCTTAAACACCGACTGCTGTGGTGAAATGGTGAAAGTCCTACTTAGAATTTTCTCAGACTAAGAAGTTCCAACCCTAGCAAGGGACCTCTTACATCGCAGTAACTTCATTGAATAACTAAAAGCGTTATTTAAATACCATCTTAAAAGGGGCAATGCATAAACACATCCCCAAACAGGAGATGCCGATGCCTCTACAGTGGGGATGTACCAAAAAGATAACGACTACATATTTTCACGCAGTTATGTTGTTTTGATGAAATATTTCACGAACGTATTATCACCACCTTTTCCTCTTTTTGTTTTTTCAGAGATACTATCAGATATACTACATGTCCATTAGGGCCAAAAGGCTTCATATAGCTATTTGTGCATAGATATTCGTTACAAGTTGTTTCATATTCAATGTTGATGAGCACTATTGACACAAGCTTTAAACATCTTCAGAAATATATTTGGAAATGCTTTAAACAGCAATTATTTATTTTGGAAAAATAAAAACTTAAAAGTTGTTTTCAACATTATCTTCAAACAGTCGATTATTTTTTTGTATTGCTGGTTATACAACTTTTTACTTTATGCTATATATGAGCCTGGCATTACATTTGTGACAGCAGTAGTTTTCTGATAGACGGTTTGCGTTTGTATTAGCAGGTAGTGAGCTGGAGCCTTACACCTGGATGGCGGTTACATCTCATACTCTCTGGTCATCCTACTAACACATTTGGTGGTTGTAACTCTTGTGAAAGGGCATTCTTCCTATCAATGAATTTGGCTCGCTACCTGCCCAGCTCGTGGGTGAAGATGGCTTATAAAATCGAACTCATTGTGGTAGTAACATACTCTTGTCCTATACTAAGAAGGAGAAGAATAATATAAGAATTGTAAATTTATAGTTTTCCTTCCTACTCTATTGCAATGGATGTTATATGCTCTGCATTGCGTTTTATTTGAACCGGACTCTGTCTTATTGACTTTAAAGTATCTAAATGTCGCTAAATGACATTATTTATGCGAAAGTTTATTTGCGATCGCGTTCATCATATTCTCTGTGTACTTTTTCTTTTATTACAAGGTAAGTTACTAGACTGACATTCGTAACTATTATTATTAAACTTCTATGGCGTTAATTACGTTTGCCATTATTTCTTCTCACTTTGAACTACCTTATCAAATGTTGCCAACAATACGACCCAGTGAAACCAAGAATATGATTCCAAGAAACCTATCTAAATCCAACGAAAGCGTCGGGACATGACCTGATAACCGGTAAGGTAATAAAGAAATTTCTCTTTAGCCAACGCCACTAACATATACAATACCATTGCATTTTTTATATAACTTTTGAATAATGCCTGTAGTTTTCAGCAATTTTAGATTTACCAAGGAACATTATCCCTACGATTGGTTACGTTCAAAAACATCATTTTGAAGCTTGTTCTCGGTCCTGTATCAAGCCAAAGGCGCAATCAATTTACCGTTATTTAATAATTACACATTTTCAACACTGCCGAAGAAGTCAATCCAGCTTGCAGCTGCAGTTCATGACCAGTCCGAAAGCTACGCAGAAGTCCTCAGGCCACGATCTTAATGCAACTTGATACAGGGAATGTGTGCAATCTGAGCGATAAGCTGTTTAAAAGTTTTACTATTGGAAAGGATTGAAATTAATAAACAAGTAAATATGTACGCTAAATAATGGACAGTACAAATTAAATCCGATTTATCTGAATGAAGACTCAGTTAATGCATGATAAGGTTAGTTGCTTCTGTCTTTTATTGGAAATGTTTCTGTGAGCAAATTGACTTTTCCTGTGAGTATTGTTTGAAGTGAAGTTGAACTTCGTGCACTCGACAAAATTATCGACAAGTTGGAATGCACTAGGGATATTACGAATGATAATTCATCTGATAGACTAGCCACCATCCCAGGCTGCTGCCGAAAATTTCTTAGAAAACCTCACTTACTGCGGTTAGACTCGCAACCTGTGTTAAGAATACGAAGAGGAAGTTAACAAATGTGGGGGCAGCTGTAGGGATGGTGGTACATATAAATACCATCAGTTACATTACATCCTTTATATTAGTGCGAACCGTCTTTAATGAATCGTAAACCACTCGAACCTACTACCAATACCTATTTAGAAAAAAATAACAATTATATATTTTGATGAATGGAAACACTTTATACTAGTTTTGCACTGCGGTATGTGACAAACATGCTTTATTCTCATTTATAGCTTATATTGGGCTTAATTTGTGTAGAGGAAGATGCAATGATGCATTTCCAAGGTTTCTTATATTTTTAGGTATTCGGAATTTTTTGGCAGGTCTGAACTGCACCAGTTTTTTATTTTATTTGAAATGATCCTAGCATTAACGGCATCTATAAAAATTATCCTGTGGTATCTTTTTTTTAACTACTTAGTAGACTAGCATTTAGTCCAGCCATCTGATCTGCTAAATTGACTGCTCCCACGTATTCCCTGTAGAAAGCAATCACCTTGGGACATGATAGTAGTTCTTGGTCCATTTTTTTATTGTTTTTGTAAATGTTGTAATTGTATCACTAGGCCATATCTTGTCATTGTACGAACATTAGTCTTTTTTTGTTTTTTGTTAATATCGGACATATATCTACTCTTCGACAATCTACTCCAATTCAATTTAAATCAGTGATCTTTATAAATACATATCTGTAAAAATACTGCTGGTTTTGCTGGTAAATACATGAAGCACAGTAGAGTACTGCTGGTACATAGGAGTACCGCACGATATAAATTAAAAAAATTATAGACTCAGTTAGCAGTAAGTGAATTATCTGCATAAAAGCACAAAAGAGCATTAAATTCATCGATTTATTTTGATGATAATAATAAATAGTATTTGGTACTCCATGGCAAGAAAATCGAAAATCTGCAGACTATATAACAGGAGTTTACAACTGTAAATATTTAGGCGTGATATTCGACGTGAATGGAAATAATAACCAGGAAATAAATACATCAACACAATCCATGGGACAGAAATTTATAAACAGAGAGAAAAATAACAATATACAAGACAATTTTACAAAGTGTTATGACATGGAGCAGAAGTGTGGGATATTAAGAGGAAAAATAGAGATAAAATATTATCAACTGAAATGGACCAACTGCGAATAAGTTCCGGGAAAAGAAGATATAGAGTAGGGAACACTACAATAAAAAAGATGATGGGGATGCAAAAAGACATTATTGACGAAGTGCAGAAGCATCAGTTAGTATAGTTTGGACACGCAAACAGAATGGAAGACACAAGATGGCCGAAAAAGATATTGAAATGGATGCCAACAGAAAGACTTAAAACGAGAAAGACCAAGACGCACTTGGAGAAATGAAACAGAGGAGGCCATAACAACAAGAGATGAAAACTGCTATAGAAGAAAATAATAGAAACTCGGGGCGGAGAAATAAAATAATCTGTATCTCGAAGGCTACATCGAAATAGTAATCAACTGTTACTGGGTAATTCTTGACTTATACGCATAATGGCGAGGAACGGTAGTCGTGAGGTGTAGTGATAGGTAATTAAAAGAAAGTGTAGTAAAAGTATTTTATTAACGGAGATAACGAATTCATTATCTAACTTAAACTGGAGTATCAAAACAATAATTGTTCGAAGTAACTTCTTTCGTTTTCGATGAACACTTGAGCGCATCGAATACATGCTGCACCACACGTACGTACTCGACAACACGAAGAAAAGTTTTTCGACCCGGATGATATCTTTGAGGAAACCTTTGTGCATAAAGCCGAGCTGCAGCTACTAAATTTTTATTGTACTTCCCCGTAAGTTAATACCATGTCCATGAGTTCTGTGTTGGTGAAGTTAGATGCCATAATTTTCCTTTTGCGAATAAAAGAAGCTCCCATTTGACAACTAGTGACAGCCACAATTCAAGATAAATGCGATAATTTTTTATTTTAGTAGTTCACCACTCTCAACATAATTAACTCGTTATCTCTGTTAATAAAAAACTTTTACTACACTTTCTTTCAATTATCTATCACTACACATAACGAACTATCATTCCTCGCAATTATGCCCATTAGTCACGAATCACCTTGCAGAGCACGCTGATATGCAGGGTATCGGTAACACTATGAGAGCTTGAGCAGCGATATGCAATTCTGCGACACTCAAATGACACTGAAACTGATAATTTCCGGTGAATAGGCTGCGATTTAAAATGCTGGATATATCCGACAGCGACCGTAATTTGACGTAGTTTTCCAGGCAGCTACATTCACGTAACTATAACGCCCGCACAATGCATATACGCCTGAAATTGAGACTCACCTCTGCATTGCGTATAAAAGGCTTCAATTCTTTAACCAATCGGCATGGATTGTAATGAAAGCCCAGAGAAAATAATATAAGTAATAAACCAAAGCATCAGACATGGGGTCTTCAGTATGCATATTAGCCTGCTTTGACCTGAAGCTAGTTTGCATCTGTATCTAGCTAGAATAATTTTTGTAGCTCCAGTAAGACGAACTCGTGTATGTGACGGCCAGTAAACGTTTTATTTTTCAAATCGCGGATAAATAAGTTCTTTGTTGTACGTCATTCTATCTAATCTCTTGCTGATAATAAAACTGGTCTCTATAGGTTATCTACAGAAATCGATTTAACAGTATTTAAGCATACATACGAGTATATTGTAAATTATATAGCATTTTGATAATTGTGTAAAACACATTTCCTGTTAAAACGAAAATACTGTACAGCTATTCATGTAAAATGTCAGCTTGGAAATGTAACCTCCCAGAAGCGACGTTCATTATGATGTTTCAAAACAACTCAGATAAAGAGAAAGCGGGAGTACTGCCAGATTTCCTAGGGCTCTTTCAGCAGAAATCATAACTTCAGGAACGCCGCGCATATTTCTCCATGAAACTTCAAGTGAAATATGCGAGGAATTGAACAATATTTCAAATGGAGCTATTCGGGATAATGTTATGCACGAGCGACTCTGGATAATTTATAACTAATAACCTGCACAACGTTCTAATTTTACGGCCATTACCGGCCACCCCGCCTCCGGGCACATTAATTACTTTTTAAAGCGAATAAATCTGTCCACCGGCCAAAATAGCTGACGCGAACAAGGACTAATAAAGATGCAAATTAAACGAAGTGTTGCTATTAGAGGAACTTTAAAAACGCCCGGCATTGCTAACCCAATTTTCCCCTTCATGAAATCGAGCTAAACGGCTAATAATTCCGCGTTAATCTTTTCTCGAAATGCGATTACGACCCTCCCCGAGCTAGGCAAGGAAACCAAAAATCTCTGACCTCAAACAAGGAAATCCTGAAAGTATGCTAATTCTTGTATTAATATTTATGGAGAGCATCAAAGTTCATCAAACATTTAAACTTGCTCCGCCGCGACCTCTTCGCCCTTTCGCCCTCTTCTCTCGTGTTGTGCTAAACTTTGATCATTTCGCGCGAGCTGAAGAACTACACGACTTACATGGCGAAAATCTATTTTTCATTCAGACAATCTCAATTATGGGGATTTGAGGGTTTAGGTGACGTCGGCGTCCTTCCCTTGGCTGAGGTTGCGGGCTTGGCGAGAGGTTTGGGAAAACCGCACTAGGAATTTCCGTGCGGGAAAACGCAAGACTGATGTGGGGAGAAATCCGAACCGACTGCTCTGTTTACTATTTATGGTTCTGCTAAAAACGAGTAGGTTAAGGCCCGGATAAAGGGGCACTCGGGAAAAATAAATTATTTAAACAACTAAAATTCTGCATCGCATTATTGTTGCTAAATATGTTTCTTTAAAAGAAAGTTTAATCCAAGTTATATTTTTGGTCATTTTATTGGCTGTATTTGGAAACAAACCTTTGAGCCGAGAAGAAGTTATGAAGGAAAACAGTAGAATATTTCTATTTCATATTTGAATAACAATTTAAAGATTATCACTCGTGAAAATGCAGAATGGACATGGTCTTAACGCTAATAAAGCTATGGAAAACAATGATCTGAATATCGCAAGAAAATATCAGCACCATTGCAATATTTTAAATGCACATGAATAGGGGGCACTAAACAATGGAAACCGAAAGTAGATGGTGGTAGTAGTTAAAAAAATAAATGATCCCAGAAGAGGAGGTAGGAACCATCGTAATGCCCTGAGTAAAGGCTATTTTGAAGAACACCGAGTCAGTCATAAGCTAAATCCCTATAAGTCCTGGAGAATTATAAGAGCAGATAAGCCAGGAAATAACAGCCGGTATGCGACACAAAGCGAGCCGAAGTACGAAAACGCATTGTTGCGCTGGAGCTAGAAATACAACAAAGTAAGCGGAAGCAGCGTCGAGTGATGCAGTTACAAAGGCATCACCTTCGAGAGCTAAGAAAGCCTAAAATATAAGTGTTACACAACCGGATTTCGTAAACTATCACTGCAAGTGGGTGCTCTAATACCTTATTTGGGCTAGCAGAAATAGTCAGCAAAAATGCCAAGTGAGTCATGGCGTGTGGGAAGCATTTATGCGAGATTTTTTTGTGTTTTGTAAATGATACGGTTGATTACATGCGCAGTGGACTATCAGTGGTTGGAACATCTGTCAGGGTGATTTAATCTTGTTGTTTAGTCAGCACGGTGACTATTATTAGAAAAGACAAGTCAAAGAAATATCTGTCGGCTTTAATTTAATTATTGTTGCAATAAATGCGTAGTAAAAGTAGCTATTTGCTTCATGGGTTAATATTTTTATTTATTATTGGTTAGTGTTGTCTTTTACAGAAAATATCTAATTTTGTGTTGTTGGTTTGCGTGTAACCAAATTGGCTTTTAAATTGAGTAAATTTCTGATGCTTTTATTTTCAACTTCTGATTCGTTTTAACAAGTGGGTAACGGTGGAGTTCAACCTGCAGCCAACTACGGCGTTACAATTTGACCCCTTAATGTAAGGACCTACAAAAGGACACATTACAATATTGGTAGATTTAGAGCATACACGAACTATAAGAGCATGAAATATCTTAAACAGTTTTTGACAAAGTGTAAGACAATTCTTAGCAGAAACTGACGCTGAAACAAGGATATATCAAACAGAGGTTAATAGAAAACGAGAAGAAAACAGGAAAACTCATGAAAACACATTTATTCGCAACTATATATGTAATGCTAACATTACTGACCTCATTTGAGTGTAGGAAGTCGTACATTTTCGCCCGCTGTGTAGGTAGGGACACTGGGAATCTCTTTCATCTATTCATGCGCGTCACAACCTGTCGTATCATAATATAATAATTTTTCCAATTATTGTTTAGAATAAAGTGGTTTCGAATAAAATAGTATACATACTATTGTCCAAATATTCAAGAAGAGTGATATTTGAACGCTACGTCAGATCGTAGTTGGCCAGCGAATACCTTACTTGCAGAAAGCTACAATATCTTGCAATAAACAAGTGGAAGTAGCAACACACTGAACCAATTAAATAGAATATGCCCCACAATTGACAGTTTCCACGGAAACAAAATGGCCCGTAAGGCGTCACTCAAGGAAAACTTCGCATTATCACGTCATATACCTTTGAAAGTACCAGTAAACATTTTATATATATATTTATATATAAATATATTCGAAAAGGAGCTGGACGCTGGAAAGCTATCCGCCAACTTGAAATTGCGCAGAAGAAGATGAAAAAAAAACGCAAATCATCCAAAACATCGGATTGCAAGAAATTCTTTAATTAACCAACCCACTAGCAAAAACAAGAGGTAACGTATTTGATCCAGATGACCTGAAATGATAAACAAAGCTGGTAATGCCGTAACTTCAGCCATCATTGCGGCACCAGAGTAACAGCAAAAATCTCCCTTAACGGTTGTGGTAAAATACACGCGTCACGCAATTCAAGGGCAAGCCCAATACACAATAAAACATTTTTCAGGTTTCAAGGATTTCCAGATAACGTGATTCCGGAAATGCGTGCACTTTAAGCGATATGCGGTCACTACAGCTGTGTGAGGATAACTCTGAAAGAAATTATATTATATTGTACATAATTGCGGGAGGCCTTTACGCATGCAATCACGTACAGGGTAGGCTCTAGGTAGAGCCTGCTACATGTAGTTTACCGTTCTCGTTTTTAACGATGATTATTTTGGCTTCTTTTTTTTTTTTTTTTTTTAATATATATTAGCGAGACCAGTATACAAAATACTATACAGGCTGGTTTGTAATTAATTAGGGCATCTAATAGGCACTATTTAGCTATTGTCTATTGTTTACTGTCTTTTGGTATGTGATAATCAAAATTAAATAACAGCACTCTAACTTACTTATGTTAACATTGTTCTATATATGTTTGAATGTCAATGTGAGTAGTCGTGAGATATATCGTTCGTATAGTGTTCATTTATATTTTATATTTATGTTTAGGGACGGCCCTTCAATTTAGGTTATAATCATATTTGTTTCGCTCTTTTATTGTTTTTTCTGTGTTGTAAGGTTAATTTATTTGTGCGAAATAATTGTTTTTCCTTCTGTATGTTCTTTGAAGTCAATTTCAGCTCGAGAACACTGCAGGTGTACACTGGCTTCCTGTTTTTTCAAATAGAGATGGTTCGTAACCACGACGGGGTATTTGAAAAGTTTGCATGCATACTGAGACAGCTAGGTAAACAAAAGGGTAAATAAACTTCTTGTTTTACACTTTATATTGTTAGCTGGCATTAAGAAACCCTATCGCTATAAGGAGACACGTGTTAATACAAATTATGCATTTAGAACATTCGAAAAAGGAATTCTAGCAATAATTGCACTTGCTATAACAGGTAAGCATGATTTTAGAGATTCCAAATTATGGGCCAGTATCTCATGATAGCAGTTTCGATAATAAATCAGATTGTAGACGTATCTAGCATAAGTATTTATACGCCAAAATCTATGTTTTATTATAAATTTGATGTAAAATACACTATATCAAAAATTATCAATGGCAATGCTGATTTTTGAAAATGTCAGAGCTGAGGATCAACTATTACTAGGTACTATAATAGAACTAAGAAAGAGTAAACTTCAGGGCAGTTCATTCCACACGTAGGAATATGGCTTGAGATACGGTGAGTCGGGGTCGCCTAAATATCTCTTTCCGCAACCCAGCCAATCTGGCACAGCGTTAACGGCGTACTGGTTGATGTAGTTTGCATCACGCTTAAGACGACTGCCTTACTTTGTCTACTTCCATCACTTTGGTTTCGGTACCCAATTTTTAAAGCGACTGGTTGGACCGCAGCCTGAGCTTCCCAACCGCTCGGTCACGTTGGCGGTCCTTAATGGGACCAAATGTACACAATTTCCTTTCATTGGAAAGTGATGATGGAGCTACTTTGTTTTCTATCCGTTTTCATAACATGTTAGGTAGTTCGACGAAGCAACAAAGGCATGTATATAAGCATCTGTATGATCTGAAAGAAAAGAAAGGTTAATGAAGCACACTGTAATTTGAGAAAGAGGGGTCGTGACTAAAGTAATCAGAAAGTTTAAATGTAGAAAGGTAGAAATAAGTAATTGAGAGACAATGGTATAGACTGTTAGCAGAACATGTTTGAGGTTACACCTCTAAGTTGTGGTACTTAGACTATAATTTAGGTGGTATACGTTTACAATTTGGATAAATAACTTAGGAACGGGCATGAACATAAGTGCACTACTGGCATTTGGAGATCTGATGTAAGAAACGAACTTGCTACGTGAAAATCCTTTAAGATGGTATACTGAAATTGTAATGATAGTTGCAAAATTAGTTATGGTTGATAGTATCTCATAAGTTAATTTATATTTTGAAACGTCAGTTTTATAAATTGTTAGGAAAATTGTGGTAACTATGATGGTTGCCTTTAAAAAGATGTTGGTTTACACTGACAAGAATGTATTTTACAAAATAAGAAGACATTTTTGCAATACTCAGGAAGATAATTTCAATAAGAACATAAATTGTCAAATCTATGCCAACTACACCGATACAAAATAATTTAAATTTTGTTATTTGTAATCTACCTTTTCGGTAGTGCGGATAGCTGGTAGACTTTCTGTGGACCTTCAGGAGTTCGGAATTTAATTGTGGCGAGTCCTTCAATGTAGCCGAGATCTTCACAAAAGGTTTGAACAATATTGTATGTTGAAGGCAGTGCTAAAAATCATTCGAAAAACAAGATTAATGAGAAATAAATCAACTCATACAATTTATAATAGTTGATTACCTGAGTTATAGTGATAATTAATATCCAAAAGCGCTGTCAAATTAGAGGTCAACTAACCTATCAAGTGACATTTCTGTTAAAGACCTCTACTTTACCGAAAAATGTGAATTTGGACAGAAAGAGGCGTTACACATTTTTTACAAAAGCGTGACCTAGCTTGAATGAAAGTTGTCGTGTTTAAATATATAAAATTTCTTCTTATATCCACGCGTCATCTCAGTATATAGTAATTAGTAACATTTCTGTAAAGTGCTAATAAACAAGACATATCAGTAATTCAATCGAAGATATTGAAGTAAAATTTATTATAATATTCTGTATCTACTTTAGTGGTTAAATGTGGCTATTGCAGCACGGAAAACTGTGCTCTAATGGGGTTTCGGTCTCGTTTGACAAACTACGTAGGGTGCCTAAAACACTTCAATTTAGTAACTGTTTTTAACAATAATGCAAAAAAAATTAAATATGAGAATGAATTCGAAAAGTAAACTTAAAAAATGGTCTTGCAATGACAAATAGAATTCGCAAAAAGTTTACAAAAACCATCACTTATTAAAGAAAAAAAATAATTCAAAAACATAATTTAGTACAGTAATAGTTTGCTAAATAACATGGCAAGACTTAGTGGTTAGACTATATCGCTGTATTAGTTATAAACATTGTGTTAAATAGGATATGATAAATTTTCAATAGAATGGCTAGAACCAAAAAATCCAGAAAACTTTAAATTTTTATTGTATAAACCAATTTTTGGTGCTAATCTTTACATGTTAACTTGCACTAGCACCATGGTTACTTGTCATTATTTGTTGTAAGCAGCTTTCCATCTCTAAGCTCCAAACAACGAAATTTGGTGTCCAAAATCTTGATCATCAATGCACGCACTTGGAAGGAGGGGCAAACTGTCACAGAATGCTTATCGATGTGTATTCGATCCAACATCAAGCAAAGTGAACTTCCAAGAAGAGACTGAACAGGCAGACACAGAGGAAAAGAATCAGGACCTGCAGTTTTTGACTCATTGACTATGTTTAAAAAATTTAACCATACGTACCGTATAGAAAATCAGCGATCGTTTCTTGATCTATTTTCAAATACCCTCCCAGATTGAAATCAGTTACGTTGAGATTAAGGTCGGCGCAATCTAAAAAACAACTTTTAGACATATATTGAAAACATTATTTGTAATTTTACACGATTTCTGTAATTTAACGCAGCATTCGCAGATCAAGTTGTTGCAGGTGCATTGTGGTAGTGCATCACTACGCTTGATTCTTCGTACAGCTGGAAAACATTATGTTAACAACCGTATGTAACTTACGTAACCTGCATGTAATGCGGTGCTACATTTGGTCAATGGTAGTTTATGGATGCGTAATGTGGAGGATCAAACAATATGCTCAAGCACCCATACAAGCTTTCGAACTGTGGATTTATAGAAGAATGCTAAGACAGTAACAAACAAAGAAGTTATCACTAGAATAGGATCAGAAGTATGAACCAGAATTTCACCTCATTTCACCTGCCCAGCGACAGTAAGTACTGTTAATTTATACGTTTGTGTATTTAGATATATGTATATCTGGCTAGTTTATTTGAATTTGCATAGTTTTACTTAGGCGCTAATATGCACGCATTCGGCAGAATTATTCCGCGTTTTTGCTTCTACACTAAATTTAACAATATGACGAAAGTGTTTTACCATGGAAACGCACTTGGAGTGCCGCATATTGTGTGCAGAGGGTAATTCCTTTTGCTACATCTGCTGTGCACTAGGTTCATTTGCGGGACCGAATTAAACCAACACCCAACAATGTAAAAAGCTTTGAAGTAACGACCAGGCTTTAAGATCTGATTTACCGAGGCAGGTCACAGCGTAGTTTCGCGAGCTTGGAATACAGCCAATTTATCTACAAGCTGACAGCGTCTGCAGTAAGGAGCCACTATCCACTAAGTAGCACGACTCCCAAATCGGTCGATGCTTACTTTAGCAACAGGGAGAAGCCTGCATTAGGTGGAAAGTTACCGATTAGCATTCTTGTATGGAAAACAGATGGGTTATCTTCATAGTTTGAAAGCTGTAAAAATTGCGAATTGCATTACCTTGCATCAGTTTGCGTCTCAAACCAAGATATGTTTTAGGTCTCTTTCTAAAGCCATTGTTTGGACTCAAGTAACATCTCGCAGTGTGTTTGTATGAGGTTACCGAAAAAAACGACGCGAGCTGTTCACTCTGCCCGAATCCGGGTTTTTATGCCTGGCAATGTAACTGCGGACTTTAGTGCAGTTTAATGTTTGCGTATTAAAGACAGTTACTTAGGTGCTATTGTAGCCTTGAACAAAAACATAGTAATTTTATTTTGGTTTCACTTGTAAGTGATTGCAGCACTCACAAAACTCCCATATTATTAGTTAACACTGTTGTGTTTAGAAATGGTCAGCTATTATAGGGTTTAATCCAATCATTTCATTGCTATAAATATTTATTTAAAAAGTAATATATACTTAAGTTACATGTACTGTTAGCAAATTGGCTTCTACTTAAGTAGCAGTTTGTAGTATGCATTTTCAGTGTTATGAGACCGATTAGGTTCATTTCAAAGTTGTTTTGCGATAATTTGTCCGTAACCACAACTGGATTAAAGGAAATAAGTCGCTTGTTGTAAACTGAGCTAGCTGGCAACAAAAGGGCGAATAACTTACAAAAATAAAACTCAACGACGGCGTTATCAAACGACTCCTTACAGGAATAACTAGTCAAAATAGTAAAAACTAAAAAAGCGATATACTTTGGACACATAATAAAATAAAACATAGGGGGAGGAAAAATAAGCGGGAAGAGGTCAATGCAGAAGAAAAAGTCATGGTTTAGAAACAAACAAAAAGAACAGAGTCAAACACGGCTACTCTATTCCAAGCTACATACGATAAAAGAGAATGTAATGTGATGATTTCCAATCTCGTTTGAGAGTGAGGGAGAAAGCAAGCTTTTCCAAAAACTGATCGAGATCTTACCATTGACATCGGCGGCTACCACCAAGACTGTGGCGAACACGATCATAAGAATAACAGGTTTGTATTCCATCATCAGGTACCACAGCATGTAAACTGCGGTAATTCTACAATAAATAGGTTATTAGGTATATTATCAAATTTCACATGTGTTAAACCTATTAGTTTCTATATTTCATAGCAAAAATAATTACCAGCGAAAATAAGTTGGTTTGTCGCAAACTTCGCCACACCTCCAAATTTTCCAGAGGTTGTAAGGCTTTGTAACTGTACTTTAAAACCAACTACACTGCGAAAGCTGTAAATCAGCGAAACAGCCAAAGGAGGGGATAAGTGACTAATGATGTCAGAAGCCTAATTAAAGTGTTTGTTTGATATTTACCTTGAAAACCAGCTTTTTTTTGCTTTAACAGTCCTTCGAAGGCTACATAAGTGGACTGTGCCAAGAGATTATTAGGAATTACTTACTCTGAACAAGAATTCTCTTTGCTCCAATAAACTTGAAAGATCAGATCGTAATTAACGTTATAAACTGGATGGTTGTACTAATTTGTCCAAATTTTAGTATAGCACCTTTATCATACAATGTTGAACAAAACAACCCGAAGGTTTCCGTTAATTGTGAGTAAGATTGACCTAATTAGGTACTAATAGTTACTAAGAATCGTAACGCATATCGTTCTGGTACGTGAATATTATCAGAAGCTACGCCAAGCGAGTGTGATAACATGACGTGCACCATAATTGTTAGTTTCGACCCTACTGGCATAAATTTACCTTGTGTTTGTGTACCTACCCCCGGGTGACGATACAGAGCTGGCTTCATTTATAAACAACAAAATATTGTTAACAATAATCCTGAGGATGTTGTGCTGATTGTCGGAGATTTTAATTTACCAGATGTTGAATGGCTTAAATGCGACTCAGATCACTTAATACCTCTTGGCAATTATGCACAACGTTCGGCTGGTGCGATTGATACTTTTTCTTTTTCCAGCTTGCGACAATATAATTCACTGAAAAATAATTCGGGAAACACTTTGCATTTGGTATTATGTAATGAAACACGAGCTATCTGTGTCAATAGAAGCCCAGTTTGGTTAGTTTCCAGAAGATGTAAGTCACCCAAACTTAAATATTAATTTTAAATTTACTCGTTTCAAATAGCTAGTCAAAATTCAATTTTGTGATTTCGAAAATTCTAATTATGTAGCCAAAAATAATGACATTAATCGAGTCAACTGACATCCCTTATTTCAAAATAAAAGTACAAACTTATGTGTAAATAAATTTTATACTTTGCTCTAGTCACTGATTTATATGTATGTTCCTTGCGAATATGTAAATAAACGGCATTCTCTTGAATGGTTTTCGGCATCAACCATTAAAATAATTATAGAAAACAAGATTCACAAAACATGGCTATAGTACGGCAACCATTTGGACTAGTTAACTTTTAGTCTCTTACGAGGTAGATCAAAATTTCTTATTGAGCAAGATTAGAAAGCATACACTGATTCAGTCGAACAGACTATACACGATCATCCAAAATATTTATGGAAATTTGCACAAAATAGGAGAGATGCTCAAAATATTCCTAGCATGGTAGATTTTGGTGGTGTATCAGCATCGGGGGGCTAGCCTGTGTGCGAATTGTTTAGTAACTATTTTTCCTCTGTGTTTGAGTCAGATGATATTGGTGATGCTGTTAATGTTGATTATAATAGTTATTCAGCAAATAATAATTCAATACATTCTGTCTGTATTACAGATGCATACATTTTTAATAAATTAATAAAATTTTATCCACGTAAGGGTTGTAGTCCCGACAATATTCCTGGTTCATTACTTATAAATTGTGCATGGTATGGTATCACCATTATCTATCATCTTTCGTAGATCGCTCAAAGAGATAAATTTTCCTTCGGAATGGAAAACAGCTATCGTTGTGCCAATTTTTAAATCTGGACATATTTGTAGGGAGGAGAGTTATAGACCTATCTCTAAGCTTTCAATACTCGCAAAAGTTTTGAATCCATTGTGTATGAAACTTTATTCAACCAGGTAAGAAAATATTTGCCAACTCAATAGCATGGATTTTTTAGCGGAAGGTCAGTTACTACAAACCTAATTGAATATCGCGTATATCTATAGATTTTTGAATGAACGAATTCAGGTGGATGCCGTGTACACCGATTTCAGCGAGACGTTCTATAAAGTAAATCATCAGATTTTGGGTCGGCAGCTTGCTGAGGTTGGTGTGCATGGCGACCTGCTTCGTTGGTTTATCTCATATGTATCGAATCGTTCACAAGCTGTTAGTCTGAGATGGTATACATCAGAATACATCGACGTTAAGTCTGGAGTGCCCCAGGGATCACACCGTGGTCCTTTGCTATTCAACATTTATTTACACAACATTAATAAAGAAACTCAGTTTTGTGAAACGTCATTGTATGCCGATAACTTCGAAATTTATCACACAATTAAATCAGAATCAGATTGTTCTAAACTCCAAGAAGATTTAACTAGGTTTCAAAATTATTGTTCAGAAAATAAACTAAAATTAAATATTGATAAATGCCACCATATAAGTTTTACACGAAATAAGAAACCTATAAAGTTTCTATGCAAACTTAACAACGTATATATAAAGACAACCCAAACAATCAAGGACCTCGGTGTTATTTTTTATGGTAAACTGATTTGTGATAGCTATATTGATTGCATTACCAAAACAACTAATAGGTGGTTGGATTTCATTATAAGAATTCCAAAGCCTTTTCGAAGTCTCCAAACACACATGTGCTTATATTACTCCTACATTAATAGTATTATCAATAATTATGCATCTATTATATGGAATCCACAATACTATGTTTATGTAAATAGAGTAGAGGGGTACAGAAAAGATTTATTAAACATTTCTATATGAAACTGAACATACTGAATTTGAAGTAAAAAGTGTAAAATGAACTGTAATCGTGTAAACGCAAGTGTTCGCGCAATTAGCCCACAAAAGCTGCGTAACGCTTGCTAGATAGAATATTTGTAAATAAGACTCGGCAGTTTGCGTCGAAAATTGTCTATAAAGGGTTGGTTTGGCCTGGCCAACCACAAGCTCCAATTCCTGTCAAGGAATTAACCTGGTTCTATAGACTATAAAAAAGTGCTGTTCCAGAGTGGATTTGGCTATCTTTTTTACATTGGTCCTTCGAGCCAACAACTCCCCGGTCAAGTAGAAACTGGATTTTGATGAAAAAATCTTCAAACCAATCAACTGGAGGCTGAAGAACAGAAGTTAGGGCAACAATCAAGGGTCCTGGGACACGCGGAACAGATCCAAAACTATGGGTAAATTAAGCAACTAGACCGGATTTGCCATATCCGTAGGAAAAATTTGGAGGACTCGCAACAAGATTGGTATGTACTTTTTGGTGTATAGATTGGGGAGAAGTACAAATTGAGCCGTCGCCAAAAAGAAAACGTCCTACGTCTCAATCAAAGGAATTCCCGCCGCAGGAAAAGGCGACAATTAGTGATAGCAGCATAAGTCCTGCTAAAAATTTCCAAAGGCTTCCGCCGTGCGGCGAGAAGAATCTTCAGCGGCAATCGAACCGCTAAGAATTTGGAAATTATAAAAGTGGTAAGATACTACTTATTAAACCAGGTTTAGTTCCAACGCCAGTAAAGGCCGCAACGACATGGAATCAATTATAAAGGAGCAGAAGCAGCTGGCCGACAAAATGTGCCAGTTGCTTACAAATATGAAAAAGGATTCCGGAAGCAGGAAAAATCAAATGTACCTAGCCAAAAAAGAAGATGAATTAGAAGGATTGTGGAAGGCATTCGAGAGCAATGACATGGAACTACGAAAGCGACTTCCAGCAGATCACGAATACATTAAAAAGGATTTCTACAGCCAGGTAAAAGAAAGATTTCAAGTAATTACAGATTACATAAACGAATGGCAGGATAAACTAAATCCAGCCAGTGAGGAGAGTAACGGTTTAGAAACCGCAAAAATGGAAAACCACATCGAACAAGGAGGCAGACTCAAGAAGCAAGAAATTAAAATGCGATTATTTAGCAAAGTATTGGATGAGGCAGTGTCGGCATTAGAACAATCACAGGCGAAAATGGTCTACGAACAGAAGGCAGGCAAAATATGCGACCAGTGGGAAAACATCATGAGCCTTGATGAGGAGATTCTCGGAGGGAGCAAAAATTTGCGGAGGATTACTTCACGGATGGAGTTTACAATCAGATGCGAGAGCGTTACAATAAGGTAATAGCTCAAATATTTAACAAAATAAGTAGCATCCCGAGAAGCGAGCAGCCACGACCACGAGAAGAATTGGCCATCCCATTGCCAAAAATCACCATGCCAATTTTTGAAGAAATCACACCAATCACTTGAGGCGATTCAAAATTCGAAAAGGAAGCTAGAAGTCGCAAAGCCAATAAAAACATAGGAGTCAGCAAGAAAGCAATGGCCAGGTAAGAAGTTATCAAACAAGCATCGGTAAATGTTGGATCTGCAACAACAGCCACAAGATCACACAGTGCCCAAAATTTATTTCCATGACCAGTGACGATCGGTACCAGACCAGCAGGCTGTTTAGTCCACAAGAAAAACGAAAAATGCTGTAATTCGAACAAATGCCAGAACTGTGACAAATGGCATAATAATGCTGCATAAGGAATGGAACAAAACTCCGGTAAGAAATCCACAACAAGTAATAGCAAAACTACAACAGGAGCCAAATAGGAAATCCCAAGTGGCCACCACCACCGGACAAAGCGTGGAAGAAGTAAGCAGCCTAGTTAGCAGAAAAATCAAACATCCCAACCAGAAGGAAGTTCTGCTAGCCACGGCATTTTTGAAAGTAAAAACAGCCGGAGGATATTATGAACTGGTGAGAGCATTGGTCGATCCGCTTACAGGCATCATTTATAACTGAAGAAGCAGCTCAATGATTGGCATTACCGAGAGTAAGAATCCAAGCAGACATCATAGGGCTAGGAAAAAGCGAAGCTGAGAAATCTAGAAGAAAAGTTGAAGTGGAAATGAGACCACGATTCTCCAGCAATTTTCGAATGTTTGGGGATCTGCTTATATTGCCAAGGTTGACAGGAACATTGCCAAGAAACACAATCATGGAGAAGAAAAAGGACGCATGGGAACATTGCCTACTAGCCGATCCTACCTACAACATTCTAATAGGAGCAGATCTATAGAAAGATATACTCCTAGAAGGGGTTACGAAGACGAAACAAGGGATGATTGCGCAAAGGACAGAATTAGGATGGATCATATCTGGGGCAGTAGACACAATAAGACAACCCAATATGAGAGTGGTGAGCATGGTATCTAACCTTGAAGAAGATCACCAACTCAGGAAATTTTGGGAGATAGAAGAGGTTTTAATGGAGAAACCAATCTCACAGGAAGATCAAGACTGTGAACAACAGTTCGAGGCATCCCATTTTCGGAAGCAAGATGGAACCTATGTGGTAAACATACCGTTCAAAGAGGACCCAAGTCAATTGGGAGAGTTGAAGCGGAGAGCAGTTGTCAGGATGCTGCAAATGGAGAAACGATTCGAGACTGACAAAAAATTGGAGTCCGAATACAAGGAATTCATGAAGGAATATCTTTCCTTAGGCCACATGAAGAAAATGGATCAAGATGATGATCTGGAAAGAGGATACTACATTTCTCACCAAGCTGTCATAAAGGACAGTGATACAACCAAGTTAAGAGTAGTCTTTGACGCTTCATCCAAGTCATCAAATGGGAGAAGCCTGAACCAAATGATGCACACTGGGCCAAGGCTACACCAAAATTTAACAGATATCCTTCTGCGATGGAGGAAATACAAGCTTGCATTAACCGCAGACATCGAGAAAATGTATAGACAAATACATATAGCTGAGGATGATCAGCACTTCCAGAAAATAGTGTGGAGATACTCGAAGACAGAACCACTCCAGGAATATCGGCTAACCACTGTGAGTTATGGCACAACCGCGGCTCCATACCTAGCAGTCCGGACTCTGCAGCAGTTAGCCAAAGATAAGCAACACCGCTACCGAAGAGGGTCTCAGATAGCTATAAGAGACTTTTATGTAGAGAATCTTCTAACAGGAGCCAGTTCCGAAAAAGACGCAAGAAGCATCCAAAATGAATTGACCAAGATGTTGAAAACTGGAGGATTCAATCTAAGGAAATGGACTACCTACCAGATGCTGGAGAAAGCACCAACATCATAATAGGAGACAAGGAGGATGCGACTAGGAAAACGCTGGGAGTACATTGGTCACCAACACTTGACTTACTAAAATACAAAGTCAAGCAGCAACCAGAAAGCGAAATAACGAAAAGGAGGATTCTATCAGAAATAGCGAAGATTTTCGACCCATTGGAATTACTAGCACCAGTCGTCATAACTGCTACGTTATTAATACAAGAGTTATGGGTCGGACAGTATTCATGGGATGAAGAATTACTCAAGGATATAGAAGAAAAATGGTCGAGATTCAGACAAGCACTACCGAGGGTAGAAGAGGTGCACATTCCAAGATGGACAAACTATGAAGAGGATGTCCAAATGGAGATGCACGGTTTCTGTGATTCCCCAGAAAGCTTATGGGGCGGTGATCTACATGAAAAAATCTTTACTA
>OW679203.1:61136552-61292207 GCA_940337035.1 Agriotes lineatus
CAATTCAAATAGTTAATAAGTGAGTAGCTGCCTTGATAAATATGTTTACCTTAGTTTGACATTAAGCTACTAGTTCTCGGTCATTGATTTCATATATATAGTACAGTATACGACGCGAAGTAGTGCAGACGTTTCAATTTCGCTCTCCTAAAATTCCCCTAAATTTTCAATAATGCCTCAGTGTGACACGTGTGGAGGTAAACTCCCGGCAGAACCAGATTTTATTACCTGCGCGGGCTGCAAGAAGCAAATGGATTATCTCTGTGCTGGAGTCAGAGAATCCTCGTGGAGGAAACTTTCGGGTGAAGCCAAGGAGTCTTGGAGATGCTGCTCTTGTAAAAACAACACTGAAATGAAAAATTCAACTGATTTATCAGCTGGTGCTAGTGCAATATCTTCCGAACAACTAGAGATTATAAAATCAACCATGAGAAAAATAGTGCAGGAAGAAAATGCTAAAATTCACAATAAATTGCAGGAGTTTCAAGTTTCTTTGGATTTTTTCTCTAAACAGGTAGACGACTATACGAAACAGATAAAACAATTTGCAGAAGAACAAAAATTATTGAAAATAAATTGTGCAGAATTGCAAGCGCGAAATGAGAAATTAGAGAAAGATGTGCTTGAACTGAAGATAGCGATAGAAGAGGATAAGCAGTATTCCCGCAAACACAATATACAAATCGACGGTCTTCCAGAAATCTCCCAAGAAAATCTAGTAAGTGCAGTAATTAATATTGGTAAAACTGTAGGATCGGACATTAAAAAAGAAGACCTACAGGCGGTTCACCGTGTGCCATCTAAAGATATCAAAAAGCGACCCATTATCGTGCAATTCGGTAACAGAATGACCAGGGACGACTTTTTAAATAAATGCAAAAGCCGGAAACCCAATTCCCAGTCTGTGTATGCTGATATATCACCACAACCTCTTTTTGTCAACGAACACCTGACACCTTATTTTAAGAAACTGATGTTTGAAGCAAAAAACAGGAAGATAAATAATGTGAAGGTATACAAATACGTTTGGTTCAAAAACGCTAAACTTTTTGTGCGCAAGACTGACAACAGTAATATTGTACGTATTTTATCCATCAATGACCTGTAAACTTTATGTTTTGCGCTATTTTAAATTTTTCGTATAAATGACTGTTTACAATGGCTTTCTCAGTGTACTATCAAAATGTTCGCGGTCTTCGCTCAAAAACTAGTGATTTTAAGTCACAGGTGCTGGTTAACAATTACGACGTAATTGTGCTCACAGAGACCTGGCTTGTTCCATCCATAGATTCTTCTGAAATTTTTGATCCCCGTTATGTAGTTTATCGCAGAGATAGAAATTATCACATCACTGGCCAAAAGTACGGCGGTGGAGTTCTAATTGCAGTATCCGTCAAATTTAGATCTATGCTTATTGCCGATTTCAACTCTAACGCCGAGGACTTATGGGTAAAGCTGACGCTTTCGCTTCACAATAACCACAAGTGTCATGTATTTTTATGCTCGGTTTACATTCCACCTTCCTCGAAACAAGAAGTTTACGAGTCTCACTTTGATGCACTTAAAAATCTTTACGTATCGTCGAATCGGGATAATTATTTTTTGATATGTGGAGACTATAACATTAACGACATAACTTGGGTTCCTAGTGATGGTGAAGGTGCATCGCAATATCTCAACGTAACATCTTTGGCTTCGCGATTTTTGACGGAGACTATGTATTTTTGTGAATTCCAGCAATACAACGTTGTCCCAAATTGTAACGATAAATTTCTGGATTTGATATTGTCTAATATTTTTATAAACGTAAAATCTAGTTCAAATTATAGTTTAACAACCGTCGACGCCTATCATCCACCTCTAGAGTTTACTTATTTGAACATTGAATTACAATCCGAAATGCCTTCTGTTAACTATAAAAAGTATCGTTTTGATAGAGCAAATTATGACAACATAATTGAGGATCTAACTGTAGCTAATTGGTCACTAGAGCTAAATATCTCAGATGTGGATGTTGCCGTTGACAGATTTTATAACATTATCAAGACCAGTATAGACAAAAACGTGCCTCAATACATTTTAAATACACGATCAAAATTTCCTACGTGGTTTAGCGGAGAGTTAAAGCAACTTATAAAAAGTAAAGATAAATACCGAAAGCGTTACAAAAGGTTGGGTTATCTCTCTGATTATCAGAGATTCTCGGATTTAAGAAAGGAAATTAAACTAAAAACAAAGATATGCTACATGAACTACATACATACTACCGAAAACAACATAAAGTCAGAGCCAAAGAAATTTTGGTCCTATGTTAAATCTAATTGCTATTCTTCTACTCTACCTAATGTAGTACAACTTAACGATAATATTGCATCGGATCCACAAGCAGTTTGTAATTTATTTAGCGACTTCTTTTCCTCGGTCTTTGAACCAGCAGATAATAGTATTGTTGGTGAATTGGTGGTTAATAATAATTCAATTTCAGACAATATGCATTTACTTCAATTTAATCAAGAGGCTGTCAAAAAGAAGTTATTAAAACTGGACTGCAATAAATCTTGTGGTCCCGATGGTATTGCTCCCTTATTTATAAAAAGATGCGCGCACGTTTTAGCCTATCCGCTAAGCATTATCTTTAACAATTCTTTGAAAAGAGGTGTCTTTCCTAGTATTTGGAAATTAGCGTATATTACGCCAATTTACAAGTCTGGTGATAAGTCCTGCGTTAGCAATTACAGACCAATATCAAAGCTTTCAATATTTGGAAAATGTTTTGAAGCATTAGTTAATGAGCATCTCTTGCAGCACATATCATCTGTCATATCTGAGCAACAACATGGATTTATCCCAAATAGATCCACTACTACTAACCTTTTATGTTTTGTTAATGATCTTGCCGATGGTTTAAATAGAAAAACACAGATTGACACAATATACACAGATTTTTCAAAGGCTTTTGATAAAGTTAACCACAACATCCTAATTCGAAAATTAAGTCATTATAATATATATAATCCTGCTATTAATTGGTTCATCTCTTATTTATCAGATAGGCAACAACTAGTTGTTATTAATGGTTTTAAGTCGAACTTAAAGATGGTCACTTCAGGAGTACCACAAGGATCTCATTTAGGCCCTACATTGTTTTTAATATTCATTAATGATCTATGTGATAAGTTTACGAGCAACTACCTATTATATGCGGACGACCTAAAACTATATCGAAGCATTGATTCCATTTCTGACATCAAGCTTCTTCAGAGCGATCTCGATCAGCTCAGCGACTGGTGCTTTAAAAATAAACTATTTCTGAATCTTGACAAGTGTACTTTCATTCGATTCACAATTAACAAAAATATAATACAATCAAGTTATTCTATAAACAGCATAAGTTTGCAAAATGTTACGACTGTAAGAGATCTTGGAGTACTGCTTGATAATAAATTAACGTTTACTGCACATATTAACTCGACAGTTGCAAGAGCATATAAAATGCTTGGTTTTATTTTAAGAGTAACAAAAAATTTCGTGGATATTGAAGCTGTGAGGTTGCTATATTTTACTCATGTTCGTTCTATTTTAGAGTACGCCAGCGTAGTATGGTCACCCTGTTATGCTGTACATATTCAACGAATCGAATCTGTGCAGCACAAGTTCACGAAGTTTATTTGTTATCGAGCTAACATTGCCTACAACAATTATACCGACCGTTTAAACAGTTTAAACATGTGTAGATTAAAAGATCGAAGAATCTTGTTGGACTTTTCATGTCTTTACAAACTTCTTAATAACCATTATAATTCCAACCACTTAATCGGTCTTATTAATTTTAATGTTCCTCAACGTCATTTGCGCAATTCTCTTGTTTTTCGACCACAAATTTCTCGTATTAATACTCATAACTTTTCACCTTTAATAAGACTAACTAGAAACTATAATGAATATTTAAACAACATTGACTATTTTTCCTTGTCAATTTCAACATTTAAAAGTATCTGTAGAGCTAAAATCTCTGCTAGATTGTAGTTTCCTTCCTTAAAGTGCCGAGAGTCTCGCTGTACTCATTTTTAATTTTTCATTTTTAATTTTAGTGTTTATTTTCTATTAATTTTGTATATTACGCAGAAGGGGTCGAGAGGTTGATTGCATTATATTTTTGGAAGTTTCGTCTTTAGAATTAAAAGTTACAAGTGCAGTCAATTTTTCGGCAACATGCAGATGTACATGCTCATTCTAAATGTATTTTCTTTTGGCCAATCAGTAATTGGACTTTGTCTGTTGATTGGCCACGACTTTGTTAAATAAATAAATAAACAATGGGCATAGAGGTGTAAAATGAGGATATAGTTTATCACTTTACCTGTTTTACTTTTATTTAAAAAATCTTGTACAGGACGAAAAAGTTGTTGAAATTGGAGGGAAAATGTAAATATTATAAGATGCGCGGACGATATGACCATATTGGATAAAGACATCTAAGATTTACAGCGAATGCTAAATAAAGCAGCTGACGACCAAATTTGTAGGAAAAATAGAAATAGGCCAAATGAACTTAAACGGAGCTGAGGTAGGCGTAGATAAAGTTGAACATTTTGAAATAATTCGACAGCTGGCGTAATGAAACAGCTCAGCCTTGATATTTAAAGAAATTCTGACCACGAACAACATAACTATTAATGAAGTTTATGAAATTCTACATTTGATCAGTTCTAATATACGGATGTGCAACGTGATCAAATAAAGTTACCACGATTAATCGTATTGAGACGTTCAAGATATGTTGAGAAGATTGTGAAAGAAGAGCAATTAAATAAAAAGATATTACAAATAATGTACAAACAAGGAGAGTTCTTAAACACAACCGAAAGAAGACAGTGGAAATAGTTAGATGATCTACTACGAAACATGAACTACTCCGTTTAATTCTAAATGCAGAAGCTGAAAGAAAAATTAAGAAGCAGAGAGAAAATGCGGTGTATGAAATGCACAACAGTGGATTAGGCTGACAGCCGAACAGTTAATTTATACAACTCAAGCCGAAATAATATCAAAATAGTGATCGTCTGCGCCGGTATCCAAGCAGAATAGAGAACACAGAAAATGCTTTATAACAAAGCAAATAAATCCTACACAAGTGCCCTGTTAGTACAAGCTTTGATTGCCTACTTTCAGTGGCGCCATTTTTACATAAGTGCTCTTAACTATTTAATTTTATTCTGTTGTAACTTTGTTCCAGTTTACCTGTAAACGTATCGTATACAATCCATTATTATATGTTAGAGTGAAATATATAGTGCACTATACAGGGTTTATTTGTTAGGTCAGTTTAAATTGACGCCGCCACTGACGTTTTATGCACACGGCGATATTTTTCCTTCATATATTCTTAGTATTTCTCTATTTCATGTAAATTCTGACAAATTAATGTTTCTCTCGAAATAATGGCCTTATAACTTGTCATGGGCTAGTAAATTAATAAATAAACAATAATAATCTTTTTCGTTGATCTATTATAGTGTCCAAACAAAACTAATGTGCATCGGGTCACTCATGACCCATTTCCGGGATTCGCGCAAATAAATTTACTTTGACCGACATAAGAGTAAAGAGAGTACCACTGTAGCTGGCTCCTGGCTGTATGTCTCAAGAATACAACAAAATACGATTTTAGCTTTTATTTTATTAAGAACTATAGCTACAATAGACGAGAATAAAAAGATGAACCTGTAAGTTTCGAGTTTTTCTGAATTTATACTATGTTACAGAAAATTATAGAATGGTTTTCCGTCTTTGTTACATTTTCCAGAAGCAGAAACACAGCCAGGAACCAGCTAGAAAGATGTGGTTATAGCTATCTTTCGATATAAATCTTCGTTCATCTCTCCTTCTGCATTTATGCTGGCTTTAAGATATTTAAATAATACTATCTTCTTTATACTTATATTTTTTCAACGTGTTCTACATTCACTGCCGTATTTATATATTTTGCTTAGTCCTTGAATCCATGTGTTGCTACGGTCAAAAAGCGCCACGCTTTGTTTGCGAACTAAGGTTAACTTTCCCGTCAAGCAAATTATTGAACCCTTGTTAGGACGTAACCAGCTCATGTCGTCGATTATTTGCAGGTTGTTCTTCACAAGTGCGCGCCATGTTTCGCTAACTGTGCACTTGACTTCCTTTCTCTTTATTAGCATCCATTGAGTTTGGGACCGATTGATAGTAATTTGTGAAAAAAAATGTTTGCTCGTTCATTTGCGATATCGCGGACCGGTATGAGTTAATTTAACGGGGTTTATTGACTTTTGTCTACCCAAAGTACTTGATTGTGGATTGGTATGCTTATTTTCTCTTGGTTATTATTGTAATTAGGCACTCTCGCTACCAATCTGTAGAGCCGGCCCTAGAGTCGTTAAGGGTCATGCTACTAGTTTGGCGGCCAATTTGCAAAGCCACTGCGGAGGCCCGGTTATTAAGTAGAGGTTTTTACTATAGCAAGTCGTCCCTCCAATTCGTCCAATAGCCCAACGGTTTATGTGGTTCTTATTTGAAGCTGGCCATAGTAATTGAATCTGATTACAGTGGGGCTTAAGTATAAAAGTTATTTGCTATTCGTCGCAATGTTAAGTGCATTTGCTACCTTTTTGTTGTTGTTTCCCCAAGCTAATTTATTTGGTTGTAGTAATTGTATTTTATGTAAGCCTACCTAGCTCTGCTACACTAAATATGACCTGAACAATTCGTCTTAATTCACTCCATCATATGCGGTTTTGATTAGTATTTTATAACTTCTATTAAATTATGGGTACAGGGAAACTGGATGTCACAATTCTTAGATGTTAACTATCTTGCACGAAATTTGATTATGCAGATGAAAAGAATGCGCTTTACAGAAGAAGAAATATACTAAAAGCTACGCCTAGTGTTTAGGTATTTTCGAGTATACCACGCCGAGATTTTCGTTTCGATGGTTGCTAGCGCGGCTTTGCAAACCTTCACTGGTTACGTGCGAACCCTTTCGTTTCTCTATTTTTAAAGAGCAATGAACCGCTGATTCTCACTTTATTCGCAAGATTTTTGTGTGCTTTGTGCAAATGTTACTATAGAACATCTTTGCTCTTACGTTTTCATTGATTTGATGAGGGCGACTTGTAAGTCCATTTTCCCCGTATCTATGACGGATTCGATCAGCGGTGTGATCTCAAACCCGAAATGGTTTCAGCCCTGATTCTATCCGAGGGCCTTTTTTCCTGCATCGAGATTTGGTATGCAGGCTTTGATTTCGTTTTCACGCACTATAGCAGCTCTCTTAGTATGACGTGGTGCCCCCCTTGTACCTGTGATTAGAAGTTTTGAGGTTTGGTTCATTTGGTTGCTAGAGAGGTTGCACACAGAGTATTTTGGCGTCGTTGGATGCTGGCGAGTTAGGTAACCTTTTCGAATCAGGTTCTCAAGCAATAACCTTCTCGACAGAAGCCCTTTAGGCCTCCTAAAATTTTTATCGGGGTATTTGCGCGTCAGTTACCGTTATTTTTCACTGTTTTCTAGCATATTACGTGCCGATTTGTTATCTGTATGTATTTGTTTGATCACGCAAGGTTAGAATGCTGTGACAAGTGCACTCTGTTTTATTATTGTTGTCGACCTTTAGCGATATGTATTTCGTAATTTTATTAATGAAGAAATGCTAAAGTAGCATATGCTAAAGGGGATTTTTATACTGGGTGTGTGCGGGTAAGTCATGCACAGGCAAAATGCAATTTTAAAAATTAGGAACGATCAACTCTAATTTTGAACCGCATAAAACATTATTATGAGTGTCTTGATAACAAGGCAGTACAAAAACTCTGCTTGTTTTGACGTTTAGTCGAATTTATCTTTGAACTATCATTAGCTCTGAACAAATGTCTCTATAATGAATAACTATTTATAAAAAAAATCTTAAAAATATTTTATGTAACAATGTTTAAGACAGCAGTGCCACGGTAAAACGAACAACGTTAGCATGTGACATAACGGCAGATATAGTCAATGTTTCGTATTTTTTTACAATACTTACACCCTGTATATATTTTACTATAAAATATATCACAATTTGCTACATTCCACTTAATAAAAACCCGTTTATGGTTTATTCGTAAACGAGTTGATATCAAATTATTTCGATATAGACTGAACTTTTGAGTTTCTGATGCATATTTGTTGTATCCAAGACTCATTGATGAACTTTGTAATTATAATGGATTTAGCTTTTGTAACAGAACCCACGCCATCTACATTGTGGCCCTCGAATATGCCCATATCTTCGTATCGAAGCAGAATGAAACTAATAGAGACAAAATCTGACTCTATGCATGCTATTTATTAACTCCAAGGATGCATATGCTACTATAAGATAAGAACAGCTGCATATAACAATGACAAACTTTTATATACCGAACAAGTTAGCACGACTAACACGAATAACATTAACAGAAACAGAATATAAAGTAGCAGTTGATGAGATAGTTTCAAGTAGCTTTAACGTAAACCCTGAATTAAAGCAACACGACCCAATACCTTCCACATTGTTTAACCTTTTTTCGAAAAACACTTTACGAGAAAGCTCTGTACATACTACAAGGGTTGATATGTCAGCATAAACATCAATATGCAGCATATGCTGACAAGATTGTGTTGTAATTTGTCGGCCACATTACTCGAGCTGATGTTTAAAAAATGTATTGTTCAAGGAAAATCTCTCGGCAAACGAAGACGAGGCAGATCATCGCTGCGCTGGCTAAACACTGTTGAGAAACTTTTCGAAGCAAATATAGAACGCCGCGACTAGACAATACGTCACATCCATGATCACTATGCCTGTCAAGACGGAGAAATTAGAGGACAGAAAATTAAACTGGAAAAGGTGTTTAAATGACTGGTAGAAAATTCTGACTAGTATGGGTTAAAAAGTAACTAAGAAAGAATAAACTGCATAGACATGAAAGGAGATAGTAATCTAATTGGAAGCTGAAAATAGGACTGACGAATACAGCTTACAAAGGTAATAAAAAGTTGCATTTCCTGGTCTCCGACTAACAGATAATAATAAGGCAAATAAAGGTTGAAATGGATAAAATTTTTGTTATGCCAGGTTAAAAACCAACGCCGTTATAGGCTTTCGTAGGCACACGGCAAAGGGGTAAAGAAACTGCAAGAATCGATTTCAAGCGGAAAGTAGATCAACCATCGAGTAGGAATCTGGTGCGTATACTCCTTGTCATGCCAATCTTGGTAAATTACGACCTTTGTCGGATATACCCAGCTTTCCGGAGAGCAACTTTCCAATCTAAAATTGCAATTTCATCTCGTTTAAGTGCAGTAGAATTTCATATCAATCTCCAGCCGCATATATTTAAAGAAACCGTCGTGTCGTTCCGCTGACGTATTGTATATCAACGCTCTGTATCCCGACGCAACAACGGCGAAACATCTCATTACCAGCTCGTAGATCGATACCGACGCCCGTAGTCAATCTTTGAATTGCCGGTGTTACACGCAGCCATAAAAGGTATCCCGTCAGCACCCGGTGACCAAGACTTCTCTCGATCTTCGCATCTTGCTTACGATTGAATTAAGCACAAGCGAAGTCGAACCAGTTCATATTGCATGTGTGGTTTATAGCATGCGTAAATTATACGTAAGTTTGCCGTTGTGCAGTATGCTTGGGGCGCATTTCAGTTCGAAGTACAATAACGCCCTAAGCGCTTTATAACAATTTATCAATATTGTATTATCCTGCAGAAGCTGTATCACAAGCAAATATCTGCTAAGAACATTGCTTGTTGCGGGACGTGTGTCACCAGCAGATAGAATTCTTAAGGATTGTTTTTACCGTTTTTTGTTGCCCCCATAAGAATGTTATCGTAATGAAGTTCTTAAATTTACTGAACGATTTTCGTATATGTAGCGACATTCAGTTACGTGAAAAAGTCCCACGCCCCTCACGTTGAGATACTGAACCCCTTAAAGCTTATTATCTGTCGCAAACGGGCTTTCTCGATCAATAAGGCTGCACAGATGTAAGAACGTTTTTAAGATTTTTAAGAAAACCTGTCATGAGCAAGTAAGTTAAAAACACACAGACCTGTTACTCGACCCTTGCACTTTACGGCAACGAAGTGTGCAACGAAAATTAAAAGAGAGAAAGGAAAATAAAGTGGAAAATGCATAATTACTTCACGGGGAATTTTGGAAGAAATAAATAAAAGAAGATATGGGATTACATATTAGACTCAAAATTGTGACACCGGTTAAAGTGTAACGATTAAAGTAGTGGAGCACATAATTGACTTAGTAAAACTAGAGTGGCATAATACGTTCTAGAGACTTGCAGTCACTCAAACATGACAAGAGAGGCTAAGTCATAAAGTGATTATAATACATTTTAAATATTTAGCACTTTGTACTATTGCATAACAAATGCACTTCGTAAAACCAAATAGTAGGAATTTGGAGCGCAAACGCATGCTCTAAGTTTTTCCTTTGGTTAGATATCGATAAAGTAAGAATATATCAACCTAAAAGCAATTGTCTGTCGAGAAGACAACATAAAAGAGAATTCGCATTTTTCTTATTTCCCTTGTGCATTATATTATACTAGCAAGATGCACGTTCTTCGTACGGAACACAAATTTTTGTTTCTTCTGTTAAATCTTAAATGAATTCTGGGGTCTCCCCCTCCTTCTCACTCAATACGCTAAACTAACAAAGGCTGCAAAACAATATTGTAGGTAAAAAGAAAACAATATTCTCCGAAAAAAGTTCTCCTTAACTTTTTTATTATTCACGTACCCCCTGGAAATGTGTATGTAATTGTATAGATTGATAAAACTATAGTTATAGTGTAACAATGATACCCAAGATACCCATTTCCACCACGTGGGGATGGAATTTCAGAAATTCTTCTATTTTATTCTAAGAGATATTGAGAAATTCGTGAAAACACAGTTTACCCCTTTTCACCCCTTAGATGTAAAATTTCTAAAAATTCTTTCATCCCATTGTATCTTGAAATGAATCCAGAGGGGAAAAAATTAATAATTTTAACTTCCTACCCCTTTTCAGTTTTTCTTTTTTATCGCTTTAGGGGTGAAATTTAAAAAAACCTAAAACCCCTTTCTAAAGATTTGAAAAACACATCTATATGACAAAAAAAGAATGCTCTAACTCAACAAACACAGGAGATACAATAGGTTTTATAATTCACCCCGAATGCACATTGGCACCTTTAAGGGTTTATTAGGGCAAAATCCTGAAATGTGGTTTTACTTATTGCCTTGGATACCTATGCAAGCAAACACCAAGAGTATATCTTATCGGGTCTAAGAGATATTGAGGAATTCGTGAAAACACAGTTTACCCCTTTCACCCCATTAGGGGTAAACTTTAAAAAATCCTTAAACCCCTTTCTAGATATTTTAAAAATACATTTATATGCCAAAAAAGAATTTTCTAACTCAAGAAACATAGGAGATACGAAGGGTTCTTTAATTCACCCCGAATCCATATTTGCATCTTTAGGGGTAGATTAGGGCAAAATCCTGAAATACGTTTCTAGGCATTTGCGTTGAAAATCTTTGCAAGTAAACACCAAGTCGATATCTCATCGGGTGTAAGAGATATTGAGGAATTCGTAAAAACGCATTTTACCCCTTTTCACCCCCGTAGGGGTAGAATTTCAACAAATCCCTTCTTAGCACTACCTTACGGAACAAATTGAACCTTTCACCCAAATCTCCACTTCGTAGTGCCAGTGGTTACTGCTTTGCGTTGATTAGTCAGGGTTGTGACTTTCCTTTATATATGTATAGATTACCGTAGTTTAAAAGATGCACAAGAGCAAACAAAATGCTTTCATTGTTAGATATATGCACGTAAAAGGTGAACATATCTTTATAAAGCTCTGAGTTTTATAGAGCACAACCCTTTCCAAATAAGAACTAGGTTTAGGACGTTTTATTGTCGAATATATAAAAATGCGTTGTAAACGAAAACGCAACGAAACGGCGGATACGAAGTCATATTTAAGTACTTGGGAAAAGCGTTAAAACACACCACGCATAAAACGCCAAGGCGATAAAAAAGACAAAAACGGACAGCGGATATTGCATCTACGTGTTGACAAAAATATAGAATCGATTAATATGAGCCATACGTAAACATCAAAAATTATTTTCAAACTTTAACCACGGCTTCAACTGCTACCCCACTAGGAAAATTGATTACAACTGTGCAACAAGTGCAAAAATCGCAGCTTGTAGTACAATATAAAAAAGTAAAATGTTGTTATTACTTGTTAGTTAGTTGCAGTTTCACGTTAGTGTATCATACACATTCTTAATAGCCTCAAAACAAAACTTTTTTGTAAGTTAGTCTTATTATAACATCCGCCACGGACTTGCACGTTAGTTAACAACCAACTGCTATTCTGATGTTATATAGTCGAGGTCCTCTTGAACTTAAGCACAAACGTAATAATAAGGGACACTCCGAAAAAAAAATACATCTCTCCAAATACACATTTTATAGAATCCATAAATGCCACAAGCTGTAATTAAAATTATGTTATAGTAAATTAACGTTTTCAATTCAACTGGAAAATGCAAACAGAACAAATATTTACCGGTTTGGACAAACATTGCGCTGAACCCATACTTCCCCAAATATCATGTAAATTTTTAGTATTTGTGGTTGGCAAATGGAAATGCTAATAATACAGGATCACATATTTACTTCGGCAATAAAGTCATTGGCTAATAATTGCAATGCACCAGATAAAAACTATATCAAGCTGTATGGCATTATTTAGATGCTAATATTGATATAAAGAATTACGTTCCAGCTAATGCTTTTCCATTCCATTATATTTATTATGTTTAATAAAAAAAGTACAACAACCTATTGTTTACCAAAAATTGAGTAGCAAATGAAATAAGAACACATATTTGGCAATAGAGCACTTCCAAGAAATAAATATCAACTGTACAATTCAATTTTATGTAATTAAATTTTAATCAGGCTGTTGACACTTCTTATACTAACACAGGCGCTTTATTAACGCAAATGAACTATTATATAGCAAAATATTTTAATAAAAATTATTTTTCAATTAGTTTTTATTTCAGAGAAGATGCTTTTGTACGCAAGCTAAGCGTCATTATCTACTCTTAACTTTGACTTTATAAACTTTGAAAATTTCTTTATTGAGATTTATACTTAAAATTCCATAAGGTTGGGTTAAGTTTACACGACGCCCTGAAGCAAAATTACATTAACATTTCAGAATGACACGCAGTTTCCCTTCCTCATTCCACCAAGTAAAACTTTATTTTTGTGAACACAAAAGCCCATACGCTAGCTTTTTTATGGCCACAAACGCAACTTCGCTTATTATAACCATAAAGTAGTAAAACCATTGCTAGAAGGATCTTGTGAAGTGTCATATTGTTGTTTTGGTATTGCAAATGCGCTTCGAAAAAGTTTTAGTTGTCAAGGTTGAACCTGAGTCTAATTTCAACACTCGTCTAAATGTGTTTCAACACTAACAAAAAATACTCCGGCAGTGCTAAAACTAGTACTAATTTAAGCCTTATTTCGAGCTCGGTAGCATCACAGAATTTTCAAAGTATATTTGTATACGGTCGCGGTAGTACTGCTAACAAATATCGCATTTAAATCTATGGTAATTGTATATTAACTTTTATTACACACTTGATCCTAAAGGTACGGTCTGTATGTAATAGGTTAAAATGGCCTATGATAATTTCTAATTTCACTTGTTTAATAATTTTCCGTTCATTGTTTGCCAGAAGAGCAAGCGGCAATAATTTTATTGTTTAGTACACCACCTGGCGATTAGAGAAGAGCTTTTTTAGGCGCTAACCTGCCCTTATTTATAAATGAACCACGCCGCGGGAGGCCTCTAAGTTTATAAAAGGCGTTGCGTGAATTATATTAGTAAATAATTTTTTTGTGGAGCTCCTTATGCAGCTTCGTTTCAATTAGGGTGTAAACTTCGCTGCATCGATTCCAAGCGCTCTATTTAGTCAAATCCCTTTTTCTAGCTTACGTAATTCTTGTATACTATTTACTTAATGCATATTTTGTGAAAGCTTAATTAATGTAATTTAACGCAGCTTTCCACGACCGTTGTCCACATTGATAGCTTCTTCCGGTTTATCCCGTAGTCGTCGATCTAAAGTTGATATTTTGCTGCTCATGCTGTCAGCTCCTTCAAAAATTTTCTAAAGACTGATATTGGTGTATCTTGCGCCTGGTTGTAAGCGCTTCGAGAGCTTGGTTTAGGTGAGTGAATGTGCAGTTACAGCGAGTTTTGGCGGTGTTTTTCGAAGAATTCATTACTGGCCGTCTTAGAGTGAAGTAATGTTTGTTGGGGTGGTTAGTGCGGGTTCTCTTTTTGATTTTGATGACCTTCTATTCTGCAAATTTCCGACGGCCTGTTGGGGCATTCTTCTCCACTACATTGGGAGATCCAGTTTTTCAGAACTAACACATATACAGGTCTCGACAGTTTTCTGTTGTTTCGTATGAGAATTCCGCACCTGTGATCATTGGACTTCGCACAGCCCCGACGCTTCAGGCAACGACACGTCTGCATTTACGGCGAGCGGCGGACAAGAATCGACGCAGTCAGGGTAAGCTAACCAATCAAGGTAGTGTGCGCTATTTTTAATTAATAATTCATGTTACTTGCCAACCGCCAGCGAATGTTGTTTATAAATATTCATTCGTGTTACATGCCAGTTGCCAGCATAGGCTGTTTATAAATATTCATTCATGTTAAATGCCAGCCGACAACTTAGGCTATTTCTAATTAATCATTCATGTTACATGCCAGCCACCAGCGTGGGTCACTTACAAACGATAATTCATGCGCTTAATCACCAACCGCTCGGTTGGGCTGTGCGTAAACTCTAACCAACGCTCTTCAAGGCAAGTGCGAGCCAGTTGCGTTGGGGCAGTGTACCAATTGTTACAATTCCTGCCATATTTTAAAAGTAAGGCGACCTTCCAGCTAAGCTTTCAGCCGTACTGCCCATTTATTAGTTTCTATTTTCTGTTTACGTTGACGACGTCGGCGCTGTTGTAGTGTGGTAGACCAATAGATCGGTTTACTGTGCGTGTTGCTTTATATTTTTCTCTACGGACCTGTGCATGATTATTTACAGATTAAATTATACGCTGTGCCAGATTTATTTACGGTGGTGCTTGGAAGGAGTTCTTAAGCGTCGCAGGTAAGACTGCGCTCGTCGCCGCAGTATTGGGAGTTGTTAAACTGTGCACAAATATTCTACTCCCGTTTAGCTTCGCATTTCGCGAAGGCATAAAGTTGAAAGGTAGGCTCATTGATTTTACGGTGGGTCTATCTTAGCATTTTCGTTCTTCTTGATGAAACCGGGTGGCGCTCAAGTAATTTTGTCATAGTTTGCCTTCCCTTAGGCTGTTGCCCGTGGGTAATCTCTTGTAGGGCCACCCCTCGCTCCACTGTAGTTTAGCTGGCATATCTTGTTACGGGCAGGGCATTGGTCCTAGGTGAGTCATTGCCCCGATTGTGAGAAATATCGTCCGCGCTGGAAGTTTAGCTTCTACGTGAATTTTTGTATGAGCCGGCGAGGTGTCGTAAAAGTCGTTTTAGACCGTAACAGCATGCTTTTGCAGTGCCACACCGAAGGCGTCGCTACTTCGACCGATGCGCACTGATTAGTCGGGCTAGACTAATTTTATATCTTCAAACGCTGCATGAAATCGCTATTCTAAACACACTGGATAGACTGTAGCTTTAGTATCTTCAGTGTTAATAAAAAGTAGTCTCTCATATATGTCTGACTTTCAAGAATATAGATCCTTGAGATCTCCGAAAGACCTTTTTCTCTTTTAAATATTTGTATTCACACAACAAACCAGCCTAATTGGATTCTAAACAACGTATACCAATTATAATATTTACATTTTTATTAATTCGGAAGATATGGCACTTTATAATTTATAACCCCTGAAAGTTATTTTTATAACGTTTACGAGGTTTTTGGATTTATAAAATAGTATATATATAAAATAGATATTGAAATGAATTTTCCTGTAACATAAGTAAATATAGGATAAGCGCAACGGGTTTTTTTTCCAATAGACTGCACTGCTTTTCTGCAGTGTGGAATCTGCACTGATCCAAGCGGTCATTCGCGGTAAGAATACCTTAACGGCAATCGACATAAACATATATTTATTTACTAACTCCGCAGAATATGTTCAATGTGTTATATATTTGAATAAGCAGATGCAGAAATCAAGTGTAAGTTACAAATGTGAGAAAAAACAAGAAATATATATTAGTTTTGTCGCATGCTATAATAATTCTAAATCAAATGAAAGGATTTCGACAATATCTGCTTCAGAATCGAATTTAGAAATGAGCACCTAACGATCGGAAAAGGCAAAAGGGACGCCGAAAAAATAATAGAATAAAATTGCTTAAAAGTCCTAATTAACAAACGTTTAGGGAGCCTGGTTCTGTAACGTACTGTGATACACCCCACAAAACTGTACGGGGTAGTCAAGACACTGGGAAAAAATAAACGAAAAAGAAATAAACACTAAAGAACAACAAAAGCTAGGGCCGAGCATAAGCGACGTATTTATTTAAGCAGGCCGCAATACGCAACATTACCATCGCTTAAGAAAATATAAAGCGTTCAACGAACAAATAGCACTATACGAGGTTTTATTGTAGACGCAGAAGGATTTAGTTAATTAAAGGCGCGCGGTATCGGTTAGGCGAAAATTGGGAACCCTGTTTGAAGTGAGCAAGTCTTCAGGTTCAAAGCTATTAAGTAGCTAGATTAGGACTGACTCCGAATTTCGGTTATGCGACGAGGCTTCATCAAATAAACGCAATCATAAGAAAGGTAGAGCTTATCGTACCCAACAGAGTACTGCCTAAAACTGCGTGCATCAGTGAAATTAAGGCGATTTGCCCTTTTCACGAAAAATGAATAAAATATAAAGTTAGAAAGTAAAGTAAGGCAAGTAAAATTTTTATGCAACAAGTGATTGCTTAAATATAATGGTGGGTAAAAGTAAAGTAAAGTAAAGTTCAAGGGACTTTATTTCATGTCCTGAGACACGGCGAGTCAGAGTCACCGAAATGTCTCTTTCCAAAACCTAGTCAATCTGGCATACTATTGACGGCGTACTAGGTAATGCGGTTAGCATCACGCTTTCGACGACTGACGACTGCGTCACTTTCCCTACTTCCACATCTGTGATTTCGGTACCCAATTTTTGCTGCCCGCCAGTTGCCAGATGTGGGGATTGAACCCCGTACCGTGGCACCCCAGACTGAACTCCCTAACCGCTCGGCCACGTTGGTGATTATAGCAGTAGGTAACCTCCATTAATAATGTAATTCAAAAACTTACACGATTTCTGTTGAAGAGCTCAAGACGAGAGCGATAGCTGCTGCCCCAGGTATGCGAGAAGATACCTCTGGCCTCGCCGGCCAGGTTTATCGAAGAACAGGAGATCTATTTCACGTAGGTACTAATCAAGGGCTCAGGGGATATCCTATATCTCAAAATGGCACAGTTCCTTCCCAACCTGCGATATGCAAATGAACAGGTGAAAGGTACAGAAGGTGTCACAATCAGTATATGCGATTATTAGAGATTACTCAAATCTTTATTAAATGTTACTAGAAGGCCTAAAGTAGATCCAGTAAACGGCATATCGCGTGAAAATTAGGCTGTAAGTTGTTCAGTACCTTAGATTTCGCGCGGTCAAACGGTAAGTTGCTTCTGAAATACCGTTAAATCTTGAATTGATCGGACAGCTACGGAGAGTTAAAAAACCATTGCACCAATTTTGTATCTGATTAATGATGATTTTAGAAATGTTTGCCTTAAAAATGCATCTTACGGCATCGCAAGTAAACTAAAGGCGAAACATTTTCAAAATTTGAACAGGAAATAGCTCCATCTGAAGTTTTGCGTTACAAGTTTCGAAAAGAGGAAAATGTTAATCAAAAATCATAAATTACCAAGAGTACATTGGCAATCCATATGCACAAGGACTTTCCAAAATTACAAATTAATTAAGCAACGACCTCAACAAATTCTTAAGAGTACTGTAATAATGGATAAAATTAAGACCATCATACGTAAATAGAAATAGAAATAAGTCGCAGCACTCCCAGTAAATAAAAAAAGAAAGTAGCAATGTATATTAGAGAACTTTGAGAGTTAAATAATTTAGAACCGGTAAGAAATTATAACAAACGGCTATATGTGTTCTTATCAAATGTTCCTGCAATACCTACTACCGAGTTTCCAATTTTTCCCTGTATATTATTTTCTACAGAAAGATGAACTTAGTTTTACTTTATTCAGTGACTTAAAATTATAAAGTAAACAAATACCAAAACTGTTTTCAGACTACTGATTCCATGTTCTCAAAAGAATAGTTGCCTTCGGTGTAACATAATTTGGTAACAGTCCTAAGCTCCAGCGGTGCAAACATTAAGAACACTTCAGTTTTGTCGAGTGAGTAGGGGCTGAGGCATAATGAAAGTTTAGTTAGAGATTCGCTAATTTCAAATGGACGCAAACAGGACGCGAGTGGTCTGAAATTGGCACAGACATTTCTTAATTCCCATTTTCATTCTCTTCGCATTAAATTAACACGCTTCTACTATTACCTTGCTTAATTACCACTATTTCTGGAATCATCCCCGTTGCGTTACTCAAATTGTATTTACTGTGTCAATCTAAAGGGATTATCCTGACTGCCTCGTTCCTTTCTAATTAATTACAGTTCATGTCAAAGAAATAAGCAATAAAATTGAAGCTTAATTATAACTGTGTGTGTTTCTAAAATTAAAATTTGCGGTATTTACATGTTCCGGCAGCAAGTGCTGTTTTTATTCACACGGTAATAAAAGATGTCTCTTTTACGTTCAGTTATACATGTTGCCGTTCTAATAATAACTGTTATATATGTTCTATTGCGGTTCCCCTTATAGAGAAAAAAATCAAATTTGTAATCGGTGGAGTTAGATTTGCGAGCAAAATACCCAAAATACCGGTGTCATACCGGGTAATCAAAAACACCGAACGGAAACTACAGGCACGAAAACTTGACCTTGTTCGCCTGAGTGTGTTCAAAATAGTATTTCAATACTCAGCCGATTTGTACGTCTACTTTTTTATTATATTTTGGTAGATAAAAGTAATTAGATTTAGTAGATGTTTAGATGATTGGCGTCAGTGGTCTTGTACCATTTGTCCATTACGTTGATTACACGAACTCCTTGGTTTAACTTCTCTTGAAAGCGTTCCAGCTATTTGTCGATTCATTTTTCAGTTGCATGTAATTTATGAGTGCTGACAGCAAGAATTTGTTTGTTTGTTAGCCAATTTTATCAGTACCTGGTAATTCTCATCTAGTTTGGCGATATCTTGATAGACTTTCTTGCTGCATCCGAAAATTGACGTTAGAGCAGTTCTAAACAGCCCTCCTTCCTTTCTTCCTGCCATACCATTTCGAGTCCATTCCATTTGGTTTTTCTGCTCCAAAAGGTGTTCTACCAGCGCCTTGCATTGAGTGTCTTCGGATAAGTCCTTCGCAGACTCGCACAGCTTGTTAAAGTTGTCTACGATATCGACTACGTTGATGAAGTCTTCTTCAACCTTCCCCCTCTCGTACTAAAGTTCTATCCTAAAAGTTTTCAATTTTTCTATTTCCAATGTGTTCTACATAATATGTATTCGGTTTTTGAATGTTGAAGTCTGTTTCAATCAGTTGCTTCGCGTCAAAACTATGAAGATGATTAAGAACTATTTCCATCTCGAGACAACAGATTATTTCTTCGGTACAGAGAATGATCGTATGTTTGTTATGTTTGCAGAAAGCTTTTACTTAGACGCCGGTTCCTGTAAACCTTTGCTATTCGCTCATTTTTGGATGGTTACTGCTCGGACGAACCCATTGGATGCTGGATGAGTTTGTATAACTCTAGCTAATGGCTACTTGCTAGGATTTGCGTTATCTTCTTTTATTAATACTAGATCGGCGCATTTGTTGTTTTGGAAGGACTTCTTCTAATTATTCCTTTGCTACAGTCTATAAAGTTACTCTGAACTCTATGATTTCCAAATACTACTTTTACTTTTACCAAATTTCTAAATTCCAATACGTTCAATATAAACCGCATGCTTAGTTATTAGACCGTTATCATAACGTATGTCCCAAAAGTTTTCAGAAAATTTTCAAAATAAACCTACAGTAAATAACGTTCCATACAGTTGTCGTTAGAAACAAATTATATCAAATTGATTGACGTTTAATATAACATGTCACTTTTGTATTAAACACAGTTATAAGGTTATGTTGTTGACATGCAAAATAAATAAAAATTATACAAAATTTTTAACCATTACCTTTTTCCGAAAACTTTTGGGACATACGTTGTGTCATAATAAACAGACCAAATAAGAATCTTGCTACATTTTCAAGGTTCGCATGAGCAAATTTTGATGCCATATGGCTAAACAAGCAGGAAACAATAATTGCAGAAAGCGACAATCATTAAAATCTGAGTTGACGAAATCAGGTCTGCACATGCTATTAAATATGCATTTTTTAATTTTTAAATAAAAATTTAATTTGTTCAATTGGATACTGGATTTGTGTGGATAGAAAGGAAGTACATAACTATATATGTATCCTACATTTCGTCATATAGAACTAGAGAGCGGTTTGAACAGTAGAGATAAGGGAAAGCACGAGCAAATACAAACATGAAAAAAGGGTACTCATAACGGGTGACTGTAACGTTAGCTCCCGCGTCAAATTTACCGAAGGCACAAACAGCTTGCTAGATATTTGAATGGCACTAATTCCCGTTACAATTGTTGCATGCATCTACATAGCGTTCGGTTTTTCGATAGGGCGGTTTTAGCCGCTATACGCCAACGTAGGGTAAACCGGTAGACAAAGCAGTTCCGTCTCCAACACCTCTAGAAAAATCCTGATAACGAAGTAATCGAAGAGTATAAAAGGAGGCTCCGCAGTAAATTTTTAACCCGAATTACCTGCGTACTAGGAGAGATCTTTAGGTCAGCATAATCCAGGTGCCTAGACGGTCCGAAATTGTTTCGCCCGCCGTGACCCAGAGCGACCGCAAAACTTCTAATAAATTTCCCGGCCATTCTAACTGCCAAAGGCGGACATGGCAATATTTTCAATTCATACCACTCCGAAGAATCCCAAATTTATGCACGAAGGGAGCGCCACACCCAGTCAGGCGCAGTACACTTACCGTGAACGTCACCGTCACCGTAAAACACTTCATTCAATTGAATTTGTCTGCCCGCAAAGTCATAACAAACGAGCACCACCTTATTGATGGCATAAATATAGCCTATTTCAGATTCGCTTCAAGTCCGCCGAGTACCTCATTCAAACCGACGTGCAGTCAGTTCTACTTTATTCCAACTTTCTTGAAAAGGGTCCAGGAGCAGCAACCGAGCCAAACTAGGATGCTATTTGGGTTGCGGTCCGGTCAGCTACGAGAGCATGAGAGACCAGAAACAGCTTTATTTTATATTTATGTACATAGCATTTTCTATATATCTAAATACATTAGGTATACAATTTATTCCAACTCTGTGTTGTTCCTGTATTTTATACATTTGAGTACAAAAAAACCCATGGGAATTTGAGCTTTACCGGAGGCAACCACTTTGAAACTAGATGTAGCGAATTTTGGTGAAGTTTAAAGTATGCACTTAAATATTATCAAATTTCCGAAACGAGCCGACTACAAAATACAGAAGACGCACCGTGCTGGTTGAGTAGATCAGTGGCGGCGATTACTGTATAGTCAATCAAAGAAATAGACCGACATTGAATGGCACAACGGGATGTCATGCATATACATTACGATCTGCTTTCCGAATCTCAGAAGTCACGTTGCCAAGTGGGAAGTGAGAGAAAAGGAAAATCTGCCCACAACTAGGAAAACCAGGAAAACTTAGACGTTACGAAGAAAAGGATGAATATATAAGAAGGTACTAAAGGAACAGTTATGCGAAAGTGTTAGTTGAAAAACGACGTAAGCAGACTACAGGCGCACAGGGGAATAAATAACGATAGTAATAGAAAAGGCGTGCAATGCAGTTCTCCGAAAGAAGATAAGAAGAAGATCGCATTGAATGTCGCACTGTTGGAGTTCGCTGTAGGAACCTAAAAGTCAGAAAGGAGGCAACTAAATTAAACAGGAACCATATACAGACCAAGGAAAACGACACAGAAAGGACAGAAGGGGTGCAAGATAGCACTAGAAAACGCCATAAAATCGTCAAAGAAGCAACCATTAAAGAAATTATGCGAGAAATTAGAAGAAAATCTATGGGGCGTCTGCTATAAAATTGTCACGGGAAAACTGGGCTTACGGTTCCCCCTAACCGTCACGGACAACGACCAGAAGGTAGTGGCCATGAAACTATTCTCTAAACATAACCGAAATTAACCCTACAGAAATTCCCTCCCCCCTTTCTCCCAGACAAGGATATAAACGAAAAAAGAAGGTGAATTAAGGCAGGGAAGGCAGCAGTCCAAGACGGTGTAGAGCCAGAAGTGATAAATGCTACTGCAGAACAACCCACAAAACATTCTACACACAGACAATGAATAACATCCTGAAAAATGGACCTTTTTCTAAGACATGGAACGTCAGATAGTTGGCTTTAATCGAGAAACCTATAAAGATCGGTTAGGGAAAAGCGTATAGACTATTTCACCTGCTCAGTGCGTTGGGCTGAGCAATGAACGGTTTATTGAACGGACATTGAATCTAAAGAGCGACTTGCAGAAACCTAGTACCGTTGCAGAAAGGGGTTTTGCCCCATCGACGTCCTAAGGAAAAACTAACCAATCGTGCATGTTCATATATTTGTGGTACTTAATATCTTAGACGAAAAACGCCATTAACTGAGCCACCCTGGCGTGGCATTGTAAACGAGCTGTCGCATAGACGTGTGGCACCCTATTTGATTAGAGTAATTTGTGGTTACCTTGAACACAGGGAGATCATAGTTGGTGAGATCTGTAAACTAATGGTGACCTGCGGTGTACCACAGGGCTCGATGGTGGGGCCGATGCTATAGAATATATACTATGACAGCGTGCTAAAATAAGAGATGTCCAGTTGTGCTATTTGGGTTAGTGATACATCAAATACCTGGGAATTACAGTCCATGTGCAAAGGGTAACCGACAAATCGCAAAAGGCTGTGACGGCACTAGGTCGCCTTATGCCAAATTTGTTCAGACCGAATGCTCGATGAAGAAAGATTATAAGCACAGTTGTGACCTCAATAATACTACACGAAGCCCCGAAAGAGAGCATACAACAGAATAAATACGCGAAACAACTCGAGAACGCACAACGAAAAATGGCGATCGGAATCGCCAGCGCCTATAGAACGGCTTCAACAAGGCCAGTACAGGTTGTGGGTGTGTACGATACCCATACACCTGGCGGTGAAGGAGCGAAGGTACAACAGAGAGGAAAATACCAGAGCAAGAAAACCTTAGACAAGGGAGAGGACACTTCGAGAATGGCCGAAGCAGTAAACCCAGTAGAGAGAAGCGCTAGCTTGGACGAAGAAATTGATCCAGTTTATTATGCCATGATTTCAAAAAAACACGTGTAGATGAGGCATTACGAGAGGCGTTTAAAGGCAATTCGGGCATTGAAACAACTACCGCAATTAAATTTATTTATTATTTCTCAATCTGCTCTCCCCCTAAGGTCAATACATTTACCCCACTTCTTCTTCAGCGACGCAATCGCCCGAAAGAGAATGTTTTCTCTTGTCCTGCAAAGCGCGCTCCCGTCTCCACTTTAAGACTCTCGTCGACCGAAAACCGGCGCCCCCGAAAATATTTCTTGAGGTTTCAGAATAAGTAACAGTCGTTAGAAGCCAGATCCGGACTGTAAGGTGCATGGTTAAGCTGTTTGAACCCACAGTCCTTTAGGGCAGCCTGTACAACTCTGGCCTTGTGGACTGGAGCATCGTTATGAAGTAGGAAAACCCCTTGGGCAGCTTTCCACGTCTCTTTTCTTTAATTACTCTGGGCAATTATTTTAAAGGTTGAGCATAATATTCTGCAAAAATTTTAGTTTTCTGTAACACATAATCGATTAAGAACAGCCCTGGGCAATCTCAAAAACGAGACGCCACGATCTTTTCAGCAGAGGCTTGTGTCTAGAATTTTTTCGGAACTGGAGACCCCGATGCTTGCGTTGCATCGACTCGTGCTTCATTTCGGGGTCCCGGTGGTGAACCCATGTTTCATCTTCAGTCACAAGCTGAGCCATAAAGTCATCTGGACTGGAATTTAAGAGATCAAGAAACTCGCGTGATAATTCCATTATTCAGCCCTTAACCTGAATAGAAATATATCTGGGCACCCACCTAGCTGATACTTTCGACAGAGCGGTATGGCTGATGTTGTACACACTTCCTTGCGAAACACCAATCTCTTGAGCAATTTCTGATACCATTATACGCCTATTCGCGAGTACCAATGACTCAACCTGAGCCACATGTTCATCATCGCTTGCAGTTTTTGATCCTCCGCACTTTGGATCATTTTCAATGCTCTGGTGGCCGTGTTTGAATTCTTTAAACCACCTAGTGATAGCATACGAAGGCGCATCCGATGTGTACACTTTCGATATGAAATAAAAAATGTCCTTTGCATTTACACCCTCTACACGAACACTTGATGATACTTCGATACTCGAACTTCTTCAAAGTACAGTCAGCCATATTTCACAACTGAAATAATGTAAATAAAAACAGGTAGGGCAACCAATTTTTAAAATCGAGGGTAACTAGATCTAATGCTTCAAACAAAATTTGCACGAAAATCTAAACTTTGCTAGATATCCCCAAATAGCATCACACTTTGCACGCACCATCGTACCTAACCCAACTGCTAACTAGTCACCGATTTTTCCAAGCGTATCTGCATCGCATGAAAAACTGTGATAGTAAAGAGTGCATGTATTGCGGGTTAGTGGACACCCCGAAGCATTCGATTATCCACTGCTCAAGATGGGACAAAACAAACGCGTTTGTGAAATACTTATGGGCACAGACTAATAGCAGGCAACGCAAATGAATAAATGCTGGAAAGTACAGATAAATGGTATTGAAAATACTGTGAATGGAATACTTAACATAGAAGATGAGGAAAAAAGAAGAATCCAAGAAGAAGAAAAAAGGAGACAGGCTGACAGTAAACAGATAAGAAGAAAAGAAGTACGACAAAGCGAAGTAATATTGAAGGGTGGTTCCGTTTTCACCATGCAGTGTTGAACGGTGAGAGGGAGGGGGGGGGGGGTTAGCCGGAAGGCGACTGTGACAGCGTCTTCTGAAGATTTGTCTCTTCTTTCTTCAAAAAAAGAAGCGATTGAAGAAATAATCAAATAAGCAATGATTTCAAAATATCTCATTGATTAATAGATAGTTAATATTCAATTTAAAGGCGGAAATTTATTTAGAAAAAGAAACATGTCAAACCTGTGAGTTGTATAAACCAAATTGGGGTAGCAAAGCCAAATAATGCTTCAAGTTATTAAAAGAACCAAACGTGAAGAAATGTCATTTCTCTGACAATTATTAAAGCTAGAAATACATATTCGAAAGCAGCCAGAAACTTTGGAAATATCCTTGAGTCAAGACGAGCTTCCGGTTCTAACCCTTCACGCTAACTGCAAATTCTTATTAGCGAAATGAGTGGAGGCGTCCCTTTTCCGAATTTATCTTGTACATTTATTGCAATTAAGTTGTACCTGCTCTCGTTATTTCGGCGTTCACTTATAATTCAGCTCCTGGTGATTACTCTTCGCATTCGTCAAATTGAGCCGTGCTTTAACTTTTCAATCTCTGAACAAAGTCCATTATTCATCCAGTATTGATATTTCGACGCTAAGGTAACAAAAAATATAATCAGAATGCTAAGCAAAAGGGATTCTGCAAATACAAGAAAATTAAGTAACCACCCAATTGAGCAAGATATAAAGTGCTGCGGCGTTGCGGAATTTTCTTTGCAATATTTTTCCGAACACAAAAGGCGTCCCAGAACCCCAGCTTTCATGTACTGATCTTGCAGCGATAAGATTTTAATTTCCTTATTCAGAGCTAGCGCGTTACGCATAAATATTTGAAATTTCTTTTCGGATGAATAATGAAGGCATTCCGCTGGTAATTACAGAAATAAGAAATAAAACTTTTAAATTGGTTATTTCTGCGAGCTCATTAAAATTCATAAAATCTCCATAAACATGCTCAAGTGACGAGGAAAAATTACTTGTCACCACCTAATCGACATCTTTCCATTAGTAAGGCACAAGGAAATATGCAAACATTCAATTGGATTGCAACAATAACGTTGGTGTTGATGCAGTGTTGGTCTCCTAATTTAATACATTTAAAAATGATATGTTTTAGCGCACTTGTTCCACTGTCTAGGGCAGGAGTGGCTAACCAATGGCACGCGTGACATTGATGGCACGCGGCAAAATAATTTGGGCACGGCCTTAATTAAGCAATTTAGGTACCTTATCGAAACAATTTATTTTTTCTTCTACATTTGAGGTCAGAGTAACAAAGTTTATTGTAAACAAGGCTGCCGGTGCCGGAACGGCAACAGACTGCGCGACAGAGATAGGTAGATTTTGCGCGAATTTCTGACCGAACGAATGGGAGTGAGCTACGGAGTGAGCTAACGCGGGCGACGGGGAGGGACGGCGAGAGGAGCGCTGTTACGCTTAGTTTGTAGTTCGCATGCAGTATTTGAAATAACTAGTTGGATTTTACTTTAAGCATTTATTTTGTAAGTTTTTTCCTGGATCGTTAGGCAGCCCTATTCACATTTATTTTAACTATTAAATAAATTTTCCCCTGCGTAGCTAGGTAATCCTATTTTCATCTAATGATAACGTTTTTCAGCAAATTACAGCTATATTGCTATCAATTTAGACCACTCTGCAATCCAATAGTTCTTCTGGAGGTCCTTTTCCAATTTTTGGGAAATTTTGATAACCTGAATTGAATTGCGTGTGGTAGTATTTCTCGATCTTTTCCATCCCAGCCTTCGCTTGAATAAGTTGGTTGCCCCTCGGCTTCGTGCTTCACCAGCTTAATTATAGCTTGGTTCATTTGTGAGGGAGAATTTGGAAGCAACGATAGCCCACTGAACGTTAAGGTAATTGTTTATGGTTACAATCCGTACGTTCACTACGCTCTTGCGGAATTTTGGGGCCCACTTTCGTTGTTTGCACGGCACTTCAGGCTGTCCGCCACCTCTAGGTTAGTCTTCTTCAGCTCCAGCCTTTTAGCTCGGGTATGTACCTAGCAATATGTATTTTTAGTATATTTCTACGTGGCATTATTTGATGGCACGTCATGGCCTTATTAACCATTTTTTTAGAAAAAAATGGCAGGTAGATCAAAAATTGTTCGCCACCCTGGTCTAGCGTGTATATCACACAACGTTTCGGGATTTTTGATCCACTCACGTCTTCAGGTGCTCCTGGTTCTTGAGAAGGACTGATATTGTACGTTTTTCTACGTAAACTCGTGCCTCCCCCGGGGTTTAAACCTAGGACCGCTGATCGCTGTGATTACTAGTCTGCCACTGTTACCACTAGGCCACCACTGCCAAAAAATTACATTCAGAGAACAACATTTGAAAATATATAACTGAAAAAACTGATTGTTTTAGCCTAGATTATTCGATTGAAATGTCTTTTCCTGCCTTTATAAAAGTGGTAATAATACACGACGTTGGCCTGACGTCTTGGTTCTCGCTACACATTCATCGTTTGGCCCGCAAATACCTTCTGCATCTGCTCTACATAGCTGTAGAGCATTACCCCATCCGTCATGTGGGGACAAGCCGAGCCTGGAGTCTATATTCCCCATCCAGCCTTACACAAACCGTTTATGTCATCCCCTACTTGGTTCAGGGAAGCAGATAGTGCAGTGGAGGCCAACAACGGGGAAAAGAAACACAGGAGGGTTTTCTCCTAGATAAACCGATGATACAAAAAGTATAACTAACTACAATTATGAGTAATATTACTTGGTGAGGCCTACAGCCTACACCCAGCAATAAATAGAAATAAACAGGTGATAATGAACTGTACTTGTGAATTTGAGCCGCTGAATATGGTAATACAAAGAACATTTGATGAAAAGTTGAGATTGTACGTTTCTCTTTATTTATATAAAAAATAATAATAAAATTTGGTGATATACACATTTTTCATAATTTTGTGAATTTTAAAATGTTAAATGTTGAAAAAGCAAAGATGACTGTATTTATTTAATTGTTTGCATTTAATTTCAATCGTAATAGGCTCATGGATTACAAACAAAAATGCAAATTATTCTAGTGACGGCTGTTTAATGTTTAAAAAATTATCGAGCACATGAAATTTGAACCTTTATAACAAATGAGATTCACGAAGCTATGCGGGTTCAGTTACATTGGAAAAGGAAACGGTGGTTACTACAACCCTTCGCTTGTCGAGTACTTAAGATCTGCGGTGCTACTAGGTCGTAAGGTTTTTCCTGGCGTCAAACTTCAACATTCGAATACTTGCTTTAGATAATTTGACCAAATGTTGGGGACACTGGAAACAATTCTGAAAATAAATTTCATCAAGCATGAGACTACGTAAAAACAAGCGATAAGAGTTTCATATTTGAAATCTGGGGAGACCAAAAATTATTATACTTTCAAATACTATGGAATCCTGATTTAATCAGACGGTGCAGCAATTTACCAAACCATCACTAAATCTGCACCAGATAATCCAGAATTTTTTGGAATAAATCGGCGTACAAAACGTTTATAACCAAAACCTATATTGGCAACCTGATAATTTAATTATACAAAATAATATTCTGTAGATAGTTTGCTTTCGTTTATTTTTCAATCAAAGAAGGCGCTACAATAAATTTTTTAGTTTTAAGATCTGAGACGATTGTCGACACTTTTTTGTCCCTCATTTCATCGAGTATGAAGTGTCGTAATGTTATATGAATTATCCGGGCTAACACACTCTAGAAAAAATTCCGGCAGCTGCAGGCATCATGTTCCCAAACCACCAGCTACGTGTTTCATTGGTCTATTCTTTGATAGCCGAAGCCGCTGTCTCATAAGTTAATCAAACAGACGGGCAAGCATGTGCGTAGCCAAGCCGCCTTCAAATACGTACAGCTCTTTGTAGCATCTGCGCGGAGCTCATATGACGGTCTCCTTGTCGGGAATTTGAATGTCAATTAAAATGCTCGTTAGGGCATTAAAGAGGCAGTAAACGTCATTTCAACTTTGATATATGAGCCACAAAACACACGTGTTGAGCAGACAATACCAAAATCGGTCACGCTATCTCTCATCCCTGTAGGGCTTCAGCCATCATATTGCCGAATTAATCTTCTGCTCCATTTTCAACCAATAGTTGCAAACTTTGATTGTTTCCTTCCACGACCTGGCGTCCCTTTCACCATCATGGCGTCCGGATTTTGAAAATGGGTTTTTAGGAGTCGGCAGGGTTGAGGTGTTTTGAACAAGAACGTTCCGGAGCAAGTTGTGCAGTTGGTGTTGAGGGGCTTTCGCGTGTGTGTGACCACGACCAGTTAACATTTCCGGAAGGTATCTCCCCATTCCCCTCATCCGAGATCAATTACGGAGCCGATCAACCTTGGTCACTTAGAGAATGTGTCCCGGGCTATTGTATCGTCTACTGTCTGGTTAGCCGCACGCCCGGATTTCCTGTTAAAGAGATCAGCCATGTTATCCAAGCATTCGCTCGGGTCAGCATCGCTTGTTCATTCCGTTTTTATTGGGTTTCCCGAATTCCCCAGCAGTTCCTGCAGCGACAAAGTTTCTAGCGCGTTACAGAACATCAGAAAGGGAAACCACAGCCAGAATCATTTCAAGGTACTGTGTCAAATTTGCATTAATATAGACGCCAATCAGTTTCACTAAGTGAAATAGTGCCGCGGAAGCAAATTAAAGTGGCGCACGTTTGAAAGATCTTGTATAACGTTCATATAACGGCAGAGGCAGTCATTATCGTTTGATGAATTAATAATCCGGTAAGTAGTTAGGTAGGATTACCGATGAGAATATTTAACAGATTGTAAAACACCATGACGTCATGCAGGTTTTAGGATTAAGTAATTATGTCAGCTGTGATACTTGTACAAACGTAATTTTGATGTTTGACGTCATTAGATTGAAATAATTACTGCACAATTTCGTTTGATCTGACGGTTGTTGCGTGCCATCTTTCCTGTATTTAAGTGTAAAAGGCTCTAGCTGCAGAAAACCACTTAAGGCAAATTCCACCCGGGACAGCGCTAGAAATGACGTCGCTGCAGCAGTTGACAAAACACCTGAGGAAGAGTTTCTCTTTCCGGTTTTAAGAAACCGTCCATTATAACAGACAGAAAAGTGGTGGCGCTCAAGGCATTACATTCCTCTTTATAAGTTATCGAGCCTTGTCCAGTGTAATGAACGAATCTAGGAATAACCTACGGCCTTCTCAGCTAAGCCAGCCGGTAACCCATTATTACCACCATCAAATCACGATTTTATGCGGGTTGGGCCTTCAAACACCTTATATTGTCGTAATATCGTTTTATCAGGCAATAGTCGTCTTGTTTAAGTGCTGATTTTTTACGTATCGATCGTGAGTAAAATGCTTCTTTTTGTTTCCTGAAATAAATGTAAGTATAAGTCAGCTTGGTCCACAAACAGTGTAGAATTAGAAGAAGCCAGTTACTAAACGGAATAGACAGATACACTTAATCGTATTAGTGATACAACTACATTAGCCATAAAGCTGCTCTGTATCAGACTATAGCTTACCCCGCGATGACGTTTAGCAAAGCGGAGGTTTTACTTTTCTTATGTTAACTGTAAACTACCCATCTAAATACGGTTGACAGGCTATGTGCGTATGGTAATAGATATTAACTATACAAGTTTGATTATGAGCATCTTAACGACACGAATTTGATTGCCAAAAACGAGGCGGTGAGCCGAGTTTTGCGGCAATCAAACGAGTCTCGTTAAGTGCCATAAGCAAACGTGTATTGTTCAATATTTTATCTTCATCGATAAATTCTGGTTTAATGTATTTCTTTATACAAAAAGAGTGCGGTAATATTCATTACCGCACTGAGTGCGGTAATATCTATCCATTGCCGCACTGAGTGCGGTAATATCCATTACACTCATTGCGGTAATGAAGATCATAACTATACTAAAATTAGTTTGGTTAAGAGTCTATAACAACACTGATGAAGATAAATTAACTTAAGCTTACTATTTTTTTACAAAAATAAGAACTTGCAGAGAAAAAACAGCTTTGAACTCAAATTTTAACCACATAAACAATTTCTTATTCTCCAGATTCGGAAATATTTAACTACATTACTTTTCTTCACTGAAAAGATATTTCAAGCGAGTTTCTAAACGACGTAGAGCAGTGAAAAAACACACGGTACAGTTTGTTACTGGCTACGCAAACCTCTGTTCCTGCCTAGTGCGGATCTGAAAGACCGAAGGCGATGCATGCGATTGCGGAGCGGGCTCAGGCACTCTTCTTTGAAAAGCTTTAAAGATTAAGATGCCATAATTGCCAGAGCAGGAACGAATAAATGTAGTTGATGCGGTACTAGTTTTGTGGTCATATTACTCAAGATCCAAAGGCTCTACCACTATGTTACGCTTTACTACATATAATTCTTTAAAAACAAAGTAAAATATATATACCGGGTGACAATGAGAGTAGGGCCATGCTTATATATTCTTTATTTATAAATCGATTTGGATAAAATTTCATAGCAAGATACTAGACATAATTTCTGATAGGCCGATAGATGTAGTCAAAATGGCTCACTTCCGGTTTCACCGGAAATAATACCAACTTTGATTTTTTAAATATAACAGTCTTGCCAAATTTCAATTTTTTTAAATAAAAAAAAAATTTTTTTCTATTTTTATTTTTTACCATAGAAAGCCTTGACTTGGAAAAATGTATTCTAATTAACTCCAGAAACTCTTAATAATAGCTATTTTATCAATAACGTCAATAACAAACCTTTAATAAAAGAATATAGTTTGCTAAACTCGTTTTTTAAGAAAAAGTCACTTTTTTTAGTGGCACCTACTAAGGGCCATCTTGCCATTAGATCGAAAATGTAATTACCAATCTAACGATATGCATCATGCACTACTTTATATTTATCTGAATCTGAAAATTAATTAATTATTTATTTTTTTAAATCTATTTAAAAAACCAATGTTTGTGTCACTTCCGGTGAAACCGGAGGTGACACTAACTTTGGTTCTTTAAATAGATCACTCTATATGTTTTATGTTTTTCGGAATCTACGACTCAAATTACATACAATAGTGTTGCCAAATTTGCTTAGGTATTATTCGTTATTACATAAAAATATTTAAAAAATAATTAATTAATTCATTTTCAGTTTCAGATAAAGATAAAGTAGTGCATAATGCATATCGTTAGATTGGTAATTACATTTTTAATCTAATGGCAAGATGGCCCTTAGTAGGTGCCATTTAAAATAAGTGACTTTCTAAAAAACGAGTTTAGCAAATTATATTCTTTTATTAAAGGTTTGTTATTGACGTTATTTATAAAATAGCTATTATTAAGAGTTGCTGGAGTCAATTAGAATACATTTTTCCGAGGCCTTCTGTGGTAAAAAATAAAAATTAAAAAATTATTTTTTTGTTTAAAAACATTGAAATTTGGCAAGACTATTATATGTAGTTTGACTCGTAGGTTCAGAAAAACATAAAATAAACAGAGTGTTCCATTTAAAAAATCTAAGTTGCTATCATTTTCTGTAAAACCGGACGTCAGCCCTTTTGACTTTATCTATCGGCCAATCAGAAATTATGTCTAGTATCTTGCTGTAAAATTTTACCCAAATCGATTCATAAATAAAGAATATTAAAGCATGGCCCTAGTCTCATTGTCACCCGGTATACCTTAATAAACAGCAACTTGGCTTGTTACAGGAGAAAGTGGCGTATTTCGAGCTAGTGCCTTTTGGCATATTATTCGAATGGGCCCAGCTGTAGTTCTGACTTTTTCTTCGCCATGTGCTTCCTTCTTTTCGTTAGCCGCTATCGACTTCTTGGAAAATTAGTCTCCATGTGTGCTTGATTTCAACGGCGGCTTTGACCTATTTTGACGTGAGCTTTTGCTAGTTTTCTACTGCTGTCGCCAAGAGGTAGTAATATATCCAAGGAGTTTTGTATTGCACGTAGATATATCCTTGATTCTATGAGTTTAATTGCTGTGCAGAATGTTTGTGGTTTCCACTGGGTCCCTTCAGATCTCATCGAATTTCGCTTTTACGTTTGTGTGATAATTTGAGTTTGTTCTGCGTTGTGATTAATGCCTTCGGTGAGTAATCGTAAGCCCTGACCAAAGTTAATTTGAGTTATTAATGTTATTTATTTGTATGTAAATATGGTGCTTTGAACGTACACTGTGTGTGTCAAGCTCTTCACAAGTTAAATGTATGTTAACTGAGTCTACATAGCTAATATTCGCAAAATCCTTCTCTTGTTCTTACACAACAATCTAAATTTAAAAATATATACGAGGCTTGTTCAGTAAGTATCTGACCAATAGCAATATCTCTTCAACTGGTTCTGTCATTCCAATAAAATTTGGGTGCCTATTAGAGAACACCTTAATATACAGTTGTCAAAACGCATCGCCTTGGAGATATTCAATCGACTGTGGTGTGAGTTAGGTACTGAATTTGTATCCGTCGTATTTCAGGATTCTTCAGAATATCCGAGCGCTGTTATTGTACGGTAGCTACTGATTCTCTTATACCACAAGGTCGCATAATTACCAAACAAATCACCTATATTACTACGTGACCGAGTTAGTCATGTAACAAAAAAATATTCAAAAATTTTGGTATATGTTATTAAATGCATTGGAAATGAGATGCAAGAAGTATAATTAGAGGGATAAAGACTAGTATAAGAAAAACATGCTTCAGAAAGATTGAATTTGAAGTTTGAACAAAAGAAAGATTTAAGATGGCTAAAATAATATAAGTAATATGATAGGTTTGAACATATTTGAAGCCAGACCAAATGAAAGTAAATAATAGAAAAGGTTGGTTATGTGCATAATGAATATGAGCGTGTAGTTATTAATAAAAGTACAGGCCAGTGAAAAGCAAGCAAGCTGAAAGGTAGATGGAAATCGAAGCAAGATAAGATAAAAATTACAAAGAGCAATACAGAACTAGAGCAACTGAAAGGAAGAAAAATCAGTGACATATATTAAAATGTGTTATAGCAGAGCAGTGATTATAAAAACGTTGTACGTGACGGAAATGAACAATTTCTATGTATAAGATAAAGACAATTTTAGATTTAGGCAACAACCATGTTATCAAATTGTATTCCTTTATGTAAAATTGTAACTAATACTTGTTTTCTATAAACAAATTCAGATCGCGATTAGTAAGCACCGCGATGCTCTTTTGTTGATAATAAGCAATTAATTCCTGTAATTTGACAAGTGTGGGCAAATTGAGCTCCAGGAAATTCAATGTTTTAATATAATAAAAATTATTTGCAACATATAAAAAGTATACCGTTTTATTCAACAAGGTACCGGGGCCAAGTGAAAGTGTTAGCAGAAGTTTCTGCGACAAAAAATTATAAATTTACCAAACCAACTTTGGCTGTGGAACGGCACCGAGTACCTGAAGATTCCGAACATCGACACCAGCCCATTTGAGCTGCAGAAGCGAGGGGTCTCCAGTTGAACAGACCAGGGAGGTGTCTAAAAGCATCCCCAAACAAGATTTTCTGCCATCGGCGTCACCTGCAACCAGCTCCGAGGCGAGAATCGGCCACACTTTCTGAGGTAGAATGTGGCATGTTCTTTGAGTGATTAGAGTCCGGAAAGCTAGTGGACGAATATACCTTGCGGAGTAGATACAGCGTGTTTCCAAGCGTCCAGATTTGTCTCGGTTCGAATAAATTGCGTGGCGTCAATAGAAAATGCGGTTTTGCCAGGATTTACAGATCATCACAAGATGGAACAAAAGAGTAGCTAGCGTCCTTTTATGTCATATCTGCAACGAATTCGTGTGAGTTGTTGCTAGGTGGCAGTTTTAGTTCAATTTACCTGATGGTTCCTTACACAATTTTTACTTTTGAATCGTAAAATAACAGCTTTATGAGTAATCGAAGCATTTTAGCGCGGGTGAATAAAATTGCGTATCTGAGCTACTCCAAGTCAAATATTGTAAACAATAATTTGTAATGGAACTCATATTTGAACCCAACCTGAGAGATTAGTATTGTGTTTTGCCGTAGCAAGCCCAGAATATTATTGCAATTCGATGAAATACAGAAAGGGACAATTAACCATTTTATTAAGATGCCATAATTACATTTCATTTTGATTAGCTTAAAATACTGACAGACAAAGCTTTGTATTTCTCAAATTTAATAAGAGTACCCTGAGTAGAAGTTCCAACAGAAAATCAGAGAAAAATTCGAATAGCCCACTTGAGAAATCTGGACCAAATTATATAAATTAGGGATATAGTCGTAAATGATCGCTTTGTTTCAACGGGCATAGATTTTAGTTAGTTGAAGGGGAGAAACATTAATTTAGAAGATATCGTTTTCAAATTCTAGTTGTTGTTTAAAACGTAAAGTAGTATTATTCTTGTATTATACAAGATAAAAAAGTTTTCTGATTTACATGGAATTTAATTCGTGCTTTAAATCAGTGTACTTTAAAGAATTCACCATTTATTTCAGTCATACTGCGTGCAAAGATCATTTGCATTTGAAGGAAGTAATGGCAAAAGACCCAGAAGACGCTCTTAATCTTGCTGCACCGATCAAATAGCGAAATTCACTGGCCATTCAGCACATACCTACATCGAAAATGCAAAAGGTAAGAACGAATGGAGAAGACAAATAGACAATCGGAAAAATGAGTAATATTACTGCCACGGTGCCAATAGCGGGCATTATGATGTTCAACGTTTGGTCTGCTGGAAAGTTGCAAATTACAAATTTCACAAAAACTAACTCACTAATCTAGCTGAGGTTGTCGTTATGCAGGGCTTGTAATGCAGTAGACATTCTGGGAGCATTGACGGTCCTGCGCAATAATTTTAACTTTGTCAGGTTTAATAATTCTCAAGCCACAAGCTACAAGTCTAAAATGCTCGTGTCGTTACTGTGCAATGGAATCTTATTCTGACCCCTGGTCGGATATTGGAACAAGTGCTATCGCTCAGCTATTAAACGTTTCCCAACCATGCTATATAGCGACGCATCAAACCTACGCAGACTTTATTTTGTTGATGTTCATTGCCCACACACTGAACTGAAGATGTCTATCGTCTATTGGGGCATCCACTGCTGCATGTATTTTGAGACCGAGACTTCCACTGTCAACCATCCTTCCGGTCGATCAAAGATTTGTTTAACCTGGCTTTTGCTTCTAAAGCAATTTTCCAGGTAAGTTGAATATGTCATATTGGTTAAGCAATGGCTGCTATTAATTACCGCCATTCCGAAGACGTTTTATTAGTTAATCAATGCATGTTTTGTTATATTTGAAAATATCAAAGTTATGAAGCGAAATAAATCATATCTTAGAGCTGAGAAAATTTTCTGTAGTCTAGGGAAAATACTTCTGGTGACAGAGAACGATCCATTCCCGTTACATAAATCACGTGGCGTCTAACAGAAATTACACAAATCTGTCTCCGTATCTTTAAGGTGCAATTTGTTTCAAGGATCGCCTGTATTAAGTCTTTTTTCATCCTACAAGCTCTTCCCTCCCGCCACCACCAATGAGCTACCTTTATGGTGTCATAGCATTTTGATTTTCTTATTGATTTTAGTATGGCGAGTTCCTTTATTCTTAATTGTATATTACTTTTACTGTGAGTTTTTCTTTTTTTTTAATGTTAGTGGTCTGCATGTTTTCATTCTGTGAGTTTTGATGGAGCTATTATGAATACAATTGTGCATACTATTGTAATATTCTGCCTGTATATATTTCCCTTAAATGTTCCACTTTAATTAAAATGATTAAATTTCACTAGCCCTATTCAAGAAATGAGTATAATGAGCACGCACCTGTGGTGTTTTCGGCTTTTAGAGTGATGGCAGGGATTCAGTTTTATTACAAGTTTGAACTTTCTACCGACGCGACGTACCATGAGAACGTTGCAGCAAACGTTTCAAATGCTTCAGTTTCAATATTTATTACGTATCTGCTGAAAACTACGTGTGATATGAACTTTTCTGCAGTATACTGCTGTAGTTGCAGAGACAGCGAAATACTAAAATACTCGCAGCTACACAATTTAGTTTGTTATGGCAGTTTCCTTATTACTTTTACGGCTTTTATACGAGCTTGCTTTTGCCATTATTCGCAAACCTAATATTTATAACAAAACGGACAAAAGAAAACTTTTACCTTTGCCTCAGCAGTTCCAAACCTTTCACTTAAAATTACGTGCAGTTTCATTTCTATTGGCGCAGCTTAGTGCGTTAAATTACGTTAAATTCAAGCTGAGCCCCTACATCCTATAAACGCAAACAGGAATCTTTTCATATCTTTTAATATGAGAAGACTTGACTTTGTAACCGTTTGTGAATGTATACATACTAATCGTGCTACCATTTTACCTACACTCAGTATTTTAAATCCAGCAATTTAGGCAATTTCACTTGGAAGTAATGAGAAACATGTTTTACCTACACACTGTTATACTTATATTGCTTTTTGTAAGAGCTTGCGATATTTTTACATCTTTACAAAGATTTCAGAATACTACATAAGTAAGACGGAAAATTCAGAACTAAGTAAATACATCCCTACGGGTACAGAAATAAATGGAAGAAGTATCGGAAATGAACGACTGGAGGCGTCCAGCTTTAGCAATTTTAAGATGGAAGAGCCTATGGATATAAAAAATGTTGAATAAAATACCACTGACCTGCACTCCTTGACCACTTGTGTCGAACGACAGGTTGGGTCGCAATCAGGCCACAATGAAGCTGTGCTATTAAAAGTACGGTAACAGAGGGGGAAAAACGGTATAGTTTGCAAAGCGTTGGAGGTTTTATTTCTGGCCGTTTATGTCAATGTCTTCATTATGCCAGCTAATTATTTAAAATTTTATTTTGTGAGTAATTGAAGCGCCACCATGTTGTACTCTTGTAAAGCGGGGAGTCCAAAATGAAGAGATATTACTCAAAAACAACATAAATACTAAGATGAGGAAGATCTGTTGTTATTACAGTCGACATTTTTTAACATCAGCTTCCGGCAAGCCAACTATTTGAAATATATATTTTCAATTTCCATTATCTCTTATGGATCATTTGAACTATATGCGATTAGTTATTGAAGCTCTTTGATGTCGCGCACAAGTTAGTATTCCTGTAATAGTCACAGAAAGAACCCAGTTATCTGCCACGCATAAAATGTTTGATCCAACTGAAATTATATGACCAGCATTATTTCTGTCATAGTAAACCTGCACTAAAGTTGGATAAATAGAATGATGTTGGACAAACTAGGGAATGGAAAGAGGTATCCAAGTACATAATAAATTTTTTCAGTTTTTTTAACAGATGTGATTAGTCATGCCGTCAATTGTCATTGGTACAAACATTCTATCTTCTATTTTATCATTCTCGACGTTTGATACATGGTGCTTTTCAACACAAAAAATACATTCCAGCTTTACTGTATTATCTTGTGGAATGTTTTGGTATAAAGCAAGCAAGACACAACTTAGTTTCCTGTAAAATATTCGTTTTTTGTCCAATGGCCAGTGTTAGACAGTCTTGCATTTAATACTTTTATTATTCTAACCAATAGGAAAAAGTTTTCCCAGCATAACAAATGGAAAGTGTGAAGTCTTATTCTTTTTCTGGACACTACTTACATTTCCTCTTTAACTCAAATGCATCACATGTCAAGTCAATCTTTTGCTGAATTTCTACTTCCTCCTTCAAAAATACCATGCAAATGTTCAGGTGATTCCTCCGAAGCTCACTACAATTATAGGAAGACATCACCCTGCGTTGCCAAGCCAGTAGTATATCCTTTGCAAGACTTGACTCCACTTATGAAAACAACCAGATTGCATCATAGCTTTATAATCCAATTCAGAAAGTAACTATTCTTCGGAATTCTGGACATTCTTAACGACCTGGAAGTGGGCCTGTACTCTTGGACCATTGTATTGAGTGACCATCCATATCCGGTGCTAGCTGTGGCAAACCTTTTCGACTGCTGAACGCGTTCGGCTGCTCGTGGAGAATTCGCCCTTCTTAACAACTCTTTGTTGGACATGTGATAATACCACACACCCTACACAAGTTGTAGCTGTTGTAGTCGGTCTGGGATTTTACAGTTTTAGGAATAAGATACACAGCTGCCCACTTTAGGATCATTACTGCACTTTAGACAGTTACCTTTACAGCCATAGTTATATCGTGGCTTTAAAATACCCTAAGGCGTACATGCGATTGCGGATTTCAGTATCGAGGTTTTCTTTGTTATAGAAAACTCTGCCCAGGTAATTGAAACAAGTAGTGCTCTAGCTGACGTTTTATAGTAATGTTATCTTATTGGTTGCGTTTTCAGGAATAGTACTAACATTAACTTCGTTTATTTTCAAGTAGAAGCAGACCTAAGGCATTGTACACCCAGTTTTATGCGTTTTAGGTCTTCGGAATTGCTTCGCGTGTGTGTGGTAAGACCATTTTAATGCATTATAAGAAATGTGTCGCCTAAAAGTTTGCAACCGTTAATGCAAGGTGTGAGTGAGCAAATTGCTTACCGTATATGTAGTTTTTTGGAGGTTTTACTTGTTGAGGTGGTTCATATCGCTGTGCAACATTGAGGGGCTACTCGCAGATGAGGTATCTGCTGTCCATGTTAACGGAAATCTAAGAAATCCACTAACGTTCCATATTCAAAACCCCGTCCTGCGTGGGGGACAAAATTTCAGTTTTTAAACTTATTCATGTAGCGGAACTCCAGTATACATTCTTGTTTTTTGTGTATTTAGCCTATAACCATATTTTAGTTCGCATTTATGTGCCGGAAGCCAGAATGTCTAATATGGAGTCTGCACCGGTTTTGGTGCTATCGAGGAATGCTTTGAGAGTCTTGTGGAATTGCTGCACGTCCAGAACAGTTATGTTTTTAGAGGAATTTTGGTCCAGCAGCCTTCCAGGCGTTAAGTCAGGCCGATCAAGGTGTGCGTTAGTTCCTACAGGGGATATTTAGGTATCCAAGTCATCGCTCCAGATATACTTCAAGTAGCTTCTTTATGTGCACCATGCAGCTTGGTCTATTAGTTAAGGAGCTGTAATATTTACATCAGTGCGAAAATATTGAAGGTTTTACAAAATGTGGTTTAAGGATTGGAATTTCCATCGTTCAGTTTATATTGTCTCACCAATTATTATGTCAGGTGTAACCACCTGGGTTTCACCCTTTTACATTTTTTTAAGTGTAGATGCAATTTCGGTGTTGAGAGATTTATCACAATTTAATAGTAATAACTGTTAGTTTCGAATTATTGAATGGGTAAAAATCAACATTTTCCAAAGCTGTCCAGTGCGGTCTCCGTTCAAATTTCAGCAATTAGAACCATTTACTGGCGTGTGGTATTTGCATAAATAGTATTCAGTTATGAACAAATATAGTGTTAGTAAAAAGTACGAAGGTGGCGTGACATGTTTGGAATTCTTTTGTTTAAAAATAAGGGCGGTTTCAAAATGTTTAATATAATTTTCGGTATTACCGTTGGCTGATGATTTACTGTAGCGTGTTACTTTTTCGCCATTTTATTTACTGCCGGTATGTATATCATTAAAAAATTCTATTTTAAAGTATTATCAGAGCCCACTCACAGTCATGTATAGTAATTTTCCTTTAGTATGGAGGACTTAATTTAAGGAGATTCAAAAACAATCTTGGCAACATTTACGACCTGGCTCTTATTTAAAAGTGGACGAACGATTAGGAAGTTGAAAATAATATGGATGGTGAGTCTGATGTTAATAGTAATAATTAATAATACAATTGCTAACTTCCTTACACATGATATTGGACACGATAGAGATAATAGTGAAGACAATCTACCTTTAGCTTCGTTTAAACAACTTACCTAGCTCTTCAAACAAAAATAAAAAGTTATACTGTCCTTTGTAAGTCGATATGTAAAATATAAACCTAAACCCACAAACTTGTCACTACCACCTATGTATTAAACTTTAAGTGTGTTGAGAGGCAGTTACAACATATGAAACAAATATTTCGAATTGTTTCTTTAGTATTCATTCGTCTGTTTAAAACGTTAAAAGAAGAAAGTTAATTATCCTTCATTAAACACTTTTATACTGCTCCTCTAAGAATTAGGTTAGTCCAGACATATATTATCGACACTTCTCCTTTCAAGGGCAATGAGAGAAATAGCGAGGATTTAATAAGAGCAACGAGAAGGATAGCTTGTAACGGTCCAGTTCGTGACACCTTCGCAGTTAATAATTACCTTGATATTTAACAGCTATTCTGTTAGAAATAGGACTAAACTGTATTTCTTACAATGTATCAATTAGCTTAAAACGCATTGGGTATTTAAAACATACGAGTTCCGTGGGTGAGATTGTGCCCAGGAACCAGCTGATGTAGTGTTGAGTGCAACTATTAATATAACAACGCAAGTTATGCGCGAGTTTAGAGGCGCGGAAGGGCAGTCGCTTAATAGCAGTGAACCGGAACGTTGGTCCAAGTTAAAAGGAACGCTACGCAAACCATTAAAAGATGCCATTGAACCTTTTGCGTTGGCCTGCAGTCGACGCCTCATTATTCTTGAACCGAAATACATCCTCGAGAGCAGACAACTACCTTGGAATCAACCCCCAGGATATTAATAATTCTACAGCACCGAAAACCGCTTTGCCAGCTTCAAGAAAGCTTGTCGACCTTGTCAACACCCGGAACTAAGCTCCTAGACATCTTGCTCCGAAATAAAGGCACGTTTAGTTACTGTAATTACACTTTACGAGTGCGAGTACTTGTTGAATTTGCAGAACCAGGACAAAGCGCTGCACTATCTGGTTGACACATCGCTTCAGCTCATTTCGAACTGCAACGAGTCAGGACCGCATTAAGCAAACTTGTGTGGCGGGATTTAAACATTGCTTGTAGATTCAGCATTAAGCTCGTGGACTGTGCCGTGCTAATATTAATAGCGCACATAACCTTTATCGATTAACCTTGTGTATTTCCATGCATATTTGTTTCTTTTACAGATTCCACAGGGTCTTTCAAAATTGCACAGAACAAATATAAGTTCGTTAGTGTGCCACAAAAAATTAGAAAAACTCTGATAAACATACGTCCTAAGTCATTCATTTTAAAGGTATTTGTGATCAGAAAATTAAAATTGTAATTCGTTTTCAAAACATGTTTTGTTTTCATTATCTGTATGTTTTACATAAAACTATCAGAATTATTATGAGGGACTCAGAAAAAAGAGATTACTTCGAACAATTACTAAAATTTTACTAAAATAAAAAAAAGAGGAAAAGACTTGTAATAATTTAATTTAGTTGACTATTATTTTTCTATTTTTTACTATAAAACAGCGCCCACATATTATATGTAAACAAAAACATGTGTTAGAAGAAACACCAGCTTACTAAATCTTAAAGGTTCGAAAAACGGATTGCTATCTTTAATTCTCTGATCAAGGATATCTTTGAGATGAATGATTTAGCACATATGTTTATTAGAGCTTTTTACATATTTTTTGCTGCAAAAACACTCTCTTATATCTGTTCTATGCAATTTTGAAACGCCCTGTATATCTTGTCATGTAAACCGTTTGGTTTTTATTTCTGGCAGCGTTTGCATGTATAATTGCAGCATTATAGGTGAACACGAGCAGGGCGGCAAGAGCAATAATTGACATTATCTTTAGCTGCATTGAGGTAAAAGCGGGTCTTGTACCTCTACGACTGGGCTACCTAGCATACAAAGGGCAATATAAATCCATAGTACAGTGGAGTATAGGGCACGGGAAAAAGCCACATTACAGTCTACGGTGCCCAACGTAAGGGCTAGGTAAAAGTACCATTACAAGCTGTATCTCACTAACTTGTAAGAACTGACCAACAACTCTGCTTATTGTAATGGGCTTCGCCTTGGTCGCCTGATCGTGTTCAAAATAGTATTTCAATATACCTACAGCCAATTTTTGCATGTGTGTTTCCAGTTGTTTGCCGTTATATGTTTACACAAGTTAAAAGCGGGATTCCTGCATTTCCTGAAAAAGTTCGAAAGCAGAGAATTGTTGTTAGCTATACAGGAATGCCGAAGACCTGCGTTATCAAATGACTCAATAGGGAGAGCATCGCTGTGGAAATTTGTGGGAACCAGATTTGAACATTTCGCAACTGGCATCCGTCAGTCATCATCGCAGTTGTGCGATTTTATACCATATTTGGTCATTTGAGAGCAGCCATCAAGGTCGAATCTGATTAAGTTTATTTTGCGCCAACGCGAGCTTTGGGCTTTACCGCTTTACCATATGTGCAGCAGGTTTCAGCACAAAGGCGTCGTATAAAGCAGCGTATAGCGAGAAATTTTAGGTACTAATGATCTAATTATCTGTGCAGCAGAACAACTATAGTTAAAGCAGTTTTTTGGCGTGTGAGTTAATATTATAATGCATTTAAATGTATAGTAAAAATAGCCAGCCGCTGCATGGTCCAGTATTTGACACTAGTAGTGATAACACTAGTCTGTAACATTGGTTCATTGGCTTTTGTATGAGTATATCCTTGAAGCTAACATTTTCAGCCGTTCTTGGTATTTTTGGCCTGTTCGATTGCACGTCTCAAGCTTGTCAGATGCGCCTCTTGCCTTTCGGTCTAAGGCTTTTAACGTATTTCGTGCGTACCTGGGTACTTCTACCACATTTCTCACTTCGGCTTCAAGCGCGCGGTTGTCGTATTACGTTTTGATGGAGGTTACTTACTGTACATTTGAATTGAGAAAAATTTACTGCCTCTGAAAAACATTGAGTAAGTATCTAATCTTAATCTCATTAGCAACGTAACAAAATCCGGGCTCTGCAACAATTTTGTTATGGTCAACATTTTCAAACACATTGATGTCGAACAATTGACGGCGTTCCTCTAATATCAATGCTAAGTCCTGTAGAAGAATTGCTTTTACGAACATAGGTTTTTAACAGTTTACAAATTTAGTAAACGTTTGACCTTAATGTATCTAGGCTTCTCGTCTTATTATATATGCAAGATGCATAGTAAATGAAGAGATCGTGTCACATTTAAATACAGACATATCTAAATGAACGTAAATGAGGTTACCCCAATTCAGCAGCCATCCCAAGACAACCAGACATGTGAAACTGGAAAATCTAATAAGGGCTGAAGCTCCATAAAAGTTGAAGAAAAGTAAAAAGACATTATTTTAAGAATTTCCGAGAGACACGTTAAAGTAATTAATACAGGAAATTGGATACCTATACATAGTAACAAAGTGAGCATCGGTGTGGGTGGGTAGGAATCCTAAAAGCAATACACTGTTCCTGCAACTCGGCAAATAGTCACAGCAGCCGCCAGAGATTTCAGGTCGCATGAAACTATCCTGCAAGCGCCACAAATAATTACTGCGTGATTTAAATTCAACATGCTCCAACTACTACTTGTACTAAGCAACGATATGGCAGAATAGCTGATGCGAAATTATTGTAATAATTTTTCTGGCCAATTTAAGGCTAGCGCGAGATTATGATCGATTGGAATAGGTAGCTAAACCCAGACGTTGTAAATATGCGCGTTTAATTAAACGCCAGTTGAGTGAATTGTTTGCGCCGTGCCTGTGCGAAAACATAAAGATGTCTAGCAAAATTAGTACGCGAGTGCTTAGGAAAGCTTGAGACTTTACTGGATGGATTTTCGACATCCACAAAGACTGGTATTATCCATCTCTTATAATACAATAACTACTTAGTCTTACATGGATTATTACACTGGGAAGGTAATCTCGATATAAGCTTCCTTTAAATTTAATGTACTCAATTGTGTCGTAGCAATAGAATCCCTTTGTTGACTGGGCAACAGTAGATAAATTGTTAAGAGATTTGGACATTGTTTCCAAGCGTCGATTCTCCTATGCCAAGAACTAGACCTTAGACAATCTTACAAGGTCGAAATAGTTGTCAGTCTGTTTTCATTATTTAAAATTCTTCTTCAGCTATTTCTGTTAGTGTAATCCATAGCTTGAAAATGTCTCTTACTCCGCGTATCTAATATTATTGCTCCAAGTTGTCCAAGCCTTGATTTTTCCCTGGGGTAACCATTCTATTCTGCCCTGAATAATTATGTTTAACACCTCCATATCAATTGATTAATTACTATATTTGTTGCACTGGAAATTCCTTATAACCTTGATATCCTCAGTGGACTTATATATAGTGCTACTATTTTTTCCTTATCTATTTTATTTTATCTCCTACATTTTTGCATCATATAAAATGTAACACTGTCTAAGCTTTTTTCTACAGTGCCATCTCTATTCGAAGTCGGCGATTATTAGGGCCTGGGTTGCTTGCTTCGTCGGATCTCTTACATTCCAGAAACAAAAGTACCTCCTCTCTTGAGGTCCCTCGTTACCTTCCACCATTTCTTCTAACAGCACTTTCAATATGTTATAGGCGAAAACGAGAATTTGACATGACACGGGTTACCACCTCGTTTGTAAAACGACAAATCGGGAAAATACAAGATCGTTGCCCCCAACCACGTTACGATGTCTTGTACCAAACTTTGTCAGCTAACTCGTCTGGGACAGCGGGGTTTATGTAAATAATTTTTAAATAGGGCACCGACCTGCTAATATAAGAAGATGTGTATTACTCTAGGCGCCACCGCCTTTAAAAGTGATAATGCAGGCTTGCTCCTCAAATACGGAAATGGAAACAATCCTCTTGGGTTTCGACACTACTTGTGTGCGACTATCAGCGTGCAGCTACTCTAATTGAGTTCCTTGCAGCCGCTAAACTTCCTTATACACAAACATATCTGCATATTGAGGTGGTTGGAAAACTTCTTAACGAACAGGCATTTCAAAGTAAGAATAGAAGGTAAATTATCACAGACTTATTCGGTATTGAGTGGCGTACCACAAGGTTTCGTTCTGGGGCCCTTGCTTTTTCTCATATATGTGAGTGACCTTTCAAGCTGCTTACGTTCCAATCCAACCTTCTTTGCGAACGACACTAAACTCTTTAACTTCCCGGCTACACATGTAGATGTGTTGCAAGCGGACCTAGAAAAACTGGAACTCTGGTCCTGGAGGTGGTTGCTGAAGCTGAATGCCGATAAATGCAATATTTTGCACATAGGCTATAACAATCCTAAACTGGACTACATTTTGAATAGAATTACTCTAACAAAAGAAGACATGCAGGTGGATCTTGGCATAGCGATGACTGCAGATCTGAAGTGATCCCATCATGTCACATCTATAGTGAAAAAGGCTAATGTCATGTTATATTTGGTGAGGTGTGCTTTTAAAAATATAACTCCAGAACTAATGCTCAAGGTCTATAACGTATATATTCGTCCAATACTAAAGAATGTATCGTCAGCTTGGTCACTTTACTTTGCGAAGGACATAGACTTAATTGAAAAATTGCAAAGACGAGCAACGAAAATTCCTCGAGCTCTGAGGAATCTATCGTATGAAGACCTACTATCTAGACTAGGTCTCACTACCCTACCACAAAGGTGCGAGCGTGGAGACCCCATTGAAACTTATAAAATTGTGTAGGGTTATTATTCTTGTTCGGTGGGTGTTTTACATTCAGCTAGAATGTTGATTTATACATTCATACAAATTAGTGTTAGATCGATGCAACAAACTACCAAGTAAGAACTTTTTGTTTAACCGTGTGCAAAACTCTTGGTATTCTCTGCCAGCGAATATAGTGTTCAGTGAAAATAAAAACTCATTTAAAAATTTATTGGATGATCATTATTGTTCTAGGTGATGTTATTGCGATCTCTGTGTTGTTATCTTTGGATTTTTCTCAGTTGTAACTACAACTGCAATGTACCTATATGTATATTGTAAATTGCCGACAGTAAGCAAATATCGGCCTGGCGGCCTGCTTACTTAATGAATAATAATAATAATAATCTTACGAAAAAAATCGCATGCAACATCCTAAATAAAATAAAAAGCCGACTAAGGAATTTTTCAAGTCATGTAATGTGTTTTTCTGAATTCAACCAACTTATGAGACTGCTAACGACATCTTCTCCACTCTTCTACTATTATGTCACAGAGATCTACAAAGACGGGCCCTAATTTGAGTATGTCGCTTAGCGCATGTCACGCTTAGTTAAGTTTTGGCACTGGCTAGCAGAGGGCGCTTTAAATTAGCGATACCTCAATTCGTCACGCCTTTAATGAATCATTTCCGTCGCTCAGACAACAATTCTATAAATGTTGGATTCCGACCATCGGCTATTCAGAAACATTTACCAAAAAAAATCGCCAGCTAAACGGGGCTACGTGACGAAATGTGATGTTCCAGCACACGTGCTGTCGCCGGTCTTGGAAATTTCCCTAACAATTTTGCACTCTGTAAGTGCAACAAGGCAAAGGTTATTATTAATGCAAAATAGCACAGAAAGCCGCCGGTTTTTATCCTGGAAAGAAAAAAAAATGCAGGAATCGGTTGAAACTCAGAACTTCACTTTTTTACCAGCGTTTGAAGAACCTGAAAGTATTTCATGTGTGCTTGTGTCCCCGTCGGCTTTAAATCGTCAGGGGGCACGAATTTAAAGGCGTTGTATCGAGTGTCGTCATTTAATCGGATCTAACAGATATATAGCGGTATCCGCGAGATGTTTATTTAACCAACGTCGAGTCAACACCATGTGTCCACAGCGGTCCAAAGTTGGAGTGATATAAACTTCTTTTGTAGAGCATACCTTATTGAGAGAACTTTGTTTAAGCACAGGTACTCAGCTGTAACTTAGATATTAGAGTGTTTTATCGAAGTGCTAATATATCAGTGTGTGTTTAAACTAAGGAACGTGTATTGACTAGTAACACATTTTTGCATAACGTCACTGCATGCTGTCGTCTTTCTTTTGATTTTAGTGTAATTTTGCTGTATAGGTAGTATGTGTGTTATGCTTTTTGCCAAAGTTAGATATGTTGATTTCTACACACCAAGTTTACTGTTTTGAGTCAAGCTGTCGTCCCGTTGTTTACAGGGGCTTCTTATCATTATTTGATAAGCTGTTATCGAATGGTTTATCTGTATTTTGAATTTTGTAAGTTGTTTCATGTTTTGCGTAACTGTAGTTATACTGTACGAGCAGATTGCCTTTTTAAATAGTTCAACAAACCTCATTTGCATAACTTGGGTTTCGTTGAGTAGCAGTGTCAATTAACTAAGCAGTAAGGACCCCGCCCTTTAGGCGCGTTGCATTTGAAAGTTGTCTTTAAACTTGAAGTGGTAAATTGTTAAGAGACGTTGCACTTTAATAGTTGAAGAAACTAAGCATTCAGTTGACAAATACGTAAGTATTTATTTTGCCCTAGACTCAATCCGCTTCATCCGTGGACGGAGTGAACTTATCGAGCTATGAGTGGAATTTTTCGAGGTGGCGCGGAGCCTTAATATTTGCCTGTTTTGAGAATTTCGAAACCGGACCGGACTTTACGAGTACCGTTTACCTCCCATCTCCGGCAGCTAGCTGTAGACAAGCGGTGGCTTTTCCTGCCGCTGCTTCTCAACGCAACTTCGACTTGCGGTAAGTGCGGTCGGGTGTTATCGTAAAGTCGTGTTTATACTGTAACAATCTTGGTTTAAATTACCACCTCATTAGTGTAATACTTTTGTTTTTTGGTGTTGAACAAGGAAGTCTCGAATTACCATTATATTGTTATAATTATTTTTATGATGGGTTCACTTGAAAATACTTCTGATCAATAGTTTAGGTCTCACTTAGTCAACGGTCAGTTTTCTTTTATTAACTCGGCCAATTTTAACCACTTTAATTACTAATGTTTAACTGTTATTTTTTTCCAAGTACTTTTATACCTACATATCATTAATACCTATTTCTTCCAATAAAAAGCAAACATCTTTTACATGTGGTTAAAAGAGCTATGCTAAATAGTGAAAACGTTAGAGCAGAGTTACTGCATGTCTCATTTATATGTCATTTACATTTACAAAACCTTGCAGCGACATGTAATACTAAAAGATCTCTTCATACAAATAGCGTCACCTAAGACTAATATATTCAAGTGGTGAGCAAATATAACGATTCAATTTTATTCAGTATTCCAGTATGCAAAATCTTGATCCGATAACGTTACTGCAGAAGTATTGGCGTATAAAATAATAAAAACAAATCGGAATTCACTCAAATAATGCTAAAGGTGCAATTCCAAATATATACGCCCAAAGGTACCAATACGGGCTACAGCCAAAAGTTTTGACATTAATATTATTTCCTGTGACCGGAAAAGTTAGCAATCTATATTTTCGTCAGGCAGCTTATACTTTAAATGTTTACGTAATAAGTTCCGAAAATAAACACACAAAAATATGGCCTATTTCGAAGTTTTAAGTATAGTAACTTACCAAGTTATACAAAGGAAATCGAATCTGTAAGAGTAAAATGGTGAGCATAAATAAAAGTAAATTGAATACTGCGAAAGAAGCTTCTTTAGTTTTTCCATACTTGCTACACAAACAGCTCTTCATCTTGTTATGCTGTGGTATTCTGATTAATATCGTACTGCTTTCTGTTAATAAGAAAAGCTCTGCATGAAAGTTTATTTGTTTTGACTTGTTCTAGTTCTCAAGAACAAAACCTGTAGCCTTGGGATCTGACCTCAATCTTCACTCGACTTGTTTTCAAAACAAAATTGCTCTAAAGTAATTGATTTTCTTTTATCATCAATTCTAAAACTAAAGGTAGAACTACATTTATTTTTATAGTCATTTAACTTAGTTACTGTGTTTCATAGAAATTAATGTAACATCTTCTCCCATCTATCATGTTTGCTTATATCAGTTTCTAACATCATAAATTTCATTCCTGGATATTTTTGCACCGTTCTCGTCAGGCAACATTTCTAGATGACTATTGCATATCATACAACAACTATCGGCAAGTCACAATGCACTGTACTACAAGTACAATATATACGTTTATATATAACAACCTTAATTAATACATATATAGAGTTGTTTTTATTGTCATCACAAATTGTTTGGGAGTTTTGACTTAATTTGCAAATGTTTCGATTTTTTAGGGCAAAGCCTTGGTTACTTGTTAAAAAACAAAATCGAGTGAGTTGTTGGTAAACAAGTGTAACTAATCAGTACAGAAAATTTTCTTCGAAAAGGTGTGGTCCCTATTTGATCCTAAATCCGAGCGCTAACTTAGGGGTGATGTAATTTTATGACCTAGCGTTAAAGTACCTAACAAATATTTTCCTGCTGATCTTTTTCTTCTTTCTTTGTGTGGCTCTTCCGAAGAGTTAAATCTCCATAGATTGTTACTTTGTCGTATTTTTGGATTTATAATGGATAGCGATCGTGCTAAGCATTCCCAAGTTTGGTGAAATTCTCAGCTGCCTGGTGCATTATGTTTTGATGACGACGTTCAGATGTGTTTCTACTCGGTTACACCCGAGCTGGTGCGGTGTGTTTTGAAGACGACGTCTATTTTGAAGTTTTTGTTTAGCTTGTATTAAGGTAATTACCTAAAGTTTAATAGTCTTTAATTGTGTTAATGTGCTCTGACAGATAAAATAGCTTAAATACTCAAAAAGTTTACTTGATTTAACAGCTTATAATATGTAGGTCAGTTTGTAATAACTTACTAAAATTACTACACCGTTAATATTGGTTTACAACACATCTTAATAGCAGTTATTTTATGTTACTAGCTTACGTTCTAATTTTTATTTTTCTAGATTGCTGCTTAACTTTAACTACCACATTGGACATGCCTATATATGCTCTTGTTTTAATACTACCCTGCGATATACATACTTAACACTTTAAATATTATTGTATAAGTGGTACTGTTTACTATGTATTTTTTGTGATCATCCTACTTCAGTCCAACTGGTTCGAGTGACTCTATTGAGGTATCTACAAAGCTTAATGCCGATTAACTAATATTGTATCTATAGCGATTGGTCACTTACTTTGTATTTAACTCACGACCACACTACCGTCGTATAATCACGAGCTAACGGGTATGTTTCTAGCCGCATAAGGTAAGATTATGTATTCTAATTTATTTTTTGTTGCAATTATAGGGTAGGATACTACAATTAACAGTTGTTAATTAAATCCATTTGTCACTGTATTAAACGTATGTGCCCCACTTTTAGCTTTCTACGCGTCCTCGTGTATTATTGCGATACTAATGCTAATAATCACACAAACCATGTTTTTATTGTCATTCGCGTTTTGAAGATCTGAATCTACTTACTGCAGCTACTTAGTTGCTTGTTAATTTCATAGCTTCTTATTTCTCTACTACAAGATATTTACACCTCGGTGAAGCTGTTAGTTCGTAGTTAATTCATATAATAAAAGCTGATGTTATGTTGTTTTGTCAGTTTAAAAATTGACCGGCGCCACTGCCTCCATGTACATGTGGTGAAACAATTCAGAAGATCACTAAACTTCTTCGCGCCAATTCAAATAAACGCGGGGGCAGTCTATCGGCAGAAAGGCCTATCGCAAGGTTGCTGTCAGACAGGGCGTGGCTTCAGTGCACTACCTGTCTTTCGAGGCAATTTCGACATGTCGTATTTAATAATGTCCAAGGCACAGCCTACAAGTCTGAAATTTCGTTTACAGTGTAGTTGTTGTTAAATTTCATTTCAGCCCCTGGTTGAATCTATGGAAGAACTTCTATAATCCTGCCGTCAGACGTTCAGCAACCATCCTGTCCTGCGACGCCCTAAGCCGATGCAGATCTCAAAAACATTCTTTCCATCGATGCCTTGAACTGAAGCTGTCTATAATCTATTCGACTAATTCAGATCGCAGGTTTTCCGAAACTCGCGATATCTCCCTAATCTTTGGTCAGGCGGGGGTCGGCTGACTCTGATCCGTGCCTTCGACATCATCTAAATTGCTGCATTTCCATCTAAGTTGAATATATTATATTAGATAAGTAATGCATGATCTGACTTAACGCAATTCTCGATATATTGTTGCTTGACACAGACTGACGTAAAACTTAACCTGAAAATCTCGAATTTGACATAGACTGACAATACACTTCAGTACTGGCAAACGTATAACACATATCAAGGCCTGCTCAGAATCTTTTTTTATCTCATGGTATTAGATTAGCGCTGTATGTTGTGGACAATTTAAGAACTGACCGCTGTAGGTGAACTAACGCAACCACCTTCTATTAAGCTAATTGGACTACCTTTTTGGTTTGCATAAATTGGATTTCCCCTTAACGCGGTTCTATTAAGAGAGTTAGCTAACCATAGCAATTTATTTATTCAACGCAGTGATTTTATAATTTTACTTTGCAAAAGATTGAACACTTTTTTTGTATTTAATGTATTTAATTCGCACTCAGCCAACAGCCGTTAGGCCAATTATAGGCGTCGCTGTGCAGTTATGAGGACTTCCAACCCCACTAACGACTGTCATGATGTTGTTATGACCGCCGGGACCAACTTTTTCCCGTGATAGCCGTACCACGAGGCGCCGAGAGATGCAGTCGTGGAACTCCCATCCAAGTTCTGACCAGAGACAGCGTTGCTTAACTCTGCTGATCGAACGTGGACGCTTGTTCAAGCTACAACACTCGGGACCTTTTTTATTGTAAGTTGGAGAATTGCAACTTTCTATGATTTTATTTGGATTTGGGTGGTACTCCTATGTTTCATGCCCTGTAGAAGATGACTTAAAAAAATAGTTTTATATTTCTATTATTTCGATTGAAGCACCCGCCCATTCGTTCCCTTTTGTGTTTATCGATTTGCACGTTTGGAATAAAGCTATAAGACAACATTAAATTATATACTGATTAAAAATGTTACTAATCCTCATTCCCCGACTTTCTCTTTGGAGCCCATTGATATCCAATAGTTTTTTCGTACATGAAATTCTTTGTGCTATCCTTAAATTTATTGTACCGCATATTCATTACTGAAAATGCATTTTTCGTCTATGTCTTGCATTAAGACTACGTCCTGATTTTCCGATTTCTACCTCTCCGTTTTCTCTTAGGGGTAGACCTGCAGGTCTTATGCTTTGTGGTTTTTGGTCTTTAATCCAATTCGCAATTCTATCTGGGTTCATTCTGTTTATATATGGTGTCTAACTACACGTTCTGTTATTTGCATTCTTCCTTTATGTCGCTACTTCTGCTTCGATCTCGCATAGTTACTTCTTTTATTGTTATTAATGTTTTCATTTCTGTGCTTCTCAGGTTTCTGCGCGAGTTTCAGCTGCTTACGTCAAAACCGGTCTCACACATGCTTTGTAAATCCTTCCTTTACTCTCTGACATATTATTTAGATTACTTCAATAAATCTTTTTAATAATGTTAATGTTGTAGTGGAGTTCGCTCTAACCCTTTCTATTAATGTACTGTTTCTTGATATTTGCGTTTCAAGGTAGTTGCATTTTTTAAGGTCAGGTGAAAATTTCAGAATTCAGACTATTTGGTCTAGTAGAGCGCATTTTAAATGGTGTACCTACCTACAACCATCTTTTCGTGAGTCAATATAGTTTATTTTTGATCCTATGGTGGGCCGTTGCTTATAGCAGAGCTGCTGGAAAAAAACCGACGTTAGAATGACGGCTCTCCGACTGGACATCAACACCAAGGTCGTCGCTTAACCATTAGGTATTGTTAAATTAGTTTGTTGTAGTGTTACGTTAGAATTTAGTGTAGCGTTCGTTTTCACAATGCGCGGAATGACGCCATACCCGTAATCAAACGCTGTAGCTTTGTATTAAGCGTTTGAATCTTAAATTTAACACGTTTCTAACGCGCCTTCATCGCTGATTTTATTTTATTGTTTGTCACGTTTGCTTGTTACGTTACGATTGCTGTTTATTCATGCAAACCGATTAGTAATTGTAACGAAGTTCATTTTCGGGCGCGATTGATTCGTTATTCAAGCAAGTAGTTTAGTATCCGTATCAAGGTCCATTCTTTATTACGGACACGTCCCTTGGTCGTATTGTAATCTAGTGATGACCGTGTTTTTGACTAACCTTATTAACCGCGCATAATTTAATGAATTACTACTTGAGGTTTACCTGTACAATCATTTTGTTTATTTTAACCAATAGACGAATATTCAAAGTTATCTTTGTTTCTTTATGACTTTTGTATGCGTCCTGCTACGAATTTATGTTTTTTCTCTAGCTGTAAAGATCGATGGAAGGTGGAGCGACGACAGTGGTTTAACCGCTAAAAGCAAGTCGTTGAGCCAGCTGGAGACACCGCCCAGGAACGCTGACGCAAGGGCAGGCCCTGAACTTTGGAATTATACAGGGTCTTGCATAATTATTGTTCCCACCTCAATTACAGCCCTTATCGCTCTATACACCTTTCTTTCTACTTGTCTCGAGTATGACCGTCCCTTTTGCAATGGCGCTTCGCCCTAATTAACAACCTGGTCAGATAGAACCATGCAGATCTCCCTGAGTGTAGTCGGAGAACTATTTTGTTATACAACCGTAGAAGCGCGATTAGGGTAAATTCTTCTAATTTTTGCCTTGTAGTGTACCGAATTCCATTGCCGATATTTGCTGAAACAAACTGGCTTTTGTCGTAATACCGGTTTCGACGGTAGCACATTTCATAAAGAATTATTAATTGGTGTTGCCTATTGTTTTTATTGTTACTCTTCAGAGGAAAAACTCTGATAACTGCGTGTCCAAAAATAGTTTTCAATAGCACCATCTACTTTATGCCTAGTAATCAATACATGTCTGCGATATCGCCAGCTGTATCTTATCTGGAATACTTTCGCACATCACCCAAACTAAATTTGCTCTAACAGACATAGAGTAAAACAAGCATACTTGTACAGGGTTATTCATTATAAATTACCCACCCCTTATCATCGTTATTATTGCCTATAGAAAAAAAAGTTTTAAATAAAAGTTATGTGGTTATAACTGAATTTTGTTAAAATGCTATCAAAAGTACAGTGGCGTGCATAATTAAGGGGATACAAAAAAGTAATATATTTTTTTAAATGGAACACCCTGTATATTATTAAATTTTTGGAACGACCTTTTTTTCCTGATTTCAAAAATATACCATATGTTACCCTTACCTTATACCGTTTTTGAGTTATTAAACGTTGAATATCTTAGTTAAACTAGTTACTGTAAATAGGAATTATTAAAGTAAGCTATGAAAATGCAACTATTTTGTTTGATAAGTGACATTTCTTTAATGAAATAATAAAAATTAGTTATCATTTATTTATATTTAAATTTCCTGAATAAAACTTTGTTATATTTAATAAAGTTAACTAGTTTAACTAAGATATTTGACGTTTAATAACTCAAAAACGGTATAAGGTAAGGGTAACATATGGTATATTTTTGAAATCAGGAAAGAAAGATCATTCCAAAAATTTAATAATATACAGGGTGTTCCATTTAAAAAAATATATTACTTTTTTGTATCCCCTTAATTATGCACGCCACTGTACTTTTGATAGCATTTTAACAAAATTCAGTTATAACCACATAACTTTTATTTAAAACTTTTTTTTCTATAGGCAATAATAACGATGATAAGGGGTGGGTAATTTATAATGAATAACCCTGTACAACTATACATAATCTGATATTCCGGTATCCTAGTATCAAAGTATCAGATTCGTGTTCCATGTCTGTAAAACTGACAGATACCTGTCTGCTCTATGCTTTGCACCTTAGTAGATTGTGTTTCCACTACTTTTTTCAATCTGCATACAAAAATTCTTTCTTTAGCCTTAAATAGTGTACACAGAAATATAAATTATCGATAGTTTTGTGGAAGTGTACCATTGCTCAAGACATAGTTTTATTATCTTCATCATTTCCACTTTACCATTCACTCACATGCTGTTAATTAATTCTAATCGTACCTCATCTACCTATCTGCCTCTACGATCTTGACGGTTTCAGTAGCATTGTTCAGTGATTTATTTATTAATTTATGTAGGTAAATGTTGTCCAACAGGTGCAAACCCAATAGTCACGTGCAAAAAAATAAGTGATTTTAATCAATCGTCCCAACTGCAATTCTAGACTTTGCTCTGTTATTTGCTTTAGACTTCCACAAAATATATTATATTAAAATTATTACTAACAAAATTACATAAACGACATGGTACATTTTACAATCTCATTAGTTTAAACGAATGGAAGGTAAAATGTATACAAATTTAGAACTGATAAGATGTACTGGTCTAACAAATAAATCGAAACAACTGGTAGAGTTATGAGTTAATTGGCGTAAGGATACTAAAATACTTTATTTTTTACGAAGTTCAAATAGTGTACATTTAAATGTATTCAGTAATATAGTTGTCCGCGATGACCCCTGAAATTATAGAAGCGTTCGATTTGTGTAGTTCCGTGGATTATTTCTTGCACTCGTTTAGGGCGCCCTTCGGAACATAAATTGTATAGCTAACCAGGTTATTTTACTGAAGTGATTTACACTTGGTGAAGGAATGAAGGGCTTTGTCTGTTCACAAAAGAATGCACTTCAGAGTTTAAAAGTATATTAAAAAATCAAATAAAATATACAGCTTCATACACAACTAAATTGTGTCGTGTTTTGCTATTCGATCTAATAACCTACTATTTGCATAAGTGCAAAACACAACGCTTGCATAAAATTCCATGCTTGTAAACAATGTGTATTGACACTTGACCTTATGATACCTTTTCATGATGAGTGCGGCACACGTCTACCGTAATGGTTACACATTGTGAACTAGTTTTTCAGTTCAGTTTGTTTCCTCACAATTTTACCGAATTGTCTATTTCATGGGCAAACAGAAGTTTAATAACCGCGAACGGAAAACATATGGTAGATTGTAAACCACAGATAGTTTAACGTTTCACGATTAAAATGTCGTTGTATGTGTGTTCATGGGCAAGATCTAAGCATGCAGAATACCAAGTACCTTAGACGCCTACTGCTGCGGTCATATAGTCAAAGTCCTACTTTAACATGCTACACGTCGTAGTAACATGGAACACACGGCTTTACATCACTTCCGAATGATGGCATTCTGTACAGGCTTTCATCCGCATTTTTTATTTTTAGAACCCTCACCGGGATAGCGGTTCGAACTCACGACCTTCGATCACTATTCATAATGCTTAACCACTGAGCTACCGACCCCGGCAAGATAAAAGTGTAATTTATGTAATTTTGATTAAATATAATGCGTGTGTGTGACGCTAGTGATAATATGAAAATTCAGAGCAACTTTGTAGAGTTAATTAAATTTATTTACTATAAAAATTATTCTGACTCAAAATTACAGAAAATCTTGTATGCTTTTACCCGCAACGTGTTGCCCAACTAGCTAGCGCTCATAGGGCAAACTTCACGTCTAGTGTGAAGCACCCTTTCATTTTGCAACTTGATACATAAATAGCTATTTCGGCAAAGAATTCAGATATTTATGTTCAACAACTCCAAAAGGGAAGGCAGAGCCCAGAACTTTACCAAATTATTCAAACATGGTGCTCAGAGCAAAAAAATAGGGTTGAAGTACGTTTTTTTTCAAATAAACTCAATTTTAAAATATCTAGGTAGCAGATCTTTATTAAATGCATTGAGCATAGTACAATAGAATAAGAGGCCAGTAACTGTAAATAATTCACCAATCAGTAAGAGAGGTAATCACTTTAAACAAATTCAAAATTCTACTTCTACATTTTTAGCCAAATTTGTTTTCACAATTCAGGTTATGTAACTGAGTTAATAAATCGTGTGAAAACGCCGTCCTCTTAGCGGTTCCAGCCAATATTAACTCAGAGGCACAGAAAATCACAGCTTACAATACAAGATAATAATATAATAACATATTTGTTTCAAAGGAAACTCGGCAGGATTTTTACACATCTCTGAGCGCTTTTTCCTTTGTCTTGCGGATTTAATTAAATCTGTTTCAATGCGCCCAAATGAACTACAGCGGAATAAGCTTTGTTGTGGGGAATTTATTAAATATGAACCCTGCTGACTGAATCGTGCAGACCTGCGTTAATATAAACACTAGATGGGGAGGCCAAGTTAATGCGAATTAAAAGCGCAACCCAGATTTGCTTCCCACTTCGTTGTTTTATCTCCCATTTACAACCCAGTTGTCACATCACCATTGTATGAGATAATTACGCCCATTTCACCATTGTGGAGCTTTCAGAAAGTGTTAAAAACGGGGCTTCCGTTATGGCGGGGCTATCAAACAATGCCGCACAAATTATTTGCAGGTTATTACTGCAGCATTTTTCCGAGTTCATTTGTTATTCAAAACAAGAAGGAGGCGATTAAGAACATCTGCCGCATAGCTTAGTCTACTTTGGCGAAATTTAATGCAATACTGCTTTTAGTGTTAGAGTAATGTAAACTTTGTTATATCGGTTTAAACTTTATAACGAATTCGATATCTGTAATGATTATTTTTGCAAAAGACTCATTGGATTCAATTGTCTAACAGCGCAACGGCATTGTTTAAACTGTGTTTAAAACATATTTTAGGGACTGCAACATGTAACACAGTTAGTTAAGATTTTGTAATATCATTCATTGCTGCGACCTAGCTTTTTTTTATTTTGGTACTCAGCCAACAGCCGTTAGGCCAATTATAGGCGTCGCAGTACATTTTATGGGGACTTCCAATCTAACTAACGACAGTCATGATGTTATTATGACATCCGGGACCAACTATTTCCGTGGCAGCCGTACCACGAGGCGCCGAGAGAAGCAGCCGTGGAACTCTCATCCAATATCCGACCAGAAAGAGCGTTGTTTAACTCTATTGAGCGTACGTAGACGCTTGTTTAAACTACACCACCCGGGACCCTAGTTTAGTGTATAGACCAGGCATATCAAACTGAGGGTTCCTGGAGAGCCATATGGATACTATTATGTTGCCATGAGGGCCGCACACGACAACGAATTGAAATCATTTAATGAAAACTATTGCAGAATTACCTAAATTACTTAATTAATCGCTACAGTGTTCTTGGTGCGGGCAGATGTGCCTGCGGGCCGCATGTTCGCATGCCTGGTATAGTCAGTGTTTTTTTCAATCTAGTTTAACGTATAGACAGCACATTTTTTGTAACTAGGTCTTGTTAAATTGATAAATGCACACAGAGTCTCACTATTACATTTAGACGTTGAACTTAGTGTAGTATGTAAATACAGAATTTCTTTTTTAATAAATAAATACAGTCTTAACCATCGCTGTGTTAATTTTTTGTAAGTTGACATAAGCTACAATCGTTCTTAAAAAGTAAGTTTGGCTGGGATTTCATGCTCAAAAAGGTCAGCCTACCCAATTTTAATTTCCCCAGTACCTACCAACCATACTAACGTGGTCCTGTCAATCAACACAGTCTGCTAACTCTAATTCACTTACTAGTTATTAACAACTTGGTCCTTCGCGCGAGATGCAAGTTTTGGGAGATTCAAAGAATGGAAAATGTAAAAGAAAGGCATAGCTTTTGCATAAACTATATACATAGATACATAACCAAGCCCTTGCCTCCCCATCAGCTATCAACAAAATGAATTTCTTTCACTCCGCTGCTTGCTGTTGTTTTAGCTTCTCTACTGTATATAGCTCTGTTATGCCTTATGTATGCAAGTTCTTATTTCAAATCGTGTATAGTTATCAATTTAAGCCCATACGATTTAGATGTCTCCGTCATCTCAGCTGATTTTCCTCTATTTTGTACTGTCATCTTGTTGTTGGAGATAAAAGTAAAAGAAATTCCATGTTCCACAACAAGAAGAAACTACTAAGAATATATGTATACCTATACCAAGAGTGGATGAACAACAAGTGCGCAAGGAAGTACTGGACCTTATACACAAGACAACTGAGAAACAGAGCTGGGACAACAATATAACAAGTAGGTAAAGAAGCAAGAAAAAGGACAAAATACGTAGAAAAAAAGAAACGCAGGAAAGATTATGCTGTAGTATAGTGGCATAGATTAAAATATCCTAGGATTTTGAATGAAGGAATAGTATGACATAGCTTATGAGTCACACAATCACGTACAATCAGGTGTTTTGTCTGAATCTGTCGCCGAGAGCGACATTTCAAGATAGTCGGCCAGAATGACACTTAACCCTTTTTTCTCTCTATCTTATTTGACGTCGCTTCTGCTGCACTTGTAGTATGAAATTTTTTTATTCCCAGTAAGATAAGGAATAAGAAATTTTATTAGACGAGATATAGCTCTTTGTATTGCTCTTTCATTAGAAACCACTGAATATTTTATAATTAACTTAGTAGCCGTGAACTATTACTCCAAAATACTACGTATTAATAGTTAATTATCTTTGGTAGATAGGAAGAGATAAATTATAATCTTAAACGTCATGTAGTTCAGCAGTTTATCTTCATCTTCTGCATAATCATTCTTTACACACATCTCTTTATCGCCAACACACATACACACACACACACTATACACAGTTCTGTACACCTTGCAGACTCTACTTGACATTTTTAATTAACGGCATAGCATCCTTAGTCACAATCAGATAGTACTAGCACCATGATCGATTCTGGTGCACACGAAAGCGTACTCATAGTAGGACAACAGTAGATTGACTTCCTGGCTTCTCCCACCCACACACAAACTTTCTCACGTGACGACCTGGTATAACCCTGGAGTTGAATTCAACAAGAAGTTAGAACGTTACCTGTTGAAAAATACTTGAATAACTATTTCGGGCCTCGTCGCCACTGCGGCGGCGTGGCCAGACCTACCTGTGTCGCTCCAACGCTCAAACTTCGTCATACATCAATCGTTACACAGAAAATTTATGCTGAAAGGAGCATGCACAGATTCGCCACAATAATAAGGCCCTAGTTCAAATATTCGTCTATTGGTCTGACGTTAACAAAGGGGTAATTTACAAGGCTACCAAGATTACACTATGCTTAAATTTATTGCCCCAGCTGGAGAGGCGCGTTATTTCTAGTACAACATAACAGCAAATGGTCACACCTAAATGGTTGCAATATCAATGGCCGAAATAATTGCTGCCTATACAACCACCCATGAGCGGCCTTACTATGAAATCCTAAATCCAACGGGCCTTGATCGGGCAGTACGTGAAACTGAAATTGACGGCGACGGAGCCACCAAGTTCGTGGCCCAAGAACAATAATTGGCGGCCAAAGCCCAATAGGTTAGTAGCCAGCGCGTTCAGATTTAAACCACACAAATGGCAGGTGCTTATTTACAAAGGAAAGCGGCCCACGTGCATTAAACGAGCGACCACAGTAAGCAATTTTAAGCCTTGCAAACGATGTCTGATCGATTACAAATGAATACGGCCTAAACACATTAAATTAGCAAGAAATGGGTGCCAGATTTGGTCACTTAAATATTGAAAAATTAGCTACAAATGAATACGGCCAAAATACAGTAAATTATCAAGCACTGTGTGCAAGGTTTAGTCACATGAATATCAAGTAATTAGCGGCAAATGAATACGGCCAAAATATAGTAAATTAGCAAGCACTGTGTGCAAGGTTTAGTCACATGAATAGCAGCTGATTAGTTACAACTGCGATCAAAATGCACTAATTTAGTTAGCACAATAAATTAGCCTGGGTTTAAGCCACATAGATGACAGCTAATACGTTCTGCTGGCAGTGATTAACGCACAGTAGAACTAGCACACACACACTATAAGTTCAGTTCACATAAATGACAGATAATACGTTATAAATTGGTTACACAGATACCTGTATTTCGACGATCCGTGAGCGTCAGGGAGAGAGGTCACCTAGCGACATGCCTACAGAGGCGACGTAGGTGCGAAAACGTGGGCGACACGTGAGAATGCTGGCAGATATCCGCCTTGCAAGGGCGTCTCTTTCATGAGACCAAAACGACGGTGAGGCCAAGAAATCCAAACGTCCTGCAGGTGTGTTCCCCGTTTTATCGGGATAGAAAGGTCAACCCTCACTCAGTGAAGCAGAAATCGGCAATCGGAATGCCCAAACACCCACGTACCAACGGTACACAACACGGCCCACTACACGTTCCTTGCGTCTCAACCAACGACTCTGTGGTAACTGACTGCTTGCAGGAAAAATAAAACAATGCTTGCCAAGAACAAAAGCGTCCCCAAGCGGCTCGGCGGCCAATGGGAAGGCGGCATCGTTCACCGGATAAAACAAAATAATGTCGGTGTGTCAAGAGAGACGAGGCCCCATCATTTGCTCCAACAGGAATTTTCAACACGCCTGAAATCAGCGTTGCGGAACTAAGACCACGTGCAAGAGTCAGTAAATAAAGGGTGGCCCAAATCGAGGTAACTGCGCTAAACTACAGGGTGTTCAAATTTAAAATTGCTAGGATATGTGATGAAAAGTTAAAATGCTGGAAACGGGTTTGAAATATAAATAGGTTGCCCTAAAGGCTTAAATGGTTAGTTATATTGCTGTAAGCTGTCCAAAATTACCTGAAAAATTACAAAAGTAAACACCATGTTTTCGGTTATGCGATTTCAAAAGATTGCTGTAGCATCTATATAGTACACAAAACTTATATATAAAGTTTTACCGTCATATCCCTTTTCGTTTTTGAGATATTCTGTTTACACCCAGAAACACATATAGGCAGACCAATAAACAAAAACACCTTGAACACGATAAACAGAAGCTTGAAAATTATTGTGGCTTAAAGAAAATACCAGAAAAAAATTCTACATATGCAGTTTAATAGTAACCAGAATTACTTAATATGGAATCGAAGTATGAAAAATTACAGAGAAAAATACAACGCCATTGTAAAGTGATTAGTTTAAAATTTGACGCCCCCACTGCATTTGGTGTATGCAAGAAGAAAACTGGGATGTGGAAATTGCGCAGCTTTGCTTTAGGTAAGAGGTTAATTTTCCGCTGCCAAGCTAGAAACAGGGTACATGTGTTTGAATGTTGTCGCTTGGAAACGTTACAGGCCAACTTTGGCATTTATTTCGACGTCGTCGGATTTTAGTAACCCCAAAGGTACAGCCTACGAGTACGAAATTTCGTATATCATCTCGTTGTTGAGCAGTAAAATTTCACTTCAACCTTGGGTCGGATATTTTAAATTACGGTTGTCTCGCCATTACTATCACTTGTAGAACGACGCTGACTTGCCCGTGGTCATTCTTTGAACTGCCACTATCCATTTTTCATTCCGCATGTCGATGCATCCCTGAAAAATCGATGTCACTCCCCGTAATTTAGGATTATCTCAAAAAACCGGGTAGCACGCTTCCCGCGCCTTTGCCGTCAGCCACCACTCTGTGTTTAGTCGATGTTTCTTGGACAATATTTAATTTGGTCCTTTGGGAGGGAAGTAGTGCTTTAAGCGAGAAGGTCATCCAGATGATTTTTTGGATGTTAAATTGTACCACTTTATACCACCTGCTGCAAATGTTCCTTTCGCTTGACGTCACGGGTAGTTCTTTGGTTTATTTGTTGGTGCTGGTGGTGCTGGGCTAACTATCGAAGAAGTCGATTAAGTCAGTTTTCATTGCATTCCTGATATTTTTACAGGTATTAATTTATTATTGCAGGCAATGATTTGTGTTTTGTTGTGAACGATGTTTCACCAAAGATTTGATTTGTACATCCAACCCTTTTGGCATATTTAAAGTAATTAACAATTATTATTTTAATATAGCTCTAAAATTAAATGTGTAACCCATATGTCAAAAGAAATAAAGTTACACAAGTTCTTAAAGTACGGTAAACGTCATATTTTGTAACTGAGCACTTTACTCGTACCCGAAGAAAATTTCCTTGACAAAACCTAATATAAATAACACAAACTAGTTCTCGCAGCTGCAAGGCACCTCCCTTCCTACTGTCCTAACTGGGCCACATCTTGCGCTGTGCGGAGTCGTAAATCGGTTTTCACCGTAACAAAGTCTATCAAGCAAGCACAACTGTTTTATTTTCTTTTCGATTATCTATAGTACTGTGTACATTTGATTTTGAATACTACAACCAAGTTTGAAGCAGTGTTGGACATCACTTCATTAGTGCTTCTGTTTCAAGATACATTCAAAAATCACCACTAGATCGCTGAGTAAAGTATACTAAAGGAATCTTTGATAAACCACTTCATATAAAGGTAGCATACCTTTGCTACCCTGACTTTTGTTGGGTGTAACTTATGTTTCCTCATTGCTTTTATTGCTTTAATTTGTTGTGCACTCTCTTTTTCTTTTCTTTTCGCTCTGATGTATTGTTTTCTAACAATCATCTATATTTAAAAATATTTTCGACAAAGACACAACCAATAATAATCTTCGATTCGGTAAACGACGACCTTGAAAGTCTACGTTCTGACAATACGTAATATATTCGTTCCGTACATGCATAAGTGAATTAAAGTTTTTCTACCCTGAGCACTGTCAGAGCAACTTATATACCTTTATAGTTCGTCTAGACACGTTATAGAAATTATCGGGTTTTTGGGGCTGGCTAAAAATATCTAATTATTCAATCCCAGTTGTTTTATACTTGCCAAAATCGTCCCCTTCTAATGAGAATCCACAAAGTAGCATCGAAATTGTGTGAAGTTTTTGTTAAGTTAGCTTAAAAACTGTTGCCACCACTGCTACCGTTAAACAGAGTGTTACAGTTTTGCAAATGTAACCGCTTGGAAGTACGTACGACCTTTCGACGTGGTCGAAAACAACAAACTACCTTAAATTTCGTTTCGTTGTGGTGCAGTAGAATTTCATTTCAACCACTGTTAAATATTTCAAGGAACGTGATCTACTAACGCTCTATCCCAACGCAGATCTAAGAGAACCTTTCCTTACCAGCGTATAGATCAACGCTGACTGCTCGTAGTGAATCTTTTAAGTGCCGTTGGTGTTACATTCGACAAGCCGACGCAGCCCTAAAAAGTATTCGATTATATGGCGTACTGGTTGATGCCAATCCCCCGTCGTCATTTCTTAAGATGAAACTGACCATTTTTGCTTCGTGGAGCACGGCTTGCACCTTACTAGCCCACCGTTTCCGGAACAATTCTAGGCATTGCATCATTGCCGCCGTTAACTACTACAACCAGCTCAATGAAACTGTTTCATTAGCAAGTAATGCACGGGTTAAGTACGTCAAATTTAAATATGTTTTGCATAGTAACCTAAGCAATGCATGTGTAAAATAGGTTTTGAATGCATTTCCCTTGGAATTCTAGCAACGCCTTAAGTGGTCGGTACTGTACATTGTCTCTCCACAGAAACAATATGTTAGAGCTTCCTTATCAAGCGTTATGACGTCAAAATCGGGCTAAAATACTTTGTTTCCGTCTCAAACTTGCAACTGTAACCTGCTGTAATTATATTTTTGTTAAAGCCATTTCAATAAAGTTATTAAATTTAGAGCCGGCTAACTTATTTGGGAAGCGGAGTGCAAGTATGTGCATTTTTGAATTAAGACAACTTTTCCAGAAATTTTAAAGTAAACAAGTATTTGTCCCCATATTTTCCAGGTCCAATTTGTTGTGACTATCGCGACCGAAATTTTTCTTCAACCAACTATCAGCCACTTCTCAATGAGCTAATTTCAGCACCTCTATAGCTTACTACGTGTCGTAAACAGCATATAGAATCGATAGTATTTCTGAAATTACTATATATGCAAAAAATTATTCTACAAAATTATTAAGAGAAACTCAAAGAGGAATCTGTAAAAAACTAAACATCTCAAATGTTCTACACTACTCGTAGGCTGGTATATCTTAAAATACTACCAAACAATAACTTGAGCGAAGTGGTAACTTTACTAAAATTGCTTTAAGGGATTTTGTTAAAAATTGGAAACATGGAGCTAACTTTCCAATAGCATTACCACTTTGTAACTCAAAAAGACATTGTTGTATGGAAACCAATACATTAATATTTTTTCTATAGATGCAGTTACATATTTTAAAAGAGCTGCAACCCCATAATGTAACAAAGGAATTGATTAGTGATTCATTAAACTTCTATATATTTCTCACATAAATTCGAGTAGAGCTCTTCGAGTCGAATGGAATTGCATGTGTGCTAAATAACATTGACCCAAAAAATTTCTACAGTTGCTCGTAAAGCGACGCTCTGGAGAAATTGTCTAGTAATTTGGCAAGGATAGCAGACGTTGTGCTGAATGAAAGTTCAATGTATTTGTGGATCTATTATAATAGAAAACGGGCAAAAACACACAACGAATATTTATAGAAACAACCCTTCCTCTATTCAAGCTAAACTTCTGCTCTCTAAGTTTAAATGTCAACGACTTATTACTTGTCTTCCTATGGAAGCATTATAAACCTCTTTCTATACGCGATTGCCTCGTAATGATAAAAATTAAAATCTCTGATGCAAGATATGGATGAAGTTTAGATACAGCCAAAGTGAAACAGTCAATTCCTTTCTTTCCTAGATGCCGTGATTATTTCAACTTCCAGTATCTTAATAATTCCGTTTCCAAGTAATTAACTAAGTACTGTGACGTGTATATTGCTGCCATATTCGCTTGTATTGCGATTAACGGTAATGAGGAACCAACAACGTTTATTTGCCAAAGGATAATCAACAACACAAACAGATCTCCTTGCCTTAGGACCTATCCATAAATGATATACATATAATCAAATTTAAGTCATAAGTTTGTTTAAGATTTAGAAAACTCTTCTTTTTAATGAACAATTAACTTATAGTAATTTAGAAGAAACACACGCAAATTGCATTCCATATAACATCAATTGCACGTCGAAGGCATTTTCATGGCTTCCGGAAGAATTTGAGATTATATTTGCCATTAAAAAGCTATAATACTCTTAAGAATGCCATTTTGGTGTTACAGAGAGCCATCAAAACAAATAGGCCCCCTTATGTTAGTTATTGAAAATATAAAATAACACATTTCGGAAAAGCTTTGTGCGATTCAGTGTCCGACTCAGTGCGGGTTAAAGTACTTTAAAAAAAACCTTACATACGGTATCACTACGACTTGAAAATGCATAAAACTGGCTTAAAATATTAGAAAAAAACTCTTAGAGCACTGCCAAACAATGGGGCCGTCAGTATCCTTTGGAGGCTGAAATCAGAGCTGATACAGGTTCCGCTGTAGGCCGATCGTCGAAAACTCAAAGTTTAGGAGCGCAACTGTGAAAGCCGGAGCCAATAACCCGAAAGCAGGCTGTGTGCCCTTAGCTGGTAGCTTACAAACACAGAAAATTAAGTACTGCATACATGGAAGCTACGAGTTAATATACCAGGGATACGAAACCGTGACAAAACAAATCGGGCAGTGCATATACTACATGGAAGGGCCCGTGCAAGCTGCAGGCCAGAGACACTGGAAGGAGGTGTTCTTGGACATTTTTGGATCCTTCGTAGACTGGCAGAGCTGTTGGACTTCTTGGTTCGAAGCGAGAGTGCAGGTCTCAGAATCACATTGGGCAGTATGTACAAATTTGTCCTCTTGTAGACAACACTCACAGAGGTGCAGCAAGGGTGTTGAAACAGTTTTCCGGCAGTACTGCTAAATTTTAGAGTGGGGAAGAGCTCTGGTCGTGCTTAAGACAGTTGACATAATAGGACTGCTGACAGTTGCAAAATTTGGTACCTTTGTAGTTCCGAATGGTGTATTTAGTTTGCCATTTCGATTTAAGGATTTTATGTAATTAATTGATGAATTTTGTCCAAATGGCAAGACTTTTGTAGAATAATATTTACGTATCTGTGAACAATTGTTAAAATACTTATTAATTTTTTTCCGAGGGTAGAAATAAAACCCGCACGACATTTTCTGGGAATTCTCCAATTTAATTCAAGGTGAAACCTCTATCTTTGACAAGTCCCAATTTTAGGTTAACTTGTATGTTTCCTGACGTTATTCTAATTTTTTTCGTCAATCTGTCACTTACGTGAAAATACAACGTTGTTAATGGTTTGTGGCGTTTAATGTCCAAGTTTGACGGCCCGTGTGTTTTGTTTTGGAACATTTTAAGTAGTTTTTCAGAAGGATTTGGTCCCCAGACGAGTTTCAACAGCGGGCAGTTTGCAGAAGGTGCATCAACCAGTTGCGCACTATTCCAGTTTTCAGCGGGTCATCAACCAGTGCCGGAGAGTAGAAAATCTTAGCGTCTTTCTTGTGTACTAGGTGCTCATTTTAGCTATTGAAGTATTTTGTTGTAATTTTTGAGCCATACAATCATATGAAACTGGCAAGATGGGAATTGGAAAAGTTAACAACTGAAACAAAGCTTTCTCGTATTCGACACTCATTTAATTGAAATAATATGCTTCTATTAATCCACGAAACTAGACTTATGTCATCTGTTTTATATTTTTTGAACCCTGAATTGATTATGCGTAAAATAAGAGTCTATAAAGTTGCTTGCTTGTGTAAACTTCGCTGCGTGTGCCCAATAATTTACTAATGCTTACGGTAGGTCATAAACGGTATCTGTTGGTTAGCAAGGGCAAGGCAAATGTTTTCAATTTTAATCACGTGCACCGTAGCAAGCCATATTTCAAGGCATAATACTTTTATAGGTTGCCCAAACGTGGGGCCAATTAGAGGAATAATCATAGCAATACATATTCCAATTATAACATTTCCTAATGTATTTATTTATCAAGCAATATTTATCTGAGTATTCATCACCCAATTAAAATTTACTAATCTTCTCAGATACAGGAATTATCAAATGAAAATCCAGCGGGTGCCGTTTTACTGTTAATTGTTATAAATGTACACATCAAACATCTAATTAGAATAACAACTCGTTTCCCCGCAATCAACAAATGCAGTTGAAACGATAAACACCAAGCTACCTCTTTCACTTGAAATGCCGCGGGTAAATAACGCTGTTATTCTGCGGAGCGAAAAACAATAAATTTGTGTGGGGTAGATTAAAAGCAGGTTTACCGTACGTCACGACAGCGGAAAAGGGGGTGTAGAAGCTGTTATTACTCAGACTTGAAATTGTGAATTGAAATTTCTAGCTCTATATTAATTATGTAGCCCATTGTACACAACAGGTCTATAAGCATCATTATTTTGTTGGAATGTTATATTTATAAAATGTAGGACTCCTAAACATGAATTTGATAAACATTCTATTTTACTCGTGCTATTATGAAATATTCTATTAGAGAAAATACACTCATCTCTCGCTATACGTGGAAAAGTTTTAGTTTTCTTTAAAATAGCGGCGTTCAAAGTATATACTGCAAGAAAAAGAACTAATACATTAGTCAATAAAAGTAGGTATAACAAGAGTAGGCTGAAAGCTTTTACACCAAGATGGTATTTTTCACCTTACAGAACATAAATGATAATAGTTATTTACTATACAAGTGGGATAACAATATCATTAATATACGTGTGTGTAAGCTACAAACGAGTGCGTAGCACGAGTTATGTAAGCACACAAGTAGATTAATGATGCATTATCACACATGTATTGTACAAAATTTTATCTACGACTGCCTAAAATTGAGAAAAGTGCATTAAGAGAAATGTCAGATCTGTCATTTTCAAAAATATTTTAGTAGGCAAATGTCATTATGTCATTCATTTGACACTATTTCAGTTACGTAATGAAGTCATTACACAACTCAGTTGCGTAATGAAACCATTACGTAACTGAGTGTTGTAATGAGCCTCATTACCTAACTGAAATAGTGTCAAATGAGTGACGTAATGCGTTACTTATCCCACTGGAGTAGATAAAATATTATAATCAATGACAAATAACGACAGTGGCTGCACAAAACATGTAAGTGACTCAATCCCATAGCTAAGTGTACCCCGAGAACTGACATCGATTCAGACGGGAAGAATAATCTGTTTGCTCAAACTTGATATCAAAAGAATTAGAGGGTGACTTTCGTGTCTATATATAGCTAAATGGAAAGCAATGTGTAATAGACATTTACATCAGCAGTAGTAAAGTGCCATAAATACCTGGCGTGCAAGCCAGTGATCCAAAATTTTGAAAACAAACAGAAGCTTATCTCAATGAGAACATCCGAAACTTTGACGAACTGTCATTACATCTATTTAAAAATCATTTAGTTGTATATAGCCTCAATTAAATCAAAAACCAAATAATCTGCTTGACTAAACTGTATTAGGTTAGTTTAGGAATTACCGCTGCCACTACCTTTTTTTGCACGTGAGAAGTCATTCCGATCCCCAAATCGGATCTTTGCAAGCTATCCGAATTCATTCGCCCATACCTTGTAGAGTAGATCGACGTTCAAGCCCGACGCATCCCTGGAAAGTATATAGTTACAACACCAGTAGATTGACGCCGACGTACCCGTAGTTATCGTTTGAACTTCCTTAGTTAGTATTTTATTGAACAAGCCGTCTAGATGCTTAGCGTATTATCTGCCCATTCTTGTTTCATCAATCTGCGGGCTTCCCCGTGTACCGCATATTTTCGAGCTCTATCGCCCGGAAGATTCAGCTATCACCGTAGATGTATGCCCCCGATAACTTCGCTCAGCCCGGAGTGACATACTTTGATTTTTACATCCCACGTCGCTCGATAATTACTGCATCCAGCTAAGTTAAAATTAATTTATTAGTTAAGTAATACATGTTGCGGTGTTTAAAAATCAATATAGTAGAAATTTTGGGCCTTAGACAACCAACGTCAACGTTGAGGAACGTTATCATCTTATTCTTCCCCTTTGTTGTCTTTTTGCTGATTGGATGAGCAGGGGAAGTTCTCTATTAAGAAGCTATATCATCTAGTTCTTCCTTCTTTGTTTTCAGCACTGAAGCCGCTGATCGGTTGCATATGTTAAATTTTGAGAAATGTGATTTGGATTTTGGTTGATGGGATGCCATTTGGGTAATTGTATGATTTTTTGTTGTTGAACAAAGGTTCACAGATTGGTTTTTGTAAAAGTAGAGTAGACATCTGTCCGTGATTAGTTCTTTAGCGGCTGAAATTTTTACGTAAAAGTGTAGGAGTTGAGAAGACTTATGAGGTTTTCGTTAGAGCGGTTTTTTGTAGTAATTTTTTTTCAAATCAGTCCTTCGTTCTTCACCTTCTTTTTCCGTTTCTTTGCTATTATATTTCCTTTTATTTTAGAATATGTGGTCTTCCGTAGTGATTGATACTTTTGGGTGAATGAGGTGACTGTTATTTTCCTGCGAACATTCCTTTGTGGTCTGATATGCATGTGACTTAAATAATATATAAGATCTTTGGAATACATGGACTAAAGACTGTAGGAACCTTGTTCCTGCCGTTCAGGACGAGAAAGTAATCCTCAACTAGCACGAGTGTTGAATGGGGTAAATGTCATTCCGCCTATCACTTTTCTGATCTTCTACATCCTCTTTCTCGAGGGTTGCCTTCTCCGTCGGTTAGTCAAACGAAGAAACCCGATTGTTATTGGTATAGTTGGTGTATCCTTGGGGTGATTTGCTTTGTTTGTGGTACAGTTTTAGGTTTTTGTCTAAAAGTACCTCAACTGTAGGGTTTTCTTCCGCCACGAATTTATTTTTAATAGAAAGCAATCATGGGGGACGGTACTTTATGGAAATATGGGATTTCTTTTCGATGGGTTGTTAGGAGGTTACTCACCAGCGCAGCAATAGCATCCAGCAGGGAAGAGTATTCTCGGTCTTTGCCGTGGGAGTTGTTTGGTTTCCAGTTTCCTTTGGTGTTACAACTGTCCATAGATAGTTGTTTTGTATTTGGCACGTCACTAGTTTCAAGGGTTTTGTCCTGAGAGTTATATCGAATTTATGATACCTTGATTTTCTTCTTTGTTGATTGAATTGACTTGTAATTACTGAGCGGATTTACATTAGCTATATTTTCTTACTCATTTTGGGTTTGAGTTATGGCTGCATCTATATAACTAAAGTCTAATTTGGATACATTTGCTTTCTTTATTAAGTTATGTGATTGTTTTGGTATTTCTCTGCTGTAGTGGCGGCTTTGTGAGAGGATATCTCTACAATCTTGATAATAGGTATGTCCTATTTTAGTGTTAATAAGTATTTATGTCAAATTAATCGTTTAGTATCTAATTGCGTCAGTTCTCCTCTCGTCAGTTTATCAGTGTCTTCAGATTTACTTTTGATTGGGGGTATTTGTTACGTTTGAAAATTAATAAAAAATTTGCGACTTCTTATTAGACAACCAATGTAGACATCAAGTATATTTTGAATTTGCCTGTTCGACAACTCTGATAGTTAATATTTACGCATGTTAGGGGATTTTAATGAGGTTGGCAATTTATTTCGTTTCCGTAGTAAAACAAAAAAGATGCATAATTAAAAAAACAGCAAAAGTAAACATTAGTGTACAAACACCGTTTTAGAAAATATTTAGCTTCAATTCGTAGTGTTCTGTGCACTGAGTCATTATGATGTGGCCAAATGACATCTTTAGGGTAAAAATTTTGCACTATTAAGATTCTATAACTTATATTTATCTACAGCTGTTTTCATATGTTAGTCGAATACAAAGGCTTGTTTTACGGCAGTCTAATGCAGTGGACATGGTATTTCTTGGTTAGTCATTTTGTGTTGCTAAAATGTGTTAATATTCAATTCGATCTGTCATTGCTGGGATTGCGTTAGATTTGGTCGTCGCTGTACGTTCCTGCACCAGACGATTTAGTTGGTCGTTGTCGCACACTTATGTATGAACAATAGTGATCGCTAGAAAGTTATGAATTAGATATATAGTGAATTTTGAAGAATTGAACCTTTGGTAAATATTTTTAAGCACCCGTCCTGAAAATCATACGCTACTGTTCAATTGTTAGGCCGGAAGGTATTTGTTTACAGGACGATTTTGGAAAATGTAGTTAACACACAGGTGTTCAAATCCTGCGCAGCGCACGTGACGTCAAAACGCGCTGGTAGTTTTATTGCAGTTCGATAATGAAGCTGTGATTGACGAGAAATGCATTTTTATGATTGCGGTTTTAATATTGTCATCCCAGATTTGACGCTGTATGATTTATTTTGTGAACTAAAATGCAGTTACGCAAATCCTTAAAGTAATTCAAGCTCACAGAAAATTCCAAATCAAAGTTATTCTTGAAGGTCGGGGCAGATACATAAATGTCACGAATTTGTCCTCGTATCTTTCACGGTACAATTTATTTGGACTATTTCGAGCAAGCTTTAATTTCCAAAATTAACCACCACTAATATCAATTAAAGTCTGCAGGTATTTAGGCTATAATTAAAAAATAACCACAATCTTACTAATATGCGTGTGCAGGCACGTTTGCTTAAATATACAAAGTTACTTTTCAGAAAATTTCTTGTATTTTTGTTAACGCTAGGTAAAGATAATGGGCGCCTTGCGGATATCTGAAAAGTTGTGTCTACTTAAAAAACCAAAAGTTATTTATAATTTTCCCAAAAAAGTATTCTACGTAGAACTACCAAACGAAACTATTTCTAAAAGTTTCTATTAGCTAATGAAGTATTCCGAAATCGTTTGCTTATGTAATCTGGTGCATTGCGATTTTGTTTTACGTCAGTGAGAAGAATCAAACAGGTTTTTATTAGCAAGCTATGTTATGCATTTACTTCCATTAAACACATGTCGTTCAAAAACATAAACCAATATTTAAAGTTTTGTTTTTAGAAACATAAATATTTATCCTGTGGAAACCCATAAAAACAATGCGGAGCTGATTTACATCTGTATTTACGTCACTGTTATACAAAATACGCATTATTAGCATTGCGTCGGTTTCATTTGTTTAATGTAATTTCGTTCCGTTTAATTAAGTAGTGTTTTGGTTCAAAGTAATATTTTTCAAGCTCTCCGCCGTTGAAAAACTACCAACTTTAGCGCCGATTTATTTAATCCTTCAAAGAAATATTGTCTATACCATTAATAAAATAAAATGAGTAACAAGGTAAACAAGAGCAGTATCACCAACATGCAATACTTGTGAGTTGCATTGCCCTCATTTATCTGCTTCTCAGAGACTGTAGAAATGTCATGAATTCAGCCAGATGGAGACGAATAGCTGCTGCTGCTATATTTTTTCTTCTGTAGAATTTTCTGTAAAAGCGCAAGAAAAATTTTCAGACAAAATTTATTACAACTTTCTTACTTGGAAATAGTATAAATATATATTTTAAAATAAAAAATGCATCTATATATAACTGATTAATTAATTTCCAGCTCGTTACCTTCTTTACTATATTTGAAAATGGAATAGGAACACGATACTGCAGTTTCATTTTCATAAACTAACGAGCGCGGACGCAAATTAGTGTAGTTCGTTTACAGCCTACAATAATGGTATTGCTAGATAAGAGTAGTTTTAAACTGTAGTTATTGCTACTTAATCTGCAAGCTACATGTCGCAATTTTAGTTAAATCGGGTAGGCGCCGTTGCAGAAACTGCGATAAAATACAAATAAAGACAGTAAACTTTTGTGTAAAATAAAAAGTGAAAATAAGTTTTACTAGAATCTTTAATGCTGTTATAACAAAAATACTTTTTAATCGATAATGCAACTAAATTTTAGGAATTGATTTAAAAGTAAAATAACGTAAAGTTCATGGCGGTTTATTCCACACCTAAGAATATGGCTTGAAACTCGGGAGGTCAAGACCACCGAAATATCGATTTTTCTATTTTGCCTTTAGAATAAATCCATTCTAGCACCCGAATGACGTCATTTGAGTGTTAGAATAAATCGCTATGAAATTACTTCATTTGGGTGCTAGAATAACTCCATTCTAGCACCCAAATGACGTCATACAACGCAAAATAGAAAACATTTTAATTTTTTAATTTATAAAATAGTAGAAAGCAGCAAAATAGAAAAAATAGTATAAAACACTCGTTACAGAAGGTACTTCAAGCACTCATTTGTTCAAATTCGTGCTTGAATAGATGCATTCTTCTTGTATTTTAATATACTATTTTCTATTTTGCGTTTAGAATAGCTCCATTCTAGCACCCAAATGACGTCATTTCATAGCGACTTATTCTAACACACAAATCGTTTAGAATAACTCCATTCCAGTACCCAAATGACGGCATTTGGGTGCTAGAATGGAGTTATTCTAAACGCAAAATAGAAAACATTTTTATTTTTTAATTTATAAAATAGTATAAAGCGGCAAAATAAAAAAAATAGTATAAAACACTCGTTGCAGAATGTCCTTGAAGCACCCATTTTTTCCTCAACTCGCCGCTATGCGGCTCGTTTCGGAATTTCAAATTCGTGTTTGAATAGATGCCTTCTGCAACCTGTATTTTAATATACTAGTCTGATATCAAGGCATCTGGCACGCAGTCACGGCTTGACTTCTTGCTCGTTCAAGTTAGCTCGAGAGCAAGTCGGTATAGTTAGCATACAGCTCTAATGCAAAGGTTGTTGTCTGGCTGAATGTGATTCAAAGAATGCAATTCCGTGAAATAAGACAGCTAATTTGGGAAAACTCAGAACTTACAAATTTGAAATTCCGTTTCCCGTGCCATTTTGATCTCAGAGTCTAGACCGACGGTCTGGCCCGACGCAGCCCTTGAAGGTCTGTCATAACAACGCGTGTAGATTAACGCCGATATGCCCGTAGTTATTCGTTGAACTGCCGACACAGGCCGGAAATACATCATTTTCATCGAACCCGAAGGTTCCAAACAAATCCATCCGCTACCGCAGGACCGATCTTAGCGCCAAATTTTTCTTCTTACCTTGACCCTTGCATTCAGTGCCTTCCACAATTACTGCATCCAGCTAAGTTAATCTTGTTTTATTTGCTAAGTAATGCATGTGTGAATTATTGCTAAATTTTAATATATTGTATTAAACTAGCGATCTGTGTCTGCCTTGTCACCAGGTCGTCAATACTGGTTTGTCTGTAAAATTGTACCCCGGCTAACCACATGGTCAAGTTTTCTTTTTCTGAGTAGCCTACGCGACGTCACACGTGCAGACAATTTTAGGCAAAATCATACGACACTACATACAACCAACAAAAAGTTCATATTTGGATCTTATCTGAAACAACTGGCCTAGAAAATAAAAGGTTCTTGGAAAGTTTTTATTATGTACGAGGCTTGTCCGTAAAATAACCTTAATTTTTTTTTCTTAATGAAAAACACGTTTATTTGCATTGGTTAATAGATTGTTGGAAAGCCTGGGCTTTCTACTATTTTTCTACATAATCCCCGTTGCGATCGATACATTTTCGCATGCTGTGTAGCATTTTTCGTATACCCGTGTCATAGGACTCTCCCGCCGCGGTGCACAGGTAGCGTACGATTTATTTCTTCAAATCCGCATCGGTGTTGAAATTCGAAGGTTTTTCAAGGTTTAACAGTACCGATCAGCGTTTATTGTTGTCCTGAACTTGCACAACAATATCTCCTTCCTACTCCTAAACACAGTGCCATCACACATGCAGACAATGTTTGTTTAAACCTTTGCGGCTTCGGCGATCCTGAATGCCGCCACTGACGGGACTGTTCTTTTGACTCTGGTGTCGTGTAATGGACCCAGGTTTCGTTGCCAGACTCACAGAACGTAACTCACACCTGGCGGTAGCGACTAGTGGAAGCTCCATCACGAAAGGCAACTAAACCAAGACCAAGCATCGCAGACAGCTCCGAGTGGTGGGGATTTATAAGCGCGCAACCAGCGTACACGCCAGTGTTGCCGGATCGTGCGTTAAAGCGTTCCTCGCGACTCCAGCGCCTTGGAAACCTTATTTTACGGACAACCCGTATTTACACAAACAAAAAGTATATATATGTGTATATAATACAAACAGTCTGTCTTAACTAGGTCAATATGACATTAGAAGAAATTGTTCCGAATAAAAAATTATGTTTATAAGAAAATTTCTCCAGCTAATACACGCGATTTCATAAAAGTAACCGATATTTCTTAAATTCTGCATGGAAGCATTATTCTACAATCTGAACAATTTTTCTTAATGATACTGAGGTATTTAAAACAGAAAAGGTACTTTACATTGTAGCGGGATAGTTCGTGTCACCTTGGTATCTAATAATTACCATTATTCTGCTAGGTATAAAACTAAACTGTATTTCTTACATTGTAATAATTAGTTTAAAACGTATTATGCATTTAAAAGCTGTAACAAGTGTCGCGCGTAAGATTGTGCGAGCAAACCAGCTAATGCAGCCGTTTATTGCGTCTATTAATAAAATAAAAGAAAGTTGTGCCCGACGAAAAAGTGCGGGGAAGTCGGTGGCTCACGAATAGGGGTCCAAATAAAAGGGACGAAACGCAAAATATTATAAAGTGCGCTTGAGGGTTTATGTGCAGGCCTGTGTTAACAGCACTCGATGTCTCGTTACTCTTGAGCCGAAATACAGCCTCAAAAGCCTACCTTGGAATCAACACCGATATACCGATAATTCTTCAGCTTCGAAAGCCGCTTTGTCAGCTTCAAAGGAGTAGTCGATCTGATTAATGTACGAGATCATTTAGAGCAACTATAAAGAAAAATTAGTTTTAATAATTATTACATTTTACGAGTAAATTTGTTAGCACTGTTGGTTTTTGAATTTGCGTTGAGCATTGACAATCACACTTCTACTTACGGAATGAATTCAAGCATGTAGTTTTAGTATTAAACTCGTGCACCTTTCTTAGCTATTGTTGATAGCGTAGGTAACATTTTAATATTACTATTGTGTATGCTTTTTATGTATTTTTATGCATGTATGTTTTTTACAGAGTATATGTATTTCAATGTAAACTGTTTGGTTTTTATTTCTGGCGGGATTTGCATGTATTATTACAGAATTATAGGCGATAGTGGGCAGGCCAGAATAATCTTTATTGACACTACACTTAGCTGCACTGAGGTAAGAGCGGGTCTTGTGCCTGTACGACTGAATTAACTAGCAAACAGAGGAAAATTTAAATTCATAATAAGGTAGAGTATAGGGCACGGGAAAAAGTGCCACTATAACCTGAATAAGAAATACTAGTTAAAGTTGTAACACTAATTTACACATCTTGTATATAGCTAACTTGACCAATTAATAATTGATTTTTTTATATATACTCTACTGAATTACTGATCCTAGATTTATAGAAGAAATTGTACTGAACAAATTTCTGGGAAGCATTCTATAGGGATACTACAGAGAATTCCAAAATGCATCGATGGTTTTTGATATGGAATAAGTTTTTATTATTTCAATACAAAAAAAATGCAAATAAAACATCTTAGTCTACAAGTATAACTTTCAGAGCTTTTTAAAAATTGGATGTCGTAAGTGATGCCCTTTTCCTGCTACACATTCTTCTAGCCGTCGCACGTAATCATCCATCACTCTAGCCAAAATCTCTACTGGATTCGATTCAATTTCGTTTGCATTGTTTTGTCTAAGATCCTGAAGATTACGAAGTCTATTTTTATACACAAGAATGTTGAGATATTCCCACAAAAAGATCTGGTACGGTTAACTCGGCGACTAAGTTGGCCAGATTATGTTCTCTTTCGAGAAAGTAACTGTCGAGAAACATATCACGAAGCATATTAATACTGATTCTCACCGTGTGGCTTGCTGCTTCATCCTGCTGATGCCAATCGCACAAACTCCCATTACATATATTATCTTAATCAGCATCCGCAAGCAATTTCAAACAGGCAACAAATAAAAAATTTATTTGACAGTTAGTGCAGTTTGGAATTTGTTATGGTTACAGCATGTGGCGGTACATGCAACTTCTTGGTGTATTGTTTTAATATGGTCGAAAAGTACGATGAGCACTTAAGTCATATCTTGGAGGTGAGCACATCTCCTGCAGGCAAGGGAAGTCTTTCTAGAGGGATTCTATTAAATACTCGACAAACACAGTAAGTAGCTTGTAAACTTGAAAAAAAATGCTCGCTTGCGTTAGTCAAAATAAATTGTACCTCAAAAAATATAGGAATAAATTAAAGGCAACACTAATAAAGCTGCTTACATTTTAGTATATCAGTAGAGCTCTTTAATTAAACCTTTTGCCTCATCTCAGTTTAAAAAATGAACTTAATAATTCTATTCCATTCAGACCACTCTAAGTTCCATTTCTAGATAGTACCTAATTACGTATCGTATTATATGGGAGACTAGCGAAACTAGTTTATTATTTTTTTTTAAATAAGTGTGTATTAGCAGATCAGCACATTAGTGCTATACATACTAAGTATAACATGTAGATAAAATGTACCTTAATTATACATAACATTAAGAGGCTATTACTCAATAAATTAATAGATAATAGATTGCTACATCAAGAATGTGCTATAATTGTAACTAACTGCTGACGCTGTCTCCGTTAGTTAAGATGGAGTCGTGTAGCACCCGCCTTTTGAGGCATCTAGTTGCGGGGGGGGGATGTTCTATCTTTTCTGTATACATTATAGCCTCTAATACGTAGGGGTTCACCTTTTGTTAAGTGCAGGCGATAACTACATAGATATCTCCTGGATCTGTTAAGATATAATGTGAACAGATTTTGCTGTCTTTTAATGCCGTTTGCGTTGAAATTTACAAAAGTTAACTTGTGAACTGTCTTATGTGGTTTACTTGTCATTGTTGAAGTATCCCGCAATGACGTTTGAAATGAGCTCTGTTATGAAGGGTTTGATGGATTCTAGGATCTGATTTAACAAAATATTTATGAATGAGTTGTCGGTGTTGCGTGGATTGGGTGGGGGGTTAAGAGTACTGAGATTATAAATGTTATTAGAAGTTACGTGAGCATATGACTTGTATTCCACAGGAGAGTTCGGTGGTTTTGAGATTTTTTGTTGATTATTAAAGGTATTTTGAGATAGTGTTGGACGTGTATTACCGCTGACTCCGCTTTTAACTGTTTTGTAGTAAGAGCACCCTTTATAATTTGCTGAGTGCTGTTCTCCGCAGTTGACACATATTGGTTTATCTTCTTTTTGTTTTGGCATTGAGTATGAAGACGTTTTCCGGTACATTTAACGCAGCGAGGAGGTAAGCGACAATAATTCTTCGTGTGTCCGTATTGTTGACACCGAACACATTGCGGAATAATCTTAGGCCTACGTCTGGGTTCGACTGGTATGATAGAGTAGAACAGGTTATCGAGTTATAAAATGTCTTTGCTGGTGTCGGTTTTCGTCAACTGTACTGCGCATAGTGGCATGGGTGCCTTGTCTTTGTTAAGAAGACGGGTTACGGTCATAACTGCATAAGCTTGGTTTCTTTTGCTGGGTTATGGTATGTGTGGAATGGTGTACAGTTGTCTGTGTAGAATTTTGTTAATTTACGGTAGTCGTCTGCTGTCGTTAAATTAATTTTCAATCCGTCCGTTTTATGTTGGGTAGTGAATTCACTAGTTGTGAGTTGTTTAATATCAGTAACAATTGCCTGATAGTTGTTGACTTCGTGGATAAATATTGGCGGTATTTTAATTTGAGGATTGTTTGAATTGTCTGTGTTTAACTGTTGTTCGACGCCTTCCGGTATATAATATCGGTTTATAAATAACGGGGCTAGTTCAGTACAGATATACTTTTTGTGGTACTCACTAACAGCTGCTAGCTTTCTTTTTGATGGCGTGGGCACCATATCAGTGTCCGTGATATGAGTGAAATTCCCAGGTATTGGAGAAGCAAACAGCTTCAAATAAAACTAATCACCGCACTACACACACTTCGAGAATCACGAGCGCGACCGCTCTTGACAGCCGCACTAACTCGACCCGAAACTAGTTTATAATTCTATCATCCCACTAACTGCAGGAACAAAAACAAACGATAGCGCAGTGATTCTTATCTTATGTAACTGGCATTTGGTGCTAGCCTGTCAATGTGTTTTTTATTTTTATGTTTGTATCATATGGCTTGTGGTAGGAAACCTGGCGTCAGAGTTTTCAGGTTGCGCGAGCCCTTCTGGCGTAACCTGACGACTGTCACCGAAATTACAACCGGGACCGACGACTTAACGTGCTCTCCAAGGCACGGCTGGCTGCTATTTTACCACCACTATAGGTCCGAGTGCCGACCGCCGCGAACGTTGCTTAACTCTCGAGATTGTTTAACGAGTCTTTGGAGAATGCGACTATGCAACCAGTAATTTTTATATTATCGTATAAAGCTACAGCTTAAGAAAGAATTTTAAATTTCTTCGAACCAATATGTATGCCTATTAAATTAAAGACGATTTAAGAAGTATTACTGCCAACCTAAACGCATAAACATCTAGCGATGCTCTTTTAATTTCAGACTTATTAAATCATAACCAAAGTTGGCATAGATATTTAATTTAGAAATCGCACACTTATTCCACTTGAATATGAGAAAACAGGTTCACAGTGTCCAAAATTCTGAATACCGAAAAACTCTAAAATAAGAATTTGCCTTTTCAACCTTAGTTGCGTCAAGTATACGTAAAACTAGAATGCCTTGGTTTGTCCCGATTTCTTCAACTTACAATAAAATCTTATAAACACTGAATCATTTATACATAACTTTTTGCGCAAGTGAACTCCGCCTAAATCGTTTTACAAATTTTACTAAACGATCAATACTAGTATTCGCTGGATTTTAACTGGTAGTTTTCCCAAATACTAAAATAGAAAACGAAACGATCTTATTTTTACACAAAAAAATCAACTATGTCAAATACAGGCGAACAGAAAATAACTCATTTAGGTTCAAGAAAAGTTGATTAAATGCAGAGGCATTTAATGTTTTAGTGTGTTGATAATTTGGAACTTTATGACTGACGGGAAGTTTAATCATTAGGTTATAAAATATCGCAGTTTCTGTCTGCTAGCAGAAATAGGGACGCCAACGTAGTCTGTTTGATAAAAGTTTCGCTCCGTAAATGCTGGCATTCGTGTTCAATCGGATAAACATATCTTTATTTCGCAATAGCGTTTTGTTAGCAAAAATGTAGAATTTACAAATATTATAACTTCTTCGCTGGTAGAAAAAAGATGAACAAGATAGAAATAATACGCATAGTAATTGTATTTTTTAAAACAACAACTGAGCTTTTACTATTTGATCAACCAATCCTAGCTTGTTGTAATTGAAATTGCGTTGCGGGTACTAATATTTTGTTAAAACTACCCTAATGCTATTTTTAAATGAGTGGTATAGAGAGCGCTCACATAAAAAAAAACCATAGGAGTTGGCAATATTTTAACTGTGATCATGTCACTATTACAATGATTGAAATTATATTGTGTTAGAAAGTATTAATCAGTTGAACTGTTATTTATAACCAACCCTAATTATTTTTAAGAGTCGTTTGTGTTTGAGCTTGAGCACAAAATTAATTAAATAATCAAAATATTTTACTGTGATTCTAGTTATATACGGGGTATCAGATTTTCGATGATCTAGTTTATCTGTAGAGATACGAACACATTTACATATGGTCAAAGTTGCTAAAGTTTTACTGGCTTATAAATCTGAAACAACTTTGAGCTATCTTCAGAGTTCCAAGTAAACTCTCCTAAAACTGTTTTTCAGGTCACCGCCTCCGGTACCGAGAAACAAATCTGAAACCAACCCTTAACACAATCAACACGGCGCCGACTGCGGTACTAATAAATAAGTCCGTAAACCCGTTCTAAGCAGTACCCTAGCTTGCCGGTTACGACACCAGAGTACGGCCCCCACAAAGCGACTTTAAACCGCTCCTGCAAGTCGCCGGACCCTGTATCGGGGTTTCACTTACTCCTACTTGCATCCCTACTAAAAATAGCATGAACACTACATCGATGAGGCGGTACTTCTATGACTCCAAGGAGGCTTCCAAGGATGCCCAGATTACAGCGTGATAAGAGCTTACTAGGTCCATCCACCCTCATAACTAATTAAAAGCACGACTTACCTAGGCCAACAAAACTCTCTCGTTTACCGGCGCCGTTCTAGAGCACCGCCAACCGACAATCTCAACTCTAGTCCACACCCGGAAGGTCACCGCTTGCGTCTTATGGTAAAAATCCAAGGCTGCCGGACTGCTTTGGAAGATAAAACTTACAATTACGTCGCTTCGGGGCTGTCCAAAGTAGCTCCAGGAACACTCTGGGACTGCACTGCATCTTTTACACTCGGGACGGACTTTACAAGGCTATTTACCCTGCCCATATTCGACCTAAAATGTAATCAAACTGACAACGCATAACCACACTTAATAGTCTAATTACAGAAACTACCGCTCCAACTCGACGCTGGTTGAAGGCTCTTTGTCAACCCACTGCCTGCGCTGCGCGTAGGTGTTACGTTGGTTGCCAAACTCCCATGTCTTCGACTGCATCCAACAGCCCGAATACATTACATTTAGTTTAAATTGTACATACAAGTTGTCATTAATTTTAATTTATAAAACTTCGCATGTAATGTAAAGATCATATACACATTCTGTCTATTCTGTTTTAAATCGAAATAAATAGCAAACTCTAGCGTACCGAACTACACATTCTCGCATGTAAATACAAAAATAATTAGAGTCAAAATTTAACCAAACCAGAGCAAGGATTACACTGTAATGCGGATTTATTTTTTAAATGTTTCTTACCGGAGAAATTATTTAAACGTTGAAAATAATGTTTACCACACACCAATATATTGAAACTTGAATGGTTCCGTATAATAGGAAAATACTAAAATTACTTGCTGTTTTCTCCTGAATCTTGCTTTTTTCAATCCAATACTTGCGTCTGCTTCTAAAAATATTCTCATATATTTCTCTTTTTTGTAGGATTTTCGGTTTTTTTAAATAGTTTATTCTATATAATGTAAAACGTCTACAGCTATTTGGGTGAAAAACTTTATAAATGCAGAGCAAGATATGCTAAAATAAGAAAGTAAATTAGCAACGTTATCGTATTTTAACATATACAAATACATAACTATTGAACCAACAATTGTTAGGTTAATTTTAATTCATAGAGCCACTTGCTGTATACCCATTTAGTTGTGGATCATTTTCGGAGGCTTCGCTTCTGTTATTCATTTATGTGCAATTCAGAACATGATTTGGTTTGCAACCCAGTAACTCCAGTTCAGACAGCTAACGTATGCACATTTGTTGGGAATTTACATTTTCCGTTGCGCCCAGCGCAAAAAGGGAGGCTGCAACTTCTTGCAGCTTGATTTGGTATTCAACCCTAAGTGCTACACTGAAGAGGTTGCGTGCGCTGTGCGGGAAGTTGAATTAGTCGTGTTACGTCGAAACCTCATTATCGCCAAACTACATTTTCGATTACGGACAAAATCCCAAATTATTTAAAGGGTTTCCTGGTAATAATTCTCGATTTACGGAAGGTACAGTAAGAACCATTAAAGCCGTTATATTACTTCCTGTTTTACGTATCGTGAATTTTTTCCGCGACCCCATCAAGTGTTCTCCTTTTTGGTTGTTTTATCATGATAATGCATGGCTTTTCTCTTGGACTTGTGTCAAAGGGTTCGAGAACAAATTGTCTCCATCAACACACTAAATACGACCGACTGCTAAGGTAACTAACCTTATAGTATATGTCGCTCCAAATGTTCGCGAAAGTATTGTATATTATATGTTAAGAGCTGAAAGTGCATTCTTGTAGTTTGAGCATGAAAATTGCTGGTTTCGGCTGGGCCTCAACCAGCAATCATGCAAAAGCGACAAAAACGCTTTTAACTCGAACTATAGATATTATTTTTTCGAAGAATGGGCATATCATTAAGGCGAAAATAATCATATTTCATTTTATTGACATTATTAATTGGCAATACATTTCTAACTACTCGCGTAGTATCTGACATGTGAAGCCCTTATTTTAAGAAGTAACTAGCGTTGTCAAGGAGACACCCTAACATGACAAACTATTTTACTCGCGCGGAAACCCAAAACGCTCGGCGAGTGGAAAAGCTATCAAAACGCTCGCTGAGCGATGAACGTCAACCATCTTTTGTCAAACTACAAAAAAATTTACTTTCAATGTCAGTGGTCGAAAAAGTAAAATTACGAGTGTTTTGGAGAGGCAAAACGCCGAACTATTAGCGTTACGTTTTTTTAACAGCAACCCTTTCTAACATTTAATGTATTTTAATAGATATTTTATTTGTATTATGCATATGTTTCATTATATTTCAGCATGTTATGTTAGGCTTTGTACAGCAGCAAGCATACATCGACCCAGGGCATTGGTTGATCCGTGGCACTAAGACAACACAATTCCTACGCTCTTTTTAACGCTAACATATTTTTCAAAAAAACCACCCCTAAGTCTCGACTGACCTTTAGCCGGGGTAATTTGATGCAAGGCTAAATATCTACATATGTGTTGGGACATTGTAACCGTTTTAAAATAATCGTACATCAGATTTGACAAGCGCAAAGGGGGTTTATTATTCGTAACAACCTAATACCCACTTAAGGGCCTGTTGTTTGTTGGAAATGCCGTTTCGAATTATAACACAACCACGCCAAATTATGACGCGACCATCTACGAGTTGAAACCGATTCAAAGGTTAAAAACCCTTTCATACGGAATGTGGCAGGCGATGGAACAGTCCAAAATGCTCAAGTTCTTCATAAAAGCATAATGTCACTGAACTGTTGCACGGGCTGTTGTTACAGTTTTATCAAGTTTCGCAGTACTTTATAACTTACAGTAGTAGTATATACTTTAACCTTCTTTAAAACACTATGGCCCTGCTTAAAACCATTGGAAATCGCATAAGGGCCTATGTAGTCCTCTAGCGATTTTGCTAATATCTTTCTGATAAAGAAATTGTGATTTGTCATTGAACTACCAAATCTATCTTACCTAAAACTAAATTATATCGGCACAATTTTTGTGTGCTGCTTTTATATATTTGTTACTGATTTTTTGCAGGGTTTTTGTGCGTTCTCATGTTATTCTTTGTTGTGGTTCTTGTTCATGGCAACCGCGATATTCTAGTTCCAAGTGCGCGACACCGTCAGTTCTTTCCCTCAGTCCTGCATAACACCTTGAGGAAGCCGCCTTCTTACCAGTGCGGGCTCACCTATGTTTTAACGTGTACTTGGTATTACAACTGCTTTCCGTGCTTGCATTTGCGTTGTGAAATTAGCAGCATATCACATTTTGATAATTTTGCCAAACCTGATTTATTTGTTTCTATACTTTTCCCTGGGTGGTACGCTCTCTTATTTTATTTGTGCAAATTGGCGTTTTCTTTGTACGGACTTTTTGTTTTGGGAATCCTTTATTCAGACGTTCCTGTATCACTTAGGTACTTTCCTTGACTTCGGGATTGCAATCTTTGGGGAACAATTCTTGTTTCTTTATTTTTCATTTACTTCCTAGAATTTTGCTTATCTCCGTTATTTATTGTTTGATTCCGTTCTATTTCCTATGATTGTTTAAGTGAAAAATCCTAGTTACGCAATAGAATAATATGTACCGTTTACACGACAAAACTTGTTTAATAAAACACAACTTTGAAAATCAAATTCACATTAGCTGATGTTGGTTTGGAACATTCAGATTTCATGCATGGGCTTTACATGCCACAACACGTAACTGGCAATTTTCTAAAGCTCCCAACAGTTACGAATTTCAGTTATTAACGTATTCCAGAGGCGCAATATAAAATCAGCATTAAGCAAGTATTTTCGTCAATTAACTTAGCAAGTTGCCACCAAATCGCGGAGGCTTCAACTTCGTCCACGAAGAGCTTACGTTTTCAAAACTTCGATGTTGCTAATTCAAAGCAGACGCACCGGCATGAATAATAAACCACCAACGTTCGTTCAGCCAAAATTTTCCAGACGGGTTAAAATGGATGAAGCGTTTAATCCCCGTAATCATTTTGTGCCAACACAGATTTGCTGACAATTGACCCTTTCAGCCAATTTGCCATTATATTATTCAAAGACTGCGCTACCGTTGCAGTGAAGCTTCTCCCTGCATTGATGTACGCTACTGGTCGAAATTCGATGCCAATATCAATCAAATACTGACAATGCAAAATCCGAGCAGACCTCTCTAAAGCTGCAAATGTCCCCTGGCGTCTGCTGCAAAAAATAGCATCGTTTTGGATCAGTTGGAAGCTTTTGAGTTGTAGTTTTCTAACAAAATGGTTGCATGCGTTTGCTAAATACAATATTTGCTTTATGTTTGGGTTACATCAAAATAGTATATTGTATTTTAAGAGCTGAAAGTGCAATCTTGCCGCTTGCGCATGAATATTGCTGGTTGAGACGAAGTCGAAACCAGCAATCATGCAAAAGCGGCAAGCGCACTTTTAGCTTGAAACATACATACTATTTTTTCGACGACTTAGCATATTATTAAAGGAAAATATCAAATTTCATTTTATCGAAAAAATTAATTGACAATCAAGTTAACATTACTCGCGCAGTCTATTAGACATGTGACGCGATTATTTCGACAAATAACGGGCGTTGTCAAGGAAACATTCGGACGTGGCTACCTATTTTGTTTACGCGGAAACCCAAAACGCTCGGAGAGCGACAAAGTGATGAAAACGCACGCTCAGCGGCAAATGTCAACTTTCTGTTGTCAAATGACAGTGAGAAAAATCTACTTTCGATGTCAGTCGTCGAAAAAAACATTTTACGCATAGGTCTTTGAATATATTTGGTACCTATTGAATTTTTCAATTGAGAAGTACAGCATAACAAGATTTTTTCTATTACAAGTATAACTCCGTAGTTATACGTACTGTAACTACCTTCAGATATTTCAATTAGGTTTTAAAGTATAGAATTGGCGTGCGTTTGATTATAACTCAGCACCGTGTGAGTAAAGTTAACTTAACCATTAAAATAAATGTAAACAATCGAATTGCGTAAATTGAAGCTCTTAAGGAAGAATCACGCAAGTGTATAAGTAATATTCGCGTTTCAAACGAGGTCACCCGAAAAGCAAATTCCACGTGTACATTTGTGTTTTAAAAGTTTCTCGAAGCATTATAACAATTTACCTAAAATATACCTATAAGAAAACCAAATCGACAATCTTGCTTGCAGACATAGAAAACACACCATTCGACCCAGAAGTGTGCGATCTTTCCTATTAATACTCGTACTATCTAGCATAAATTAAAAGAGTTTGTCCCCGTACCACCAAGGTACATTTCTATTGATGAACAAAAACATCTAAATGCTACGAAAATAAATCAACAGACACTTTACTAAGCAATGAATTGGATGGAAAGAACCTAAACGTAGAGCTGTCTATTTCTCAGATTGACATTGGGTTTCATAAAAGCAAATAACAGATTTAATTGGTTTTAGAGAAAACATTTAAGTAGCAGTTTAGAAAACAATACTTAATATCATTCAAAATATTAATTTTCGGCAACACTAATCTTGATATTATTGAAGTACCCTACTAGGTCATTTTTTTAGGTTTAAATGAACTTCAAGATAATGTTACGGGTCAAAGTTACACCTAGTCGTTTAAGTATTTTCGAATTCGAATTTGATTATGAAGATGCATTACAGGGGCTTCAAATATTCCGCTTGTCACAGCTTTTTAATTTAATTCCTACTTTTGCTTCCTGATTTTTGAATGGTCAAGGTGTGCTGAGTCATCACTATAACTGGCATATGTTTTTTGTACCTCATGCAAATGTGAATTTGATTTTTTTTGCACTCGCAATTGTTAGTGTGATTTGAAGGCGACGTTATTGGAATATTATTTACACGTTACGATAACGAATTAGTTCAGCTGCGTATTTGAAAGCCGACATTCCTCTTATTAACCCTAATTCTACTGATTAGGTAAATCGCACGTTCAATCACATTCAATCTTTCGCTTTGGCGACTATTTCAACGCTCGTTAAATATTCAGCTATTTCCCCTACGTTGCTGCTTTCTGTAATTTTGTAGTGCAACCTCACTTGTCTTGGCCGACGCTATGCTTTGATTTTATCTGAGCTGTTGCGTAGCATGCTGGAAGCCTTTACGTTTGCTGCCCCAGCGTTGTGGCACCTCCCTGCACCTTTGAATAACAATTCCAAGATGTGGTGTGCCTCCTAGTGACTTTCGTAACTTTACTGAGTCATTTTACCAAGCAGTATTGCTCTCGACAGGGACTTCTCAAGCCCCTCGATTTTGTATTAGTCTACTTAAACGTCAATTACCAGTATTTATTGCTATTCTCCATTTCATGACGTGTTTTTCTTATTTACAATTATTTTGTAACTAGGTTTACTGTTGTGATTTTTAAGCTGTTTATATATGGTAACATACTACTGGTTATTATACATAGTTTACCATCAGGTTTATGTGTTTTAGTTATATATTGCAGACCTTTTATGCCCTGGCCGCTAAGTGAGTTTGTTTCAGATTATGTAGTTATCGACTACATTTTTAACTTTCGTAAATAACTAAATAAAAAACCATTTATTATTCAATGTATTTAATAAAGTATAATTCAAATTAAATTAAATATTTAGGAAAGAATGAAGTCTTTAATTCCCGTTCGCGTATCTATAGGTTTCAATTAAGGGGAATCCCTAACGGGGTTCATGGGCAAATGCCTTTGAATGAATGCTTAGATTGCCAAAGCACTCCGCGTACAAAAACTGAAAATTGCAACTGGCAATTTTTGGGAAACAAAGAAATGGATATTTGAGTAAGCCCGAACAAAAGGTCTTTAAAGCTACTCCATTCATTGGGCGATTAAACGTTTTACAAAAAACCCAATAATGTTTTACGTTTTAAAAGCCAAGGAATAAATTAAATGAAAAATATAGCAGCCTACATACTCAAATATTATTATCGCTACAAAGTAAGACAGTCATTAATTAAGCAAGGTATTTTATTATGAAAGCGGAAGTTTAATTAAAAATCTGAGATTTAATTAAATCATTAGTTTCTATTAGAGGGGGGTTCAAAATACTTAGCAACAAAGGTAGCTGTAGCTAATCCCTTAAGAAATCATATTTTTCTTAATGCGAATATTAAAAAATTGCTATTCTGAGGTTTAGCATATTTTTTATGCATTTCCAATTACAAAATTGCGCAGGCAAGAGCTAGGGCAGATTCCAAGGCACTTTAACAATTTTCTTGAGAAAAACAACATTATTTTATTTTCATAAAACTCATTTCTTTTTGTAATTATAATTACCGCAGTGTGATCGCTTTTACACAGCAACATATTTTTGTCGGGTTTTCTGCACGTCTTAATTGTTTTCAGTTTTATGAGATGGTACCGAGTATATCTGCTTCATTGGGAATTAACCCTCTTGCTGATGTGCAAACATTAGGATTGGTAATTGGTAATAATTTAACATTGTACACATTTTTAAAAACGCACGGTGCCCATACAAATTAAAATTAACTTGAATGAATCTCTTGTTCTTTCTCGTATTAAGTGGTGTGCGAACATACAACAGGCGGTTATTCCATATACCACCATGAACCATGCACAAACTTAAAGCCAATCAACAGACTGCTCTACATAAAACATCTGCATGGCCGACTGGAGATTCTTCAACCATCGAAAAATGTCTGGGCCGTGAGGAGCTGTAAAAGTAAATTGATCTTGTGCAGAATCCTATAATCGAATTTTACGACCAGGCATTCCAGTAAAGATAGACTTAGCCGCGGCATGGCTTTATGGTAGCGCAAGGAGCTTGAAAAGATGAAATGTACCTTAGACAAGCTGATCGCTAAACCAAAGAAGACTAAAACATCAACAAGGCCTATAAAGACCAGTGACTATAAAAGAAATAAATAAGGCGAAGGTAGAGAAATTCATGGAAGTAATTTTCTAATACAAGTGAGACTACCAAGGGCTCTGCTAGAGTGAAATAGATCTTATTAAATTCTTCATATCAGCAACCAGCTAATTTCAAACGTTAAGATAGAACCTACATTGCCAACGTTAAGCAGCAGCCTTCCCATATGGGTAGAGGCTTTCAATTCAAGTCCTGCCGATAAGGCAAAAGTAAATGGGCGATAAAAACCTGTCAACATTTGAAATCGCCAAAAGTGGATAGCGTCTTCCTAACTTTCTATAGTATATCTTGGAGACGCTGATGCCTAAAAGCTGAAAAAACGTATATCAACATCAAGACATGGAGGTTACTTCCTAGCTACATTTTAACGTTACTTTAGGCTACTATCCTTTCTTCTGAAAGCACTGAAAAAGCTGTGCGATAAAGAACTAAGAGAAAATGTGCTGATTAATCATCCACTGCATAGCCATCAACACGCTTACATCTCAAGGGGGTCTACTAACTCCGCCTTAAATTTTCGTAAGACCAATAGAAAGATCGTTGACCAATAAGATACCTACCCTAGATGTATTCGTATGCATGCGGACGCTTTTGGTAAAACGACTTTTAACAGTATACAGGTAGCTCAGCAAGTACACGCACGTTTAATATACGTTTACATAGTTAAAAAGGTGTTTTCGTTGAAAATTAAACGTAAAATTTTAGTCGAATAGATACCGTCATTCTCCCAACGTAAATTAGACGTTGATTTTTAGTTAGTGTTTTACTGTTGGCGTAATTATTTCGTTTATGAAACGTTTTGGCTATGACGTTTATTGAGCGTGTTTATATGTCGGCGATATACTATTGATGTTAAGCGATTTTACACCAGTTAATGTAAAACGTAGGTTTTACGTTAAGAAAAACATGAAAATTTAACATTTTTCATATTACATTAAAATAACGTGAATATAAAATGCGTTTAGATTGGTAGTCAAATTTTAACGTCAATATAACGTTGTTACAATAAAGTGATACTAACGTTTTTGCATTATGTTTTTATGTCAATGATATTAAGTGGAGTTTAGACGAGCGGCTAATTTTAAACGTTGATATGACGTTCATAAAAACACGTAAATTATGCCCTTCTTCTGTGCGTCTGAATGTTGTATGTTTATTATTCCAGTTAGATAAAGATGTACCTCTTCTTTGTTGACTATCCCAAGGCGTTTGATTCCGTAAAATGCGATAAGCTTTGGAAAATACTAAGCGAAATGGGACCCCCTCCCTTAACTCAACTTATCCGAAACCTTTATGAAAACAATAGCGCTAAAGTAAGAGTCTTTAACAACTGAGGCAGGTGTGAGAGAAAGGTGTATTCTCTCCCCCTTACTATTTAACATATACACGGAACATGTAATGCGAATAGTAACCGATGAATGGGAAGGCGGAATAACCATTGGTGGCAGACGTATAAGTAATCTCATATACGCGGACGACACCCTCATTATAGCATCAAGAAAAGAAGAATTGCAAAAGATCATGAATAGACTAGTAGACGTCAGCAGATCCTACAGCCTAAAAATCAACGAATCGAAGACAATAGTGATGATTGCAGACAGAGCAAATCCTAATCAACAGCAGATTCAAAGAATTGCAGTGGAGAAAATTCAATACCTCGGATCAACCATAACAGATACAGGGCAATGCAAACCGGAAATTCAAAGGCGATTGGCAATAGCACGTACTGCGACTACACGGTTAACAAAAATATGGAAATATACAAGTATAACTAAGAACACCAAACAAAGATGAATACAAACGCTAATCTTTCATATAGCAACGTACGCAGCCGAGACTTGGACGATTTAAAAAGCAGACAGAAACAGAATGCTTTTGAGATGTGGGGGTACAGATGCATGCTACGCATACCAGGGACGGTCCACCGCACAAATCAATGGATCATAGAAGAACTCGACATAAAGAAAAAGATTGAACTCGATTTTTCGAACATCTCACGAGACGAGATAATTCCATGGAAACCCTAGCAATTCAAGGGAAAATGGAAGAACGCCGTTCGAGGGCGAAGCCGCCGATGCGATGGATTTACTAAATGAAGACGCTAACAAGACAAACGTTACAAGAAGCTACCTACTTAGCTCAAGATAAGAATCTCTGCAAGAAGACCAGTTAACTCATGATGTCACCTTACCCCTACGAAAATACCCTATAACTTTCGTTTAGTTAAGTTTCTATGGGTCTGACTTGTGTCCCTAATTTTCTTTTACACTACTTTCAGCGTTTCCCATGTTCTTAGTATTTTTGTGTCAGTATTAATCTTCTACTTACAGTGCCACATTTCCCCCACGTTTAAATGTTTCCTTTTTTTATTTTTAGGGCCATCATCTAGGCTACGAAACTGATAAGTATATATAAAAAGGAAATATTTTAATACAAGTTCAAAGTATTTGCTTAAATTTCAATAACTCCTCTTTATATTTACTCAATTTTTCAAATAGAACACTGTGTTCTATAACAGTCTTACATAGTACCTCAAAATTCATTCATTTTGACCCTAGTATGCTATACAGGGTAATTCATAATTAGTGAATCAAACTGAAATGGTAGATTCCTCATGCCAAAAGAAGACAAAAAGTCTATATGAACATATGTACTTAACCAAACGGTTACCTAGATACAGGCTTTTACTTGTTGCAAAAGCAACATAATTGCTTCCAATTATTAATAATAACAAGGTATATCAAGTGCAGCCAAAACAAAATGTGCGTTAAATATGACAGATATTCATCAGTAGTACGTCTTTGTTGTTTTGTAAACGCTCTAATAATCGATTTTTTTCATTGTTAAACTGTACCTACGTTAATTGCTTGATGGAGTAAACCCTTCAGAGGAGTATGCTGATTGCTGATATGGTGATTATTTATGGGTGTTGTGACGGTGACGCACGTGGTGCAACTAGGGAATACCGCCAAAGGTATCTAAACATCTATTGCTGCACTCGATATGCCTTGTTATTATTAATAATTAGAAACAGTTATTTCATTTTTGCAACAAGCAACAGCCTGTATCTAAGTAACCGTTTGGTTAAATACATATGTTCATATAGACTTTTGTCTTCTTTTGGTATAATAAATCTATCATTTCAGTTTGATTCACTAATTCTGAATCACCCTGTATTGTATTCCATAGGGTGTTTGAGATATTACACTTTTCAATAAAAATCGCCAGAAATGGGTACTTGGCACACGGTTTAAAACAATAAAGGATTAGTATTTTTGTATCCCAGATGACAGCCCCGTAAATTTTCAAATTACATTTAAATGTGGGTAAATGTGACGTTTTAATTGAAAGCTTGACATTGACATAAAAATGTTAAAACAACTGGAAACGCAGTCAACAATTTAATAGAAAAATTAGGGTTGAACGTAGAACCCACAAAAGATTAACTACTACAGAAAATATAGGGTGCCCTATTCAAAATTATATAGTTTTTTAGCTTAACATTTTTAAGAAACTCTGTGTATGTCAAAATAACTTTAAGATGTGCCCCATTACGGTAGCATCAATAAATAAATGTATCGAAAGGCCGGCCCACTAAATGGACAACCTGTTGAAGTCGATTTTTTTAGTGCCTTTATACAGGGTGGAAATAAAGTAACGGATAAATTTATTAACTTCGTTGATATGCATTTTTATGAAAATATCTCGAAGGGGTGTAGCGATTTTGACCATAGAGAATATTTTCAGCTAATTTTCAGTTTATTATGAAATTTCTTTTTCAGAATATGACGTTAACGACTTTTTTTAAACAATAACCTATATTTTTTATTATTGATTTCGGTAGTGCTTTTTATTCCGTTTGGAGCGGTATAAAATTTTCAATATGTTCCATTTGACAAAATCGAGAAAAATGGTCTTAAAATTTTAATATTGAAAACCACTGAAATAAGCGAAATAAATCCAGTTACCGGTGGATTAACTTTGAATGGAGTTCCAGTTGTATTTTTTGTATTAAATTTCAATAAAAATGAATGTGCCGTCAATGACTTTCCCTTAAACGTATGCAATTGGTCTTTAATATTTAAACTTTAAGAATATTTGTCTCGATTTTTTTTTTCAGATGTAAAATATTAAAAATGTTATATCATTGAAAACAACATACAATGTACTACCAAAATCAGTAATAAAAATACAGGTTGTTATTTAAAAAAAAGTCAATGACGTCATAACTTTTAAAACAAATAAGGGTGGTTGTAGTGTATGTTCTATAATTTTAATAAAAATTAATATTAACAAAGTTAATAAATTTATCCCTTACTCTATTTCCACACTGTATGCTTTACGCATTTTTGTATTTCTGTAACTTGTTTTTGCTATTCTTCCAATTTCTCTCTTACTACCGCCCTACTACGAACAGACTATGATTTGTTATACACGTATACATATAGCGTTATTTTCTGTTACAAGTAAATCTGTAAGTTCTTATAGGAAACACGTACAAAGGCAATAGGTTACATTGCTTTCTAGTATTAATCAAACAAATAGCTTTTATCTAGTGCATTAAACTGAAAAAAATAAGCATCCGTTGTTTATAAATAAAACTCTGTTGTACAAAAGGTGAGTATTATGCATTTAACTATAAAAACTATTTTTTTCAGTCTATAAATATAGTAACTACGTTTCACCAAAAAGGTCACATTTTATAAGCAAAAATTTTTCATATTAACAAGTTTATCATAAGATTCGATACCTGTAGATGAGCTTGAATATGTCGACAATCTCAACGAAAGCAAAACCTGTTCGCCAAAGGTAGCGTATTTTTTGTGTTAGTAGTAAATGTGTAAGGTATTTATATAAATGCATACAAATACGGTAAGTCGTCATTTCCCGTATTTATAAAATTACATAGCTCGTTCAAACAACTGGCTTTTGTAAAAAAAAAGGTTAGAAAAATATAAGCTCAATAAGTTGTACTACGCATCGTGCATTTTACTTCAAAATGTATTTCTAGAAAATTAATTTCGACTACAAATACAGCAACTACTTCTCACCAAGAAGTTCACATATTATCATAAGTTACAAATTGTTAATTATTGTAAAGTTGCAGTAGCAGTGAAGTATAGTCAAGTATTAGCATTTTTTTAGATGACATGAAAATAATTGTTTGGCAAAGCTAGTGGACTTTCTGTTGTACTAGTAAATTTCTCAGTTATTCACAGAAGTACAACAAAGGAAGTTAATTTCCATTCATAAATTTGAGATATTGATTTTTATTTAGCGAAAAAAATTCAAGTAGATATAAACTAAGTTGTACTATATAAAAAGTCATATTTATACATGTTCGGAGTCAAGTGCTAATCTAGTGACTTTGCGTATGTCGATTCTAAAAATGCAATTTTAGAGTAATAAATGGCATTTCCTTTTGTAGGTTATGATGACATCTGTCAATTTCTAAAACAAAGTTGCTACGGTTTTTTTTCTCCTATATAAAATAAAACTGATTTTAAATGTTAAAGGAAGCATAACGTGTCGTAAAATGTAAATATAATAAAGATATGTCGGCTGCTACATTAAAAACCTGCTGCGTATTGCAAATTTTAAGTCGATTTGTCAATTTCTGTTCATGCATATTCTGTTATCTTCCTAATAAATGCAATATGAACAAACTACTAAACCTTATTCAGATTTAAAACAAGAACAACTACTTAGAATATCACATTTTTACCTGAACTCTACTTATTAGATAGTTGTTATTTTTACAGAAATTAACACATGGTCTACTATTCGCAAGCTTTCATTTTTCAACAATTGGAAATGGTAAAACATAACCTAAAATAATCATTCCAAATATACAATAGGTAAGTAGATTAAATGATCAAGAAACATGAAACATTTTTTTAAAGAAACACAAATACGTAAAGTTATAACTCGTCAGAATTAAAATCATCATCACCATCGTCATCTTCGTCATCGTCCTTCTCGTCACCTTCTTCCAAGTTTCAACAATTTCAGTTAGGGTTGAATGCCTATTTGCAATTACATATATTGTCGTATCTTCGTTTGCAAGCTGACTAAACCACTTCTATCGCAATATAATGAGCATGGTAAGGAGACCAAATTGTTTAAAATATTCGTCTAATCGACCAAAATTTCGTATTTCATGGCATTTTCAGGAAAATATATTTCTTAATTTCAGCCAGTTTATTAATTTTAGTTTTGACCAAGATTTAGTAGGATTTTTTTCCGCTAAACCACTGTGTTAGCTGGCGTTATCCATAGTTATGAGCGATTTTGTTGTTTAATTTGGAACAAATTGTGTTTTAAAGCAACGTTCAAAATTGTGCCTATTCATGTTATCATGATAATGACCTTTTTGTGTCCCGCACTTAAACACTAAGCTAGAATTGTCTACAAAACCTTCAGAACACCTCTATGTATCTATATCCCCCCCCTGATTTCTTGGATGTTGTTTCTAAACTACAATCTTGCCAGCTTTTTCTAAATGAACCTTTACTAGAAAACCATGTCTCGTCTAAAAATACGGGCTTCAAAGGCGATTCTGAATTTAAATTTGTCATATACTCGTCTCTAAGAAATGTGGTTCTCTTAAGTTGAGTATTTGGTTGTTCCATAAGATAGAGCCTATTGCTTGATTTTTGCTATTTGAAGCCTATTTCCTTGCACCATCTATTTGGGGAAAAAAACTAAATGTGGAAATCTCTTCCAGATTCCTCCACCAAGCTTTTCTTTAGACTTTCCATGGTTATAAATTCTTTAGCTACACACACTGTATGTATACTGTCTCTGATGGAGTTTTTGAGTGCTTCGTCGACTTCCGTTTTTGCATTCTTTACTTGCTGGCTCATATTTTCAGTAAATAATGTGTCGCACTGTATCCTGTCTTCCTTTAATTTATAAATTGTGTTCTCCGAGAGATTTAACGCAAGACGCACGGCGAACAACGGTGGAGAGTGATCAGTTGGTTTACCCATGGTGTAATGAATACAAGGTGATACGTTTCCGGAGATGCGCAGTCGTTCAGAAAGTAGAGGGGAGATGTCAACCAATCCCCAATGAGCCTACTCAGGAAATCCATCATGCCGCGATCATGGCCGCGATCGTATATTGTGACTGGCACTGTCAGTCGATGTCAAATTCGAGGTTAGCAGGTTAGGTTTCTCGTCTGTCTGACACAAACTGTTGCAAAACCTAACCTCGAATTTGACATTGATATAGTCTTCAACAATACACTTCAGTACTACAATTCGTTCCCTTTGTAGGACATGTTGGTTGAATATGAGGCTCCGTCCACAATGCATCCATTCTGCAGAACGCTACACTTTGTATTCTATGCACCATTGGTTTATTATTTTTAATATTATCGCACTCTTCATAAAAAAACGCATAATATTCAAAATTAATTGTTGCGACTGCTAGTTATACCGCATGTCCGATGGTTTTTTTATCACAATAACTTACACGAAAAATATAATCTGACAGATTAGAAACGCCAAATTTTAAAATTAATTTGGGAAAACTGCAGAATTCGGTGCAAAATCCCCTGCTGTTGTTAATATTAATTATTATTAACCATGTTTTTCTAGTAACCATTACCAAAATTATAAGCGAAGCAAGTAAAAGGTGGCAAATTTGCCTCGGATTCTGCAGTTTAGCCATTAATGTTTTTAATCGACATGCCTTTTTTCGAATTTCCTCCATTTCATCCATTTTACTAAAGATGAACAGTGACAGACAAAAGTCACGTGACTTCGAATGGGTATAATTTTGACTATACGTATCGTGCCCTTAGCTTCTAAAGTTATTTCTAGAAAATCAGTTTCGAGTACAAATACAGCAACTACGTCGCACCAATAAATTAAAACATTATCATAACTTTAAAAATATATATATTATTAAATCATCAGCTTACTTTAAAAAGGTCTGAAAATTTTAACGTTTTGCGAAAAAAAAATTAAGTAGATCTAAGCTCAGTTATAGTACGTATGGTGCATTTAACTTCCAAAATTATTTCTAAAAAATAAGCTACTAGCACAAATACATTAACTATAAGTCTCACCAAGAAGTTCCAACATTATCATTAGTTTAAAAAGATATGCGGATGGGGCCATAATTATATATAACAGCAATAAGATAACATGAACCACAAAATAGAATGCTTGAGTAAGAAAGAGATGACCATACAACAAAATTATTGTAGTAGGCACCATTAGTTGACATATGTCATAATTAAAGTGAGCGTCAAGCCTTCTCGAATATTTGCTACTATGTTTATCTCTTTCTTACACAAGCAATATGTGTTATTTTCTTGTTCATGTTATCTCATTGCTGTTATATACTGATGGGGCCACAATTATAATATATAACAGCAATGAGATAACATGAACAAGAAAATAACACATATTGCTTGAGTAAGAAAGAGATAAACATAGTAGCAAATATACGAGTAGGCTTGACATTCACTTTAATTATGACATATGTCAACTAATTATGCCTACTAAAATAATTTTGTTGTATGGTCATCTCTTTCTTACTCAAGCATTCTATTTGGTTGTTCATGTTATCTTATTGCTGTTATATATAATTATGGCCCCATCGGTATAATTGTGGCCCCATCGGTATATTATTAAACCATCACCTTATTTTCGATGGGTCCAAAAATGTAACGACTTTAATATGTTTATCAAAGCTGGTGCACTTTTGGTTTTACTAGTAAATTTTTCAACTATTCATAGAAGTACAACAAGCGCAGTTAATCTCCAGTATTTATGAAATTGGTTAAGATTCTCCAACTTACTTCCGTATAAAACGTGAAATTAAAGTAAAAGCTTGTTCAATTTATTGTTTATTACAAAAAAAAGGGCAAGTAGTTATAAGCTCAGTTGTACTACGTAGCGTGCATTTAACTTCAAAAATTATTTCTTGAAGATCAGTTTCGAGTACAATTACAGCAACTATGGATCACCAGAAGTTCACACATCATCATAAGTTTGGCCAAAGCTAGTGCATCGTTTGGTTTACTAGTAAATTTCTCAGTTATTAATAGAAGTACAACAAAGGCATTTAATTTCTGCTATTTATAAAATTGGTAAGATTTTCCAAACAATTTCCTTTCATAGTGAAATGTGCAACTAAAGTAAAATCTTAAGCAATTGTTGTTTAACGAAAAAAAGTTCAAGAAGATCTAAGATCAGTTTCTACGTGTCCCGCCCTTAACTTCAAAAATTATTTCTACAAAATAAGTTTCGAGTACAAATACAGTAACTACGTCTCACCAAGAAGTTCACACATCAGCATAAGTTAAAAAAATATTTTATTAACTCATTAGCTTCCTTTAGATGAGTCTGAAAATCCCTTCAACTTTAAGATGAAAATAAGTGTTGGTCAAAACTAGTGTGCGTTCTGTTTTACCCGTAAAAAGGCACTTAAATGCCAGTATTTATAAAATCAGTAAGATTGTGCATACAAGTTTCGTACATACAAAACGTTAAACTACAGTAAAAGCTTAAGCAATAAATTGTTTAGTGAAAAAAGTTGGAGTAGATATAAGCTCAGTTGTACTACGTATCGTGCCTTTTAATTCAAAAATTATTTCTAGAAAATCAGTTTCGACTACAATTACAGCAACTGCGTCTAACTAAGAAATTGAGTCATTGTCAGGAATTAAAAATGTCATATTTTATTAAATCATTAGGTTTCTTTAGGTGACGATTTTCAGTACTTCAACATGCAAAAAATATCGTCTTAGTTGTTTTAGTAGGAACGTTTGTGTTATTCTTAGGAATGTAGGAAAATATAGCAAGGTATAAAGTTTCAGCTTTTATAGAGAATATTAAACTAAAATAAAAAATTCAATATTTGTTATTTAGAAGTCAAAATAGCTATAAGGAGAGCTGCAATACGCAGCGCACCGTTTAACTTAAAAAATATCTCCGGAAAACCACCAATTCCTGCCAACTCCGATTACAAGTAAAACAACCAAATAAACTTCACAAAGTGGTTAGATAATCATCGATTAAAACAAGTGTCGATCGATCGGTAGCAGAGGGGGCCCGATGCAGACGAGATACTCACCCGATTAAGAGTGCGCAGGGGGCCCCACAATTGGCAAGGGGGCGAACTCGCGGGCGAATTTCAGCGCCGCGCACCACATAAACCCAGGACGCGCGTTTGTTTACGAAAGTTCCGATTCAGTTTCAGGACGTCGGTCGCTTATCCTGGCACGTGGAACACTAACGGCGAGTTTGCAGCGGGCGTCGCGTGCGCCTGCGGCGCGGGGGCTCAGGAAAGTGATAAGGCGGACAATCAGAGCCGTCCGATACCGGAATGCCATATTTATGTTGTAATTTGGCGGAAAGTTCTGCCCTGAAATAGAACAGGAAGGTCAGATTTGCATTATGGAAATGCTCCAGGAGGTTCCCTTCTGGAGAATTGCCATTTATCTAGATCAAGTCCAATCCCTTTTTCCCATTTTTACGCATTTGTCTGGCATATTTTACCGATTTTGTTTCTCCTGATAAAGGACTCTCGTCCTGAAAGAGTAGAACAAATCATGCATGACAGCAGCTACACTTCATATCACCTATCCCACTTTACCCATAAATACTGTACATTATGGATATAATATATTTATATAATATAAGCCACATGTGCTTTGATGTATGTATTATTAGTCAAACACGACTCTTTTGTTCCTAGTCATTACATATATAATTTAATACTTAGACGGCATGTAATTACATCATCAAAACCTAAGCTACTCTATAGAAGCTGTAATTAATTATCACAGTTTATTTCAGTTACAATTGGTCAATTTGTTGACAGTTGTGTGACAGTACAACAAGAACTTTGCTCTGTGTTTATAAAGATTTTTCAGTGGGAAACACTGTAATATTTTTAATAAAAAGTATATTAGTACAGGTGAAATAGTTCATAGCTTGTGATAGTGTAATTAGTTTCCTCAATAGCTTTGAAACTAAAAAATGATTGCATGCTCCAAATGTGACACAAGCAAAACTGAAGATGATAAAGAAGTATTTCCGCTGCTTGCAATTAACAAAAAACGTAAACTTATGTCCTTATGTGATGATTGCGAGAAGGGTATTTTAATTCTTCCCACATTAATTCGTAAAGTTAATGAAATGCAAGATGAAATCAACGAATTAAAACAAAAAATAGATGCAAAGCCAGAAGCGAGATCAAATATGAATAAAAGGGATGCTTGTAAAGAGGAACTTATTTCTGAACTCCTGGAAAAGCAGAATCACATGTCCAATGTTATCGTTCTCAATGTAGCAGAATCAAAAAAGGCAATACAAACTGAACGATGAGGATAAGGAGAGCATACTGAAAATTCTTGAAAGTATTGATATTGGTAAGAACAAGATAAAAACATTCAGACTGGGTAAATTTGAACAGACCAAAACACGCCCAATCAAAGTAATTTTGAAATGTGTTGCAGATGCTAAATATATTGTAAAGAATAAACATCTCCTCAATATTCCTAGTATAAATTTTTTTTATGATCAACCAAAGGCACAGAGAGAGTATTTTCAGAGGATTAAGCAGCAACTCCAGGAGATACAAAATAATGGCGACCATACAAAAACTATCAAATACATTAATAATATATGGACAATTGTTAACAAATCAGATTATTATAAAAAAACTAGATAATGTACTTAATATATACATGAATATTGATGCAACTATTGTATCTCAATGGCCAAAGTGAAATTGAATCAAGTGAAATGCTAATAAACAATTATATCGAGAGATCCAGAAAAACTGTTCCTCAGCGGGCTGTGGAAACTCAATGTATGAATAATATGTTGGTGACACTGTACGTCAATGTCAAATTCGTGGTTATCAGGTTAGGTTTTCTGTCAGTTATGACACAAAATGACGCAAAACATAACATGCTAACCTCGAACTTGAAATTGACGTACAGTGTCACCAACATATTATTCATATGTTGAATTTCCACAGCCCACTGAGGAACAGTTTTTTTTGGATCTCTCGATACAACCATTAAATGTGATTCACAATCAAGGCACACAGGAGGAGTTGTGATATACGTGAAAAATAACATTCACCATAGTGTATTTAACTCATTTGTGAAGGAAGGTAATTATTGGTGTATGGTTTTGAAAATCTGTTTTGAGTCTTCAAATTGACTTATTAGCTGTCTTTATCATTCACCGTCATCATCGGATTCAACATTTATCGCAAATCTAGATAGTATTTGTGATAAATTATATTGTACAATTGTATTTTGGTTAGAGATTTTAATCTAGATTATTTGAATGATAATCCTTTTTATGTCAAAGAGATTAAAAATTTATTTTTAACTCTAGAATGCATAGGTGCCGTCATAGGAGACACCACCTATTTAACTATCTAGTTTTTAGTGATTTGTTGTGATGTTATCATATTCATATTCTCAGTACTTCTCCAGAAGGTCATTTTTGATATATTCCTTACTTGGTGTCGCGTATGACGCCATGTATGCAATTCACGTAACAAGTTTTCTCAGTAGGTGTTGGTCGCTAACAACTTGCCATCTGTCAGTTTACGTACATAATTTTCATAGTAACGTAATGCTAAGTGGAATTTGTTACAATAACTATCACTACTGTCTTTATAAGATTGCCAGTTAGCTATTAGTTCCGCCAGTTCTGTTCTAACGACCTAAACTTTGTTAGTAGGTAATTTTTGAGAAATATAAAATGTTTTAGGTTAGAAATGGTTGCGTTGCAATTACGGTAGCTAGTAAACCCAGTTCTTCGTCTAAATATTTAACTGATGCTGAGTCGGAAGCTATTTTGGAAGTCGACTAATTCTGCAATGATGTTGAAACGGTTTCGGAAAGATGATGATTTTTTTTCAACTGATTGTTGAAGACGAATTTCCAAGAAAAATTGTATACGGGAAAAAAGGCTATAAGTGGTATATCAATCCCACTCAAATCAAAGCTTCTCGTACTAGTAAAAGAAATGTTGTGACACAGAAATCAGGACCGAAAGACAATGCCCTACGGGTAACTAATGAGTGTAAATCTTGGAGTTTTTTCTTTGAACCTAGTGTAATTGACGAAATTGTAACCTACACAAATGAGGAAATAAAGAAACAATGCGTGAAATACAAGAATCAGTTTATTGTTCACCAAACTGATAAAATTGAAATAGGCCCACTTATTGGCCTGTTGTATTATACTGCTGTGCTCAATAACAATCACGTAAACATTCAAGAGTTGTGGTCTTAAGACTTGGGAAATCAACTATGTTCAAAAGTTTATATGAATTCCTTCTAAACTGTTTACGATTTAATGACAGTTCAACCCGTGAAGAGAGACGTGCAATCAATAAATTTACCCCAATTAGATACATTTGGGATAAATACGTATAAAATTGCAAACATTCACACACTCCTTCTGAATTCATGACCGTAGACCATGACTTTTAGGATTTAGAGGAAAATGCCCTTTCATGATTTATATTCCCAACAAACCAGATAAATATGGCATCAAGATTGTCATGTGTGTGATGTTAAAACAAGTTATTTGCTTAGTGGTACTTCTTATATTGGAAAAGAAAAGAGAGTAACTACTGAGTCCATACCAACGCAGTATGTGTTGCAGCTGACCGAACCGGTTTATGGCACCAACAGAAATGTTATCATAAATAATTGGTTTACCTATGTTCCCCTAGCCATTAAATTATTGGAGGAAAATAAATTAACTTTAGTTGGGACCCTACGTAAGAATAAAATAGAGATTCCTCCATCTTTTTTGCAAACGAAGGGTAGAGAACCTCGACCTTCTATGTTTGCGTTTGCTAACAAGATAACTATTTACTGCCTTGGTCTCAGGAAAAGGGAACTAACACCATTCTAATCTCTACAATGCATGGCGATAAATCAGTTGATAATGTTACAAGAAAGTCGGAAATAGTGCTGTTTTGTAACAGTACAAGATCTGGAGTAGACACATTTGATCAAATGCGTCATTCATCAACAGTCACAAGAAAAAGTAGACGATGGCCGAGGAAAGTGTTTTATGGTACGTTAGATGGTGATGCTATTAATGCTCATATCATTTTCAAAGAAGTATTCAAGAACAGTATTTCCAGAAGACATTGTTTTAAAAATCTGGGTTATTTGAAAACACGACTATTAAAAAAAACATGTCCATTATCCTCACAACTACTATACGATATATTCTTGGTCAAGACTGCATTGAACAGCCCCATATGTAAGTAGTGGTAGACGCAAGAACAGGAAGAGAATAAATATACGTGAGAAGTGTAATTTACGTGCTGAACAAAGACTAGTAATTTGTAAAAATTGTTTAACGTTGATATTAGTACCTGATCAGTTCCTTAAATTTAAAAATTAATTTAGAATGTAAGTTTTTATTCATCTATTCAGTCAGATATTGAAAAAGGCATATAGTAAATTTAAGGTGCCTCATTAAACAAAAAAATATGCGTTAATGTAACTTTCTTAGATGTATGCGTTCTAGGGTTAACGTATGGAATTCATCAGTCAATAAGAAGTCTAACCAGAATTACAAAAGAAAGTCAAACTCTTGTTGATTATGTGATATCAAATCCTAACAACTTTACGGCTGAGGTACATACTTGTCCTATTATTGCTGATCATTTAATGACATTTTAATTTATAACCAGTCAGGTTTTCGTAAAAAGCATTCTTGTGAATCAGCACTTCAACTCACAGTCACTACCTTGAAGACGGCTATTCATAAAAATTAATATGTTGTCGCAGTGTTTCTTTATCTTAGGAGGGCCTTCGAAACCATAAATAGAGATATTCTTTTGTCAATGTTATATCAGTATGGTATTAGAGGAAACTTTTATGAATGGCTCAAGGATTATTTAAATAACAGAAAGCGAAAAGTAAGGATTAGAAATGTAATATCTGAAGAACTAGAAATTAATCTGGGGGTACCGCAAGGAAGTGTGTTAGGTCCGTTGTTGTTTATATGTCACTTAAATGATATTAATTTATTTGTTAATTGCGATTTTTTCAATGTATTTGCTGACGATACAATGTTAGCATGCAGTGACAGAGATATTAGAGTGGCGGTTCAGAAAATGAATATTGTATTAAAAAGTGTATCTAAATATTTAAAATGTAATAAATTAAAATTAAATGTTTCGAAAACAAAGGGAATGATTTTTACGACAAAGTATAAATATAACTGTATAAACAAAAATAATATACATTTATCAATAAATAACGAACAGATAGAAATTGTAACATCAGTTAAATATCTTGGTTTCATGTTAGATAATGTGTTAAATTTTGAAACGAATTTTAATTATCTCGTTAAGAAAATCTAAAAAAAAATGTATTTTTACTCAAGAATTGTAAAAAATATGTCAATCAATTCCAAAATTACTGCATATACAACCATTATAATACCTCATTTTGATTGTTGTGCATCTTTATTGCTTCAATTTAATTTAAATAGGTTGTCACAATTACAAAAATTACAAAATCGTGGGATGAGAATCATTTTAACATGTAACCGATTAACACCAGTGATAGTTATGTTAGATGCTTTACATTGGATATCAGTGTCGCCAAGGATTTATTTGTTAACTATGACATTTCTATATAAAATATTAAATAATCAGCCTCCACCATATTACAAAATTTAGTATCATTTTATTATAACGTTCATGACCATGATACTAGAGGTTTGGCTAATATTTATATTCCTCAATCAAATTATCGTTCTACAATGAACTCTTTATTAATTAAAGGGGTAGATATGTCTAACAAATTACCTGAAGATATTAAAGCAAGCAGATCAAGTAGAGTTTTTAAAAGCAAATTGTTGTTATATATTATAAAATGTTGATGTATTTTTTTTCTGTATTGAAATACTATTGTTTAATATTGGAATTTTATGTATATTAGGATTCCCATTTAAATAAATATTGTTATTATTATTATTAAATCAATATTTAAGAAACTAAACTTCTGACATTTATGGGACTACCCCTCTTCAGCTTGGACTATAATTTTGAAATTAAACAGCAAAAAATGTATTTTGTAATGGCAGAATAGTCCTCAACACGCATAAAAGAGACTAAAAGATTTATGAATGAATAAATAAATATGAATACATATAGAATACATCAAGAAGTTACATCAATTAAATAAAGTCATATAAGATTAACAACGAGTAATGAAATAAAAAGGTCATCGAAAGTTGAGGAGATGTGGATGTTCTGCAATTCCTGTGGGAGACCTTGCGCGTCGTCAAGGAACTGGCTTCAAAAAACCTTTTCTTCGTCTTTTGGTATCTAGTCTGAGAAGCGATGGTACTGAGGGTAATGACAATGTGATGTTCGTCCTATTAAGTCGTTTGTTGCACAAATCGACATAGAAGGTCAGAGAGTCTACCATCAATGTGGATGATGCAAGGCCGGAAACTTCAGCGGAGGGATGCAAGCAGTCCAGGCGCAGTAGCTGCCTGGGGACGGTATTGTCCTAAATTGCTTCTATACACATAAAACAGCAGTCAATGGTGGTACGAATAGTAATGAGAGTAGGGATGCAATATTTGCGGCCGGCGCAATATCCCCCCCTGCTTATAAGGGGTTGTAATATTTATTTACCACGGGTTAGCTCATAAATCGGAGATAGGGTTTGATCGTTCGCTCAGATATACCATAAATAAGCAAAACACACTAACGGAGTATCCTGTATAACATTTTTATTTGTTTTAACTATGTACAAAATAATAAAGCATGAATTAACGAAAATAGGAGACTTTCAATCAATTTGACATTTAATAACAATAACGGAGCGAGCTGTCCCTTCGCATGCCGCAACCCATCTCGCATGCGGACGAAAATGGACGTCGACGGCTGGAGACGCTCACTTCGGGCGTTCGGGTCTGTTCGGTACTCTCGCACTTACGTGGACCCGCGCAGTGGCTGCGTCGCAGAAACTAGCTGTCAAAGTTCACACCTCGTGCTTCTGTAAACAATCAACAAATTAAATCTATTGATACACTTTTCCACCCTTTCCGGGTGACGACAATTGGTTGAATTAGAACCCCGGGAGGGACGCCGTGCAGCGGCGTGATCACGGGAGGATTTAACAAGTCCGCGTGGTTCTCGTAAATATGATTGTGGAAGCCTGCACGTTCCTGGGATCGTTGAGACCGGCGGCGTGCCGCAATTTTCAACAATTAACAGGTAAATTTACCTTTACTTTGCAAGAGTGATATGTTTCTATTCGGCCGGCTGAATGCCTAATTTTGCAATGTAACGGTAGTCAACGTTTATGAATTTACGGGGGTTTCTGCGAGCTCGCAAGTTAATATTTGCTGCCGGCGTAAAAATTCTAGTTCGAGCGGTGCAGGCACTCGATTTCAAAGCGGGCCAAAATGTATAGGGCTTTATTTAATTAGGGCCGTATATTTCGGCTGGGGAGAATTGGTGACATCTAGATATTTATTTTGGCAAGCCACTAGGTCAAACCACGATAAACAGAGGACAGCCAGGCGGGTTTTCACCACTGAGTCGAATTCTGTTTATTGGCGACTGCGAGATGTTTCCCAAAATAATTCACTAGGTCAAATATACTCTCGGGGAAGTTAACTAACTAATAAGTTATTGACATCCAGGCGGATTTTCACCACTGGGTCGAAACAACTTATTATCTAGCTTGCTAAGTTCGGTCGGGCGGGATCTCCTAAAGGGAGCTGGTGCTAGCAGGAAAAATCTCTGGGGAATCTCTCTTTAGTCGGACGGGACGGTCAGGATTGGGGATCTGGGACTGGGGAAATCTGTATGGAAGGTCTCGGAGTCGGAAGGGAAAGTCTCGTGGAATGTCTCTTTAGTCGGACGGGACGGTCAGGATTGGGGATCTGGGACTGGGGAAATCTGTATGGAAGGTCTCGGAGTCGGAAGGGAAAGTCTCGTGGAATCTCTCTTGAAATACGCTCTGCAACTGGTTTTATAGGTCTTGCAAAGTTTCTAGGAGGGAAAGAACGGCGCGCGTCTCGCCTTTGTTCGCGCTGTTGTCACAGGCGGAACTTCGGTCTGCGCTATCTTATCTTGCTGAAACACACCAAATTCTTGATAACGCGAAAGGTCGGCGACGTTTAAATTGGCAAATATTATTTAATATTAAATTACTCAAATTGAAACGGGAGCTAGCGTTACAGGGAGGCTGACCGCTGTAACAGTATTTTTGTTCAGCCGCCTAGTTGGGCACCATATTGTAACAGTACCTGAGGTTCAGCCATCACGTGTTATTTTAAATTTGAACAAAACTTCCCGCACGCCTTACTATTTGAATCATTATTTTCCCTGTTTGTCCGATGAGCTAGCTCAGTGTGTACATGAAACTATCATAAAACACCAGTCGTGGTAATAAACTGTCAATATTTACCACAAAATGGGACACTGGGTTTCCCTATACCGCTCTTGCGTTGGAGTTCAAATAATGCCAATTTCTATACAAAAACTCAAACAAGGCAAATAAAAGAATATCAAAGAAAACTAGGACTATCTCCTAGAAAACCTACGTGCGAGATAACTAAAACTACGCGCATATACGTTTCAACGTATATGAAGATGCAGATAAAACATCAATTAAACATTATTAAAATATATCTGAAATAACTTTTCTTAAGAGTGCAAAACTCAAAAATAATTAAAAATGGTCCTGGCTAAAGCGAGCCCTGTTTATATTCGCGTGCATTTAAAACGAAACCGCATTCCTAAAGCGCTATTCCAACTAAGCCCGATATGGGTTTTACCACTTTAACTGCAATGGCGTGTTGCGTGGAAAATTACCACACGGACTGTTTAGTAAATGTCTCTCAAAATGGACGCCTCGAATACTTTTTAATTTGGCACAATTGGTGTATCTATATATACACTACGTTTATAGAAGTCGTAAATGCCTGTTTGCTGCACTTTTTCATATGTATGTAGCAATTATTTGCTGCAGGCTTCTTGCCGTTTTACTTATTCCTCTTTATAGCGATTTGGCCACAGGAATGTCCGCTTACAACTTTGGGCGGCCCCCGACTGGTTTATTCTTCATCAAATTTGCACGAATTGAATCTCCCCTCGCACACCGTTGCAGGATTCTTAGTCACTCTCTCGCGGCATCCACAAGATCAAGCTTTACAATGCACTCACAGAACAGTGCTTTGCGAAGTTTCGATTATATTAAATCGATTACTTAGATATAGTACAGAAAAACATAAATATAACCAACAATGATTGATATCCTTAAATGTGAAACCAAACAATATAGGCGAGAGATCCAAGCTTACTTTTATCGCCTCCAAATTTGCCTTGAGCACAGAAAGGCTAGCATTCCCTCTTTGCATGAAACTGATACATCTTTGGGATTTGGGTTTCCAATTCAAGGTGAAAGTGATATAGACTTCCAGATAATCGACGAAGGTTGACATATCTAGTCTAGGGTTCTAAAACGGTAGGGTGACTTTGGTGTGGTCCAATATGAGTGCTTTGATGGCGGAGACTTGCATTTTATTTGGGGTTGGTTTCGTTCTCCAGTGCTCAATTCGAGTCCCAGAAATGAAGTAGATAGAAAATTAGACGGTTGGACACTGGTACCGTCCCTGACCCGGACGGCAGTGGTTGAGTGAAAGAGAGACGTTTGTTGGCCCAAGATGTGATAAAAATCAAAGAGGTGTCAATCGAGCCTAGGGGTAATTCGAGATAAAGCAGCTGTTGCTAATACTGACAAAGAAAATGTGGCCAGTAGTCCTTTATGCTAGACAAAACCAAAGGCTTGCTCACTGTCCAGCATGCCCGCAAAAAGGCATTAACCGTAGTTGATCGTTCGAGTGGCATCGGTATGGAGCAAACGTAGAAGATTGATGGTTCTCTTTTGAGGGAAGCAACCCTATTGAAAGTCGAAGATGATAATGTAGACCTCTAGGAATCGTCGAAGCCTAGAAGGAAGAACTCTCTCTTAGGTTTTCTCAAGAACATTAACAAGAGAGATAAGACAATATAAGGAGAGAAGATCGTGTTCTTGCTGGGTTTGCAAAACTCCACTACGTTGGTTATTCTCCCAGCCAGGAAAAAGTTACAGCTACTTTAGGAAGTTCACGGAGACTTCGGTGGGTGCGCAGGTCATTCCTGGGGGCGATGTTCTTACCGAAGGGCAGGACAGCAAGGACTTTATGTTTCTCGATGGGATGATGCAAGTTCATGTCGTTGATGTGAGGAAGAGTCGGAGTAGGTGGATTCTGAGGTTAACACTATAACCTTTGCGGTAGTTGTCGTGGGAAAAGTTGTGCGGTCGTTCGGAATGCTGTGAACCTGTTGCACGATGTCGACTAAAATCTCGAACTGTCGCTGGAGTCAGCCACCATGGTGTAGTTAACTCCAGAAGAGCATGGATTCTTCGTGAGGCCTCCGCTCACGATAGTTGAAGGTGAAGCAGATTGTGCTCAAACGGTGTTTCCGAAATCTAGCAGTGTCGTGGGGGACAACGGGGTTAATGAGGTTTCATTAGGTCTTAATTTGAGAGTTCTTGGTGTGAATGTATTGTTGGTAAAGGCGCCGTTCCTCATGCGAGAAGCCATCACTTGAGGTGAGAGAAGTGAGAGGTTGATGTTAATACGGTTGCTTGAGACCGATATCTGAATAGACCCTTCTTGGATGTTGGTGGTGAGAAGGTCAATCAACTTCCTGTTTGTTGGTAAAGTAGGGGATGTTCTTAAGACGGTGTTCTAATAGTTTCTTGAAGTGCTCCAAGCGGATATCCTTTCATTCACGAATAGTCGGGAAACCCTGACAAGGTAGTGAAGGAGCCATACTGTTGGTCGCTGCTATTAGAACGAGAGTGGTGGAAGTTCCGATAGCGGCTTCTGAGGCCAAGTGCGGTGCCAAACGATCTGTAACTAACATGTGGTCAATAAACGATAATAGAACAGGCGAAATGTGAAATCAAAGAGGAACTTTGGTTGGTAAAAATCCCAAATTTTCCTAAGTATCCTTGTTCACAACGTACTCAAACAGCACGAGCCATAAAAGACCATGGCTATTGCATAGACCCGTGCTGGACTTCACAAGGTGCAAGGCACATTAAACCAAGTATAGCTGGGTGTAGACTACTAGCTGTTTGGAATGTAAATCGTCTACTCAGTGTTGTTAAACTTTGTTGTCTCACTTTTGCTGATATTTGGCTCTCGTTCCAATATGTCCAATATATTTTTTCTCAAAGCCTCAATTTTAATTATTTTGGTTACTAGAAGCCGTTTCTCTGCTATACACAGTTCTTTAACAAATCTTACATTTGTGCATTACATTTTGTATAAATCTTCTGATATGGCTTGCTTTTAAAATTTCGTCTTTTAGCATTGATTTCTGTCTGTCAATTTTGTCCAACAGTACTCCAAATGACTGTACTCTTAATCAGCTGCAGCTTATAGATAATATAATTTATATCATCTGCGTCCTGATAATTTAAGTAGCTTAATCTAACCAATTTGCTCTTTAAAACCAACGCATCTCGTAATTGAAAACGACCTAGTGTAAAGCTAATGGTTTACATGGCAACTGTTACACGCTTATTGCTATTACAATTTGATTTGGTCAAACAAAGAACGCCTCTTAAGACAACATGTATGGCATAGTTAAAATAATAGTTACATTCTATTTGTTTACAGTATAACACCAATAATGTCGTTACTCGTATACAGCCCACCATAAAGGGTTACGTAAAATAAGTGATGTCTTACATGCGGTAACTAAGCAAGTAGGGCCATTACCGTCTAATTACTACGGCAACCGCATTCTCTTAGACTTTGCTCCTAATAATTTACAAACCAAGCCCGTCGCCAGAGACTTAAAGGTTAAATTCTGTATTAGATATTAATTTGCAACGTTTACCCGTGTCGTCTTAAAACTACAAATAACCAAAGCACAATGCTTGAATTGGATGAAAAACTAACATAAAACACAAGTTTGCAATAAACTAAAACAGTATTGATAATGTATAAAAAATGGCTAGTAAACGTTCAGTGCACAAATGCAAATCGAAAAACTACCCAGTTTCCTAGCTCTTAGGATTAAAAACGTAATGGAAAAGCAGAGGGTCATCCGGCGACACAATTATCACCAGAGCGCAAGGCGGTTCCAGCCAGCAATAAACTTGGCCTTTAATTTTAGCTTATCAGTAGTAATATAACAAGGGCGACACATACTTACCGATAATTCTGCACACGCCAATGGTCGAGTGCTGGTTGCAATGAAAACTGTCCCGAGGGCAGTTTTCTAAGGGCAACCAGCATGATGACTTTTGGCACGAGCAAAATTCTATGTACGTGTGTTGCCCGCATTTATATTTTGAAGATTATTACACAAAAACCGTATAAGAATTATTATGATTTAAAATTGATCTAATAATGCCAAAAAACTCAAATTGCTCGTTTTTTGCATTTTTATTTCTAATTATAACCCCATCCACGGGGTCGATAATCATCCCTAGGGACCTTATCGCGTGGTAAGCAGCCCACGGGAGCTTATCAGGTAATCACTTCGGGATTGGTCGATTTTCAAAAAATGCATGGTTTTCAATGGCTGATATCAGTCATGTGACAGTTGTGTATAATAATCAAAATAATTACACACTTTTCCTGATAGATGTAAATTCTATACGTAAAATGGCTATACGAAAAATACAAAAAATGTGAAGGGTAAATGTGTGAAAAGTTGTAAAAATGTATGACTTATTAAATTTAGCACTGTCTTAATTAATTCTTGGTTTTTTTATTCATACCAGCACTTATGCATTTTGGCTACTCGTGTTCGAATGATCAGCGGTTTACGGTTATCAAAGTCGCTTTACTTGTTTTGAACGGCCTTCATTCACGCGAGATGAACTATCGTGTGTCATGCAATTGTCTTCGTTCATCTGCGGCGATGCTTTTTATTCGTCTTCCTCTACTGCAAACGACTCCAACTTGATAACACGTGTATTACTACGAACCTGTGAGCTGTGCTGTGTGCACTTTCTCTATCTAGTTCTCTATGTTAATTAGGCAACTGCGTATAGTGGATTTCAGACCTGACTAAGGGGTCATTAAAGTATGAGCAGCTAGTTTATACTACTAGCTCGACAGTTGCGCTTTTTGAAAACATTGTGACTCAGTGACTGGTCTAATTAGTTAAATTGTTCTCTGAATGTCATTTCTTGGCAGTGGTCTACTATGATATGTTTTATCGTACTTTCTCCACTGTCTAGGGTGTATATCCCGGGGTAGGCACGAGTGTACGTATAAAAACGTACAATATCAGTCATTTTCAGAACTAACTAGGAACACCTGAAGACGGGAGTAGATCAGAAATTCCCGAAACGTCGTGTGGTATACACCCTAGTCAGTAGGAAAAGTCCGATAAAGCATATCATAATTAATTAAAGTTGTTTCAACATAGATGTTTGCTGCTTTATTGCGTTTATTTTTGAAGCGAAATGTAGTTTCGCGAAGGCTATTCTAAAACTCAGCATTTCAGCAGTGAAAGATAAGTCATTCTTTGGAAGCTGATTGCTCGTTTCTGTTGTAAAAATCATTTCCAGGTTTATACAACTGGTGGGGCCTAACAATTTCTTCCAAATATTTCGAAGTATCGTTTCGTAGCACCTGTTTGACTGGTGCCAGCAAGAATTCTTTCCAGCATATTCAGGGGCAACTTTAACTTTGTTATGGTGTAATTCTATTTCCGTCGGTAACAATATGTTATTCATCAGAATACTGCAAAAACTTGATTCCTGGTCACAATTAAAATCGATATAAGTATTTCCGTGTATTGTAATGTAATGCTAACACATATATGTTATTGCACCTTATAAATACAAGAAACTTTTAAACTACTTGACCAACTAATCATACAAAGATATGTAAAATTAAAGATGCCAGTTCTAAGACACTGAAAACATTTTGCTAGAAACCGACAACGGATGGATTATCAATGATAACATTCTCCATGCTATCTATCAAAATATATGTTCTGCAAACCAGGCCAGATACTAAAGTGAACATTGTCGGGACGGGGAGAGAGTTAAGTCCAGACTCCCTTCCAGAAGGCTCCTTTATTCAGGTAACATTGATAGCACGCAAATAATACAACAATATTAATAGACACATAACATTAGCAATATCGGATCAGAGCAATGGTAAAAGTCAAAATATATACAGACATAAACTTGCTGAATGTTTTACCGGAGCGAGGCTTAAAGCAAGCGCCGTTGAATGGTTACAAGCAAGTGTTTCCCGAGGCGGCCAACTTTCTCTTTAAGGTAAAAACGCGGATATTTTGAGTTTATTTGGGCTGTAATAGCCTGCACGGCTTACGAGGTATACGTTTATTAATTTGAAATTATAAATTTCAGGCTTTCTTTACACATTTAAAAAATTAATTTAAATTTAAATAATTTGTGTATGTCCTTTAATAGCCTAATGTACTTAAAAGTAGGCTAATTATATTTTAGGGTGCCTACTCTTCGAAAATATTAGTCGATAATGACCAAGACAACCGCACAGGAGCGGCGGACCCATATTAGCAATAACTAACGGTCTATAAGAATTGGAGATCGTAATTCTAACCATACCTGACGTATAGGATGGGTACTGCTTATTACGTCATATCACTAGCCATACCGCTAAGAAAATATGTTACAGCTCAAAACGACTTTTACGACCTTAAAGCACTTTTCGGAAAATTTAGAATGGGTCGTTAAGACACGTTAATCTTCAAAACGACAAAACTCGCTCTATGCTGTAACAGACCGTTGACCGGCTATTTACTCAGGGAGAAGGGGGGTTCAGATCAACACGACGTATTTTAGAGCGAAATGCTGTCACAAGGGTTGATTGCAATCAAAATAGGAGGAGGAGATGAACAACGAATTTCATTGATAGAACGGAAGAGAAACTTTTCGGCCAGCCCTCGTAGAAATTCGAGGTCAGAGGACCGTCGCTGCATTACGACTTTCTTGCGAGACGTTCCGGCTGTTTTCGAACTTACCTTTGTTGGCATTTTAGTTTCGCCAAGGAGCCTTACAAATAATATATTAAAGAGAGCACAAAGCATACACAAAACACATAAAAGGAAGTCATTTGAATTGAATTTGAATTTATTGAAATTTAAATATGCATGTTACATGTTCGACATTAATAAATGTAAAAGGGGTTAGCAGCTCTACAATTTACTGTACATCGATAGATAATATACAAACTTTCCACTAGGGATATTGAAACATAGTGATAGGTATGACGCAAAAAGTACATGTGTTACGTTGAATCGACTGTGGCGAACAAGTCGCGTAAAAAGTCTGAATAATATAACGCACCCATATTACTCTACGCGTAGGTCGCGCCCGTCGGTTACACATATAGCAGTTGCGACGCGTCTATTGCGTCACTTGTCAACTCAAGCGCCACGTTACAGGCATTAGTAATACACATTACTATTCTACGTTCACATTACTTGAGTTAATACCCGGCGAAGCAGCAATGTAATAGCACTAGAAGGTCTCTACCTGAGCGTTGAAAGCTGACAGATGACAAACAGACAGCGTAGGACGATACACAAAGGTTGCAAGTGCGGTAGGAAATGGTTGTTCAAAACGACGGTGAGTACACATTGAAGATCTTTGATGGGCAAGATTTAAAGAGAGTACATCTACGACTTAGTTACCTCAGCGTCCCAGATTCGGTACGATAACACCTTTCTTAGAGGGGTCCGCTAAGAGCGAGCATTGCATTAGATGCTTCGATACAACGGAAAGGTATATTGGCCACACTCACACTTTAAAAACAAGGGAAGTTAATGCTTCGAGACGCGCTCGGAAGAAAGAAAGGTGTGGGGCGCTTTTGTTTGCTTTCTCTGTCCCATTCTTGCAACGGATTAGCTCTAACACAATATTCCAACCGCTTCTTCGAGCCAAAAAGCGGTACGTCGAGATAAACATGTAGCGACGGGTTTGTTGCAGGTGAGGCTTACATCACCAAACTCGGTATTAGGCGGTGACATCAAGGGTTATCTGTGTCGGGTCTCACACGTGTAAGCAATCGAACCTACACTTTACTATAACGAAGGGGAGGCGTCGGTATTTGAATTTGAAAAGGGATCGCGGAATTGCCGATATTTGAAATAAAAGATGCGGGAAAGCGCGGATAGTTGAAATGCAAGTGCGGGATCTTAAACTTGTTTTAACAAATAATAGATCTGTAACTTCGTCTACTACAACTTTTAATAGTACTTGGAAGAGCTGATTTTGTACAATTTTGTAAACTTTTCTGAATATCTCTAATATGTGTGATTTATTTTTAGTTTGGCTTTCTTGCATCCTGAGCTTGGTGTAATCCTAAAAACATAATAAACGTTAAAAGATTTATATCCGGATCAGCGAATACGTACTTTGCAACTCGTACTAATATTATACACAACTGGTAATTGACAACCTTGTTGCTATATCCCTGCTGCAGAGGCAGGACCTGTTTCTTTTGAGGTGGTTTAAGCAGTGAAGTCTCACAGTTGTCATAGGCATTTTATTCAGTGGAATCGAACCCATAAATTCTGTGCTACCTCGATTTCTATAAATACTAGTTACTGAGAGTAAATTCAAGTTCGTGTCGGTAAAATAAAATTTAACTCACTTGCAAAAAACTAACGCCATCTAGCAGCATTATATATGTACGTAATTCTACCTTTTGTTAATACTGTAATATTGCGAGTACAAATCAATAATTTAGAAAAACCTCAGTTGCTTTGATAAGAAATTATCTCGACCTATACAGAAAAGTTATTTTGAAGCTGGCAAAAACTAATCAGTCAATTAGTTTTTTTTCCATGCAAAATGAGTGGCAATAACTTGTAAAATATAGGTTATTATTATTAAATATAACATGTTATATACGGTAGTTATGTAACTTTATGTTGTAATAAAAAGTATGTACGTCTGACCTCGTCCAAACTATTCACAGCCGTTTCTGCACAAACAAACTGTGCTAAGTTTCCTTCCTACACTAGAAACTTAATAATGTTGTTAGTTGGAAATCCTTGTTTGAAATTCCAGCATATGCACAACCCACAGGCAACACGCTTTACCCGCTTGAGCAGTCAAGCTTCTAATTCAAATTGAAAGCATGCAACGATTAGTTATATCACGAAAAGGATAAAAATTCTAAACAAAAGACTCAGCTTTAGCTGTAAGAAAATTATGGGCGCGAAGTAGCAAATAATCCAGCACTTTGCTGATCCAAAGGTACACCACAAAAGGCGCTACGAAGCAAACCTGAAAACTAAAGGCAACGGAAAGGGCAAAAATAAAATTCGCAAACGTAGATAACGATTCAATATAATTTATCTCAACAAAAGTACTCGGCGGTACATACATAAACAAATTTCAATAACGTCAAAACCATATTAAAATACCACATTTCAAATCACAGTAGCATAAATATTACGTCTTCGTAATTATATCAGTAATCAATAACTGTCTAGATGTTTAATACCAATAAATATTACAGCAAGAAGTACAACTGGACTTGTTTTATTTAGCAAATTGCATTTCCGGAAAACTACTAGACAAAGCCTACAATCGCGGCTAAAATTATTTCTATTTATATTTAATGTAGCTGGTGGAATGTGACCCCAAATCCTCAAATGCAAGAAACCGTTGCTTGACATTCTTATTTATTTTCAAATGGTCCTAATGACCCAAGATCTTGGTTCAGATAGGGCTCTATAAAACCCGGAAGTCGCGTGGTAATTTTTGTAAAATTGAAGACGTCAGGTAAAGCGGTCTCATTACTGAAATATCTTGCAAGTACGTGACTCTCTTAGCTCAATTCAACCGAACTATTCGGTCATTAACATGACGTGAATCCTATTTTAAATGAGGCTGATGCAATTTAGCTTCACAACTACACAAATTGAATGGTAATATTCACTCGGATGGCATGTGAGACACATCCAAGTTACGTTTACCGTCGCTAGGTTATGCTGATAAACTGTGCCACACAGATGAATTTCTAAGTTTACGCTAATAGCTCAAATAACTTAAGAGGGCAACCTAATGTTTGTCGAATAAGATATATAAGCTGGTATGTACCAAACACATTAAAAGTCCTAATACACAGTCGGGGACATGTACACAAAGGGGTTCTAATTAGTAGGTTAAATTCGAGGCACATATGATGCGAATCCATAGGTGGCCTGCGTTAAAACCGTCGATATGCAAGTATCGTATGAGCATTCGAGTAGCTTTTGGGGCAACGGATTGGTCTCAAGTTCTGCAGGATCGGAGCCTTCTAGCACACGAGTCCCAAGCACGGAGGTCGCAATAAACCCAAGGGTACCATGAGTTTACGAAGGGGTCGAAATTGGCCGTACGGCGAGAAAAAAAGCCAAAATTAATTACACACAATAGAATCAAGGCGTAAAGCACAACAAAGAAGTTTAGGCATACCCATTTGATGTTCGGCTCCCAGCTTTGCCGAAATGTAACCATATGCTTGACGAAAGTGAATCAGAACGATGTCTAATTTGAGAAATTCCCATAAATTGTTCTCAACGGAACGTCATATATCAAATATTCCAACCAAAACGGAATCAAGAACGGATTTTCTCAGAGAAGAATGATAGCAAAAATACCAGATCACTGGTACGTATACCAACGTGTTCACTCAGCAACCTTTCTGCATCAAGACATGAAAGCAAATGGACGAAAATTGACTGATAAGACTCCAAAATTTTGGGAAAGGGAGACAATGCAACCAACTTAGCACGAGCATCAAGTGATGCCTAAACTGAAGCAAATTAATTAAGAATATTTTCATCCATCGAAACCCAAAAATAGACTGATAGCTCAATTAGAACGTGGGCAAAACTTTAGCTTTAACTAAAATAGGGCAAATAATGACAGAAGTATTTAAAAGTGACCTTTGGCTCATAACACGACCTTTGAAAGCCGTGCTCATAAATGCCTACCAGTCATTAAAACAAGTAAAATGTAATTATCTTGGCGTGAGGTATTATCAGTCATAGCTATAAATCCTAGTTATGCTGCCACTTAATACTTCAAGACCGATTGTTGATTTTTTAAGATATAGAGGAATTGAAGGTTGCTTTAAGTATTTATTTGGTACACCTCAACTGGCAACAACAAAAATAACATAGCAATAGTAACAATATCTTTGCAAAAGTGTATCATCTTATACATGTTTTGCATAGAACAATGCAACTCTAACAAAATTTTGTAAAATTTTTTTTATATATTCTCCACGACTGCACAGAATCTTTTATAGACTTTGGGCAAAACGCATTACTTTTTGAGGTACAGTTTTTTGGCACATTATTTTAATGGGCCGCGTCGTCGTTCTGATCTGTTTCACCTGTTGCGACAAGCGCATTGCCAATACTTAGATGCTGTCCCCTGTCAGTTTGATTTCGATCTTTAGGGCTAGCTTGTTTTGATCCGGTCATGTTCCTGTAACTAGATCTTTGAGACGCTTTGATTCTGTCATGGTCTCGCCCCGTACCGTTCACGTACTCCCAGGGTCCACTTTGTTTCTTCCATAAGCTATCGTTTGTCCCGTTTCTGAGGCGACCTTGATCTATTTCGACGTGAGCTTTTGCTGAGTGTCAGGAGTTATCAATCTGCCTAGAAGCTAGTTCTCTGTTGTTGTCGCTGTCTCTGTGAAGTTAGTAATCTTTCCAGGAAATTTGTATTGCAAGTAGCTATGTTTTTGATTTATGAATTACTTGTTGTGTTCAATGCCAGCGTATTTTGCTGAGTTCCTTCAGGACGCCTCGAATTTTATATTTGATTATTGTGTGATAGTTTGACCTTGTTCCCGAATCTTGCGTTATGTTAATGCTTGCGACGAGAGCCTTTAAAGTCTCATAGATTTTACTTGCTTTCATAATGCCATTCACTTTTAAACTTTAACAATCCGTGTAGTTTGTTCATTGGACGTAATTGCTATTGTATGTATATATTTGACTGTTGTATCTTAGATTCTATGTTTACTGAGTGCATCCGGTGTACTGAAAGTGCCATATTATTGCATATTATACATTTGACTATGGTTATGTCTATTTTCGTTACTGCAAAATCGAGTTAAGACCTGGTTCCGGGTGGTGTAACTTGAACAAGCGTTCACGTTCGATCAGTAGAGTTAAGCAACGCTCTTTCTGGTCAGAACTTGGATGGAAGTTCCACGGTTGCATCTGTCGGCGCCTCGTGATATGGCTGTCACGGAAATAGTTGGTCCCGCCTCTCATAACAACATCATCATAGTCGGTAGTGGGGTTGGAAGTCCCCATAAATGCACAGCCACGCCTATAATTGGCTTAACGGCTGTTGGATGAGTACGAAATAAATATATAAATAAATAATATTTATTGCATTTCAGATAATGTTGATTTTGGGTTAAGCTTTGAGTTGATGAGTTCTCGTTTTTATCTGAATGCATTTGCATTGAGGAATCTTTAATGTTGCCAAATTCTGTATGACGATGTTGCTGTAGAGTGCTTTATTAAGTATGCCTTCAATTTTAACTAAATCTGTTACTTTTAAACTCTAGAAACATACCCAAACCAATATGAAATCACACCATTCCATGCCTGACTTTAAAAACAACACTTGTTATCAACGTTTCTCCATATAGCATCCTATAAAAATAAACTTTTACCAAAAATTTTGAAATTTGATTCGTCGGTCCGTAATACAGCATATCTTTAAATTTCACAATTAACGTTTTCCTACACATTGTAATTTTTGGCTTATTATTAAAACTACAGCTCTACAACAACCACGTAACTTCGTAGACTACTTCTTAACACCTGTAAAAACAAACACTGAGTTGTCTCTGATGTCATTTACTTATCTTGACCTCTACCAGTTAACCAGTTTAGCTCACTCATAACATTATCTTCCTGCGATTGTACTTACTAGTACATAGAAGCACGTAGGGTTATTAATGTCGTATATTTGATCACAGAAGACTACAGGAAAGATTATCCGGCGGTATCTGGCGCTGACCACTGATAAATTTATTATTCTGTGAAGAAGTAAAATAATAGGCCCTAATAATGACGTCACAAATTACAAACTCTGGTTTATAATACTGGCTCAGAGGATTAGCGAATGCTCAACCCCGTAGGTCATCCAGCGAACACTCAAACATACAATGATATTAGGCATAATTCAAATTATGTAAGTAGGTTAGCTCTAGCTACTACAAGAGGTATAAGGTTTTTTTTTAATTAGAGGATTCAGTTTGAACCGCGTGGCATTATTTATTTGTCAAATATAAAGTTATGATTTCCTGGCAGCTAGCAAGCAGACCTTATGCGATTTAAGTAAATTTAAATGTGGCACACGATATTTAGTAAATAGCCGCCTCTGTGTCCTTTCGAGAATGTTCCGTGAACAGCATTGTCACCAAAGGGCTTGAATTGTTTTTGTATTTATTAGCGTAGACGTTGTCCTTCATGTAGTCCCAAAGTCTAAAGAAAAATTAAAGCCGTTGTCAGATCGCAAGGTCTGGTGTTGATATTTTGCGAAATAAAAAATCTTGCAACAGAAGTTATGAGCGTACAGCGGTTTAAACCTCATTTTTGCAAGTCGTACCAAAATAAGGCTTTTTGTACACTTTAATATTTGAATAATTATTTGCTCTTTCTTGTACACCTTACTAGCTCAGTGAACATAAAACCTATTAATATTTCATTCGTGGTTGTAAACCTTTAATATTTACCAAAAAACAGGAATCCTGACTGACCTGACCTGAAACTGGCTTCCCACTGTGCAAAAAAAAGCAATTTCTTTACACAAATATATTCACTTAAAAACACATTTAAAAATAGAAAAGAATTAAATGAAACGAGGATTATATACTAGAACAACCTACGTGAGTGATATCTTAAGTTTCTCGCATATACGTCGCGTACATCAAACAGCATACAATAAAACGCTAAAATAAATGTCTTCAAAAACACAATATTAAAAACACCTGAATCCAGTACTTTTTCAAGTCCGAGCCGATTCATACTTGCATACATTAAGACCGAGCACACATAAGCACTTTTCTTTTAACATGATTCAAACACCTTGACTCTGAAAACACAATCGCTTTCTGTAGGTATTGAATTATCTGCAACTCCTAGGAAGTATGCGAACTGCTGCGTCACATACTCGTTCGTCTGCGTCATCCATTCTTGGAGGGCGTGGTGCGTGGACATTAACCACATTCAATGCTGTTGTCGCGTTTCCACAATAGATCTTTGGATGCTGCGCAAATGTGTGTACCAACCGGGGCATGACATTTATTGGAACAGCAAGCGCTGTCTTGATGCACTGAAAGCTTATGGGCAGCAAATTATTTACTGCAGATTTCACACGGTTTCTATGTATTTCGCTTAAGGGCGATCTAGAACAATGCACTTGGAGTCGTCCGTCAACATGCTTCCTCGGGCCTGGCTCGCAAACGATCAGATGGTCCCGTTTCAGTCTCCGCAAAGTGTTTATCACTTTTATAGTAAATTTTCGACTATTTTTTGCATTCTCGTAGCATACATCGTTCCATTTTATCAAATTAAATAGTTTTTACTTGCTAGATGTTAACAAAGCACAGTATTGGTGGCCTACGAAAAACAGTGTACGGCTTTCTAACAAAAATTAGAAGTTGATTTAGATCCGGTAAGTGATCGTTTTTGTTTTCACTGCAACTCTTTCTTCTCTCATAGCAAGTCCTTACGTATAAATATCTGTCTTCATCTGCAAAAATATTGCGCTTTGCGTGGGTGCTCCCCACTCCACCAGGCGTGTTCATAGACGCACCATTGGTGCATTTGGACCTTTGAGTGTTTGATGCAATTAAACAATGCCTCTTTCTCCATATTTGTGTGTGTAACTGATAAAATAAACTATTAAAAACATTGCCTCTTGTAAGATTACTGCTTTGGTAGTCGAACAGGCCAAAATTAGGGCTACAAAACCATCAACAACAAATTAAACACCCTGAAAAAAGTCAGCTGGCACCGGGATTTCTTTTCTTGTTTAATACAATCTAGACACGCCATTTTCACAGATTCAATTTAGAACTTTGGCAAGAAAATCGATTTTCAAATTTTTCGATTCAACGATCTCATGTAGCACAATTTTGTTTATTTTTACAAGCTAACGGCCACTTCTAATTTGGTGATGTAGACTATGCAGCTGTGATCGGTTTTAATTGCCACACGAGGAGAGTTGGCATCTTCGGTAGTAGTGCTGCCATCAGGCGACTTTTCAACACAAACTCACTGCGTACTACCACCTTTGTTAGCTCCTTTAAAATATAATTTATATAGAGAATAAATTAGCATAGAACCACCTTTACGAGATTCAATTAATTGTAGTTTTCCTCCAATTTGCATACAAATATACTGTAAGATAACAACTGAAGCAACGTTGTGGTATAAATACATTTTAGCGGCCTGTGTAATATAGAATCGTGGATTAATAACCTCCGATTCTTGGTCACTTTGGCTTTTGTCGGAGTTGAAAATCTAGAGCATTAGAGGTTTTTGAAGTCTAAACGTTCCATGCCGTTGAATTGAAACGAATTTCATTCTCGACTTACGTCGCAAAATTAGTTTGATCTTTCTATATTTGTTACTTTTATCCCCACTTGGTAAAACTACTTACCGAATTACCCGTATAGGTTGTGCCCTAGGTCATTTTTCTCTTTGTTCCACTTCCGCATATTTGTCACGGAAGGAAGATCTGCTGGTGCCTTTCCCCAGTTACCGTCCAAAGACCAAAAATAATAATATAATTAACAGGCTAGCCGCCTTCAGCGGACTAAAACCTTGTGCATATCCATACTGTGATTACTTAAGATTGGTGAACGGTTGAAGCTTGCTAGGAGGTTATCAAAGCTATCTGTAGCGTATTGCACTATGAGAAGTCATGTTTAATCATTTAACGGTGGAAAATTTTTCTCCCCTGTTTGGTTTGGACTATTGCACAACGTATTTTGACATACACACACAAGGTGAGCGATAAATTTTATAGTACTAGCCGCCCCCTCCTCTGTTAAGCTATCTGGAACAACTTTATTTTATTATTGCAATGTAACTATGTTTCCGACGCCGACCATACGAGTCTTGTACCTAATAGAGTTATTTCGGTAAAAATGTAAATCTAAACAGAATTCCTTAGCTATAATCGTCTAGTTTTCAAAATACCAGGTATCTATGCGAAAATAAATGAGTAAAATGCTTTACGCTAGAATTTGAAATGCGCTGCATTATACTTGTAAGCAGAACATTTTACTGTTATAGCATTGCATAAGCCATAACCACCAACTATCTGCAATGACCAAAGCATTCTGTGCGTCGTTATTTCAATGTCCATATCTACACGAATCGAGCATTTCTGAAGGTATTTGGGGCGTAATAATAGTGGGCTATAAGAATTGATCTGAAAGACGAATGCCCCGTCCCATTCAATTTCCAGTTTTTAACCGCATACAAAATGGAAACTTGCACGGCGGCTGAAGTCACAAAGTATCGATTGCCTCTACTATTTTCAGATATAGTGGGCGGTTATTAATAATTAACATCAATTTTAGACAGAGTAGACGGCAGCTGACATGAATAATAAATGTGCAAATGTGGGAATATTGTATAATATCGAAGTCATCCCTATTTTGCTTCAAGCGCAACACAATTAGCGGAAAAGGCGACATTAAATGTAAAAGGTGTCAATTAAGTTCTTCAAAAAGGATTACGTGCAGCATTTATAAATTTGCCTCGTAAGATATTTTGCCCCAGCGAGTTTAAAAAACATATCAATTTACTAAAAGCTTCCACTTGTCACTTAACGTCCTTCCCGGCTAATACTGCTCCGCAAAAATTAGGTGAAATGTGTCTCAATGTCGCAGTATATGTGATTTTTAAGGCACTCTAAAACTGGGAGGTTTATTAATTTTCGTAGGCTCTATGAACTTTTCGTCTGCAATATTTCAGTCGTGCGAACAAGAAAGACGTTTTAAGCCAACGTATGTACCGCTGTAATCATCGCTCAATGTCTATTAAAACTAAACATATTCGGCGAAACTTTCTTCGACAATGAAAGAAACAATGTAGAAAATATTAGACAGATGAGCCAAAGCATTAGGTTTCTTTTGCATATTTGTAGAGGATTTTTTGCGTGAATACAAACATGGTTTAGCAATAATGCAAAAAAAAATATGAGATCCTAGTCGAGACTAATAGATATAGTGTATCGTTTTAAAATTAGCAAGGATATACTAGGAGACACATTCAAAATATCATGAACCACTAATACACGCATCCAAACTGTTATTCATTTTAACGTTACTCTACATAAATCTCAGTTTTCTGAATAAATTACAAAAATTGTTCTCCCAGCGTGTAACAGCACGATTATTCGCCCCTATACTCTGCCGTACCATTAATTTATATTGCCTGGGTTTGCTAGTTTAAACAGTCGTAGAAGCGTTAAACCAAATTTAAATCTTAGTATTGCTTAGGGCAAGTCAATATTTCTCTGGCTGGCCTACTCGTTGTGACCTAGAATACTGAAATTGTGTATGCAAACTCTGCCAGCAATAAAAACTCAACAGTTTACATAAAAAGATATATAATCTCTGAAAGAAGCACAAATACAGGAAAATACATTTTTATAAAACACGCCAAGAATAAAAGGTGCCAATGCATACAAGTTATGCTGTCAACAATATAAACGGCTTACTGTAAATTGTTATGCTAATTTTGTTATTTTCACATATAATAGTTGAAAGAATTACTCAGATTTGGCAATTTACGTTTATTTCTTAAAAATACAATAATTTTCACTGAATGGTTAGGCAACCCTACGTTTATTTCTTAAAAATACAATAATTTTCACTGAATGATTAGGCAACCCTACTAGCACCAGTTTCAAATTAAGTTCTGTGTTTATCAGCACATACATCTGCACTCTTATAGTTTTTTTCATTTTTAGAACTTTGTAACATTTGATAACCTGAGATTGTGGACTGCTTTAGCCAATTTTCATTCTTTTCCATCCTCAATTCGGTCGTGTGAAGTGCTGCCCTGGGTACCTTTTGCCTCGTTCAGCTTTGGATATTGCTGTCCTCATCTTTTTGGAGAGATATGTGAGGCAGGTGACCCTCTAGAACGCCATGGGAGCTTTTGTGTGTTGCTGCCAGGCGTTCGCTACGCTTTTTTGCGGCTTTGTTGAACCTCCTCTCCGATCGAACTGGGAGTAAAGCTGTTCGCCACCAGTCGCAGGTTAGTTTCGGCTTCTCTTCTTCAGCGCGGTTGTGTACCTTGAAATTTGTATTTTTAGCTTTTTATTCTACGCCATGGAAATGAGTTTTATAACCTGGTTTGATTCTGTTCATGCATTTGGTTGTTTGGATCATGCGGTGCTCCACGTGCCGGCTGGTCGCCTGTCCGCGCAGCCTAGATTTGCTGCCCCTGCAATCGCTGCATCGTAACATCTGGCGAGGCTCATCTGCGGCCTGTGGCGAGACCGTCCCCTTCGGCCAGCGTACATGGATTGTCCTCTAGCAATCCGGCCTCCACGTGCCGTGTGAATCTGAGGTGTAGTAGCGTTTTAGTTTATATTGTACGTTTTTGTTGGAATCGATTTGTATGACCTTTAAATTTCCCATTTTGTAGCATACCTGTGCATATCAATTTTTGGATGTCTATTTGAGCTTTTAGATAGCGAGTTAATTAGTTTACCTACCTCTGTGTATAGCAGCCTTGTGTAAATGGTTTTGATTTGTTTTGGGGCTGCTATTGTAACCACTGTAATGTGCGTCGCGTATTGCATTAACCTCGTTGTTTATTCAAGTTTGCTATTCTGAAGTGTCAAAATTAGCTGAACTGTGGTGGCTATTGTGCTGCCTACGGGACTTTTGTGAAAATTATCTAGATTCCCATTTTTGAATTTCGATAGTCTAGTTTAGGGTTTAGAATGCCAGCAAGCTGTACTTAGAACTTCAGGGAACACGTTATGGCTTTTCTTTAGGAATTAGCAACCCCCTGTGTGATCCCATAATCTGCTGTAACCGCCCCGTCTAAATTTTGTGATCCGTAGAGTTAATTTATTAAGCCAACCATCGGGGTTAAATGTTGGCATTGCACCTTTTGCTTGCGCTATTCGCACCCTTAGTTTTGCACTCCGCTTCACGGGGATTTGTTGCTTATTTACAGCCCTCTTAAATTTAGTTGTGATGGGATTCTTAAGTCAATTGTGATATGTTTTGGTAATCTTTGGTGGTGATATTATTATTGGTGATATATTTTGGTAATTATTGTGTTTAGACTTATATTTGCCTGCCTTGATATATATTTATTGATGTATGTGTGTGTGCCGCTGGCACTATAGTACCAAACGTTTAATAAATGCTGTGATAAGCTATTGGTCTTTGCTAATTTGGTTTGCTGGAATTATTCCATACCTTGAGGAGGTCCGACTCAAGGATTAGTCGACGTCGAAGACTTGGCGCCCTCTCCCTTGGCATTCTTTTTCAGCGTAGCTAGAATCTCGATCCTTCTCGGCGAGTTAGCCCAATTAGGCCGATATTTACCAGCCGGCAAAATATCTAATACAACTTTCGCCACTCGGTAAGGCCAACCCTTCTATCCTTCGTCACAAAATATCTACTGGCAAAAGCTGTTACTACTCGCGTTGTTACCCATTAAATATATATGAGCCTTATATTTAACTAGAGACTACAGTACAAACACAAGCGGCGTGAAAATGTTTAAGTCTCAAACACAAATTTCTTGAAGACGAATCTGGTTCCTTCCGGGTCGTGAATGTATCTATTTGCTGATGCATGACGTTTTAGCGCATACTACGAACGCTGATTCAGTGGTGACCCTTTCGGATTCTGCGAATTCAGCAATGCGTTGTAACTACAGTTATTTACTTATTACGGCTTTAGATTTTTCAATCTTCCTGTGCTATACATTTAATTGTAAAGTGTAATTACAGTAACAAACACTACAGTTGTTTGGTTGCACAGATCCCAGGAGTGCAGCTTCGGGATGGTAACGAAGTCGCCTGGCTTCCTTGAAGCTATAACGGCAGCATGAATAGCAGTTTCTGACTGCAAACTGCAGCTGACAACGGAGATGTTCCCCAAGTGGTCACTTATGATTCAAACAGCGTCCCTGGTGCTTGGGCTACACGCTCACTGTTGGCTGACTTACAAGCGACTGACTCCGCGACCCTTTACGCCTCGCTGGCTTTGTTCCATTTATAACTATACTGTTTGCAATCAGCTGTATTCACACATTCACTCGCACCAGCAAAACTCACAATGAGCATCAAGTTAATTAATACATATGAAGAATGCGGTTCAGTTTTATTACTAGCAGGATAGGGTTAAATGCCCAAGTATGAAATATATAGGGTGATAAGAATTGGCCCATTACCAGTGGCCGCCATAAATTACCGTTCGAGCCGTGTCGCAGCTGCCTTCGTAGCGGCAATTTCTATAGCATTTTAAGTTAAATCTACCCCACTGCGTAATAATATTGCATGTGCATTATCTCCAATTCCTTGATATATTGCGTATATATTTAATATTTAAGCTACATATATTTGTAATATTTTAAGAATACACCGCTTAATCCATGTAAACCGTTGTAACTGGCACGCAACCATACAATATTATTATTTATTTAAATTATTTATTCAATTTTAAAACTTATTTATATAACAAAGTGTAGGTATTGCTAAAAATGTTATATGCCACACGTGAATAAAGATATTTTATTCATTCGAGAAAAGTGATCACATTTGGCTTTGCTGTGTGAACTAAAGTTTTTACCTTATGGATAAAATGCTTCTTTATTTACTAGCACCACACATAACTATTACTCACGTGTGGCATATAAAGCTTTTTCTAATACATAGATTTAATAATTTAAATAAGTTCTACAATTACATAAATCATTTTAAATAGGCAATTATATTACTTGGTTGTGTACTAGTTACCACGGTAACACGTATGTATTCTGTTAGTTGCTATGGATTATCATTAAAATGTTACTTTATTGTGGAGATCCTTATGGATAAAATTGTACCACCCCTAAACGAGTGGTGAGCACGGTCCTAGCTAGCTCTATATATCGGCAGAATTATAGTGTGGATAAGGACCAGGTGCCGGTTCTTAGGGTTAAATACAAACCCATAAATTAACACCAAATGGGTGCCGGTCATTAAACAAAACAGAAAAACAAATCTAGCTACCGACCAAGTCACCATCTACCTTGTAAGCCTCTCATTTCAACCTAAATCTTAAAAAGAACACTAGCAGGTTCATTAGGGATCGCAGCACAGTAAAAAGAATATATAAAGCAGCAACAGTTAATAGAATGTAATATTTATCAACAAAATCGCAATAAAGCTGGAGGCTCAAATAGATCCAATTGAGACCCAACTTAATTTGGAGTCACACTAATCATAACACAAGAGATACAACTTATTAAAATTCAACAGCACACTATAACATATTCAAACTTCAACACCAGCTCATCGAAGGCAACAGTTACCAAAAGTAGATTATTTACAAATTAGCTGGCAAGGCTAAAATTATAACGCAAAGCTTATTGCATTATAGCATAAATTAAAACATAACAAATGGAATCTAGCCATCAATAAGATTTAGTCCAGATATAACTATTGTAACATAATAACATCCGAAGGCAATGCAAACACCCGGCTAGTTTTGACTCGCAGCTTCCTTCGATCGCATGTAAAATAGTTAAGCATTGTCATGGCTAGTGCTAGGTGCCTCAAGGGCGCTTGTGGATATAAGTACTAAGTACATACAAAATTTCAGCCACCCTAACTGATGAAATCCTCAAGCTTCAAGCGTTGCAAACAAGCTAGTATGTATCGCGTATATTTGATAATCGATCATCTTTGTTCTTGGACAATAGCCCTTTACCGATAAATGAAACAATCAAGCAACATAGTTGGAGGCACTATCACAGCAATCTTATGTAGGGTCTCGCCAGAGTCTGCATGGAATTGTTGAATCGGGCCCTGAAACGGATACAGGCAGCTGCTGTAGCCAAAGAAAATTCAATCCACCGCCAAAACTGCTTGCATCTGGATCTCACTCCGCAAAAGCCGTTTTTTAGGATGAACTCCGGAAACAGGAGTAGGCCGCAAGAAAACCGCAATCTATATGAGCTAGATGTCTGGCAGCGGGAAGCTTGGAAGTATCAGGCATCGAAGCAGGCCACAGCTGGATATCGGCCTGAACGTGCTTGCAAAGACGCCGCTGTGCTTACATCAATTGTTGCATAAACTCGAGGCTTCCATAGCCTGCTAGTTAAAACTATGCCAAATCCTTGAAGGTGGTTTTTAAATAAATTCTTTCGAGCCTAGTCTGCCTCGACCACAGCTCACAATCAAAGAAACCGTTTCTTGGGAAAAATCAAGATTACGCCACGAAAAGAACGGGGCACGTGGGTAAACCATATTCGAAATCAAACTACCTCAAGTAACTATTTAATAACGTAAAGTAAAATGAAATGGAGTGTTACTAAATAAATACGCTCCATAAGAACATTCATAAAGTGGATCTCATATCAACACAGTTTAAAGGAACTAAGTACAATTTTTGTAACCATATCTTTAGTTATTTTGTTTTTTACAATTTGATCTACTTTAAGTACATAAAAGTACACTATGATTTTAGTTGATAGCTTGTAGTTTTACTTTACTGATATAATGAGATTACGTTAATAGCACATCTACATTAAACTATTAAAAAACGGGTAAAATGGATATAGTTTGAAACTAGAACTTTTGGCAGTAAATTGTTCAATGCCTCTAGTACACTCTAGTTTAGGATCGTACACTTAAAATCATACAAACGATTTTCCGAAAAGGTTATGTCTGTCAAACATCTTCTTGTCACGTGGATTCCAAATAAAAGTCTATCTGTGTAAATATTCAGATAAGGTATGTGCAGCTCCTTAAGCTGCACTGTGCATGAACACACCTATAGATATTTTGCAAAAAAAAAATTCTCCGAATGTTAGCGTGGTTGCGCATTTAAACATATTTCTTTACCCTTCTGATAAATCCTGTAATAGCATACTTAAGTTTTTAGTTTCTTTCTTTATATCTAATATACAATCTCTATGAAATCTTTCAAACTTAATTAGCCGCTTACTTCACTCATTTGGCTTTTCGAATTAAACTTCTGCGAAGAAATTATCTAGTACAACTCGTGCTGCTTCTTTTACGTAGGTCGCCTGGTTGGTCGAGAAAACTTCTAATGATTCTCTACTTCCTGAAATTTCAATTAATTCGTTGCAGTTCTCGATTATTTTTTATACCACGTCTTATCTTAATCGTTAAGGGCCCAAGGTAAATGTACTATATAGATTTAAAATTAAAATAATGTTCTCTTTAATTTTTATTCAAGACGTACGTATCTGATCTAGAGCTGGAATTTAGAGATACTAATTTGCTTGTCATTGATTTTTCTTAACGTCAAGCAATTTCAAATATATGTGCTACGATTACCTACATACCAAACAATCTGTTTTGCTTGAATAGTGCAGATGATCATAATCATGCCTTAAGAGGACTAAAATTATTGTACCTTCGCCTTCTCTTGTGATGCAGCTAAAGAATACTTTCAATTTTTTAACTTCTTAACTATACTAAAGTGTATTCGTGCTTAATTAAAGTTGTAACAGGAAGCTCATTAATTGCACTTTTTTCGGTTGAGTGAACAAATTGTAAAAGGAAATAGTAAAACTAAAACTCTGAAAATTTAATGTACCCGATTTTCCCAACTATAGTTCATTCAAATTCAAGATAGAGCAAAATCTGCACCCCAAGTTACAAATATCAGCGGTCAGTTGATTACTAATTTGATTTTATTAAAATTTAGATCAGAGAGATATGGCTTTGTTGCCGTCTTGATGAGTGTCAAAATCAAATTCGAGGTTAGCAGGTTAGGTTTTGCGTCAGTTCGTGTCATATCTCTCTGATCTAAATTTTAATCAAATCAAATTAGTAATCAACTGACCGCTGATATTTGTAACTTGGGTTGCAGATTTTGCTCTATCTTGAATTTGAATGAACTATAGATATAAATTGTTCCATGAAAACAAGTGAACTCGACGTTTATATAAGTTATTGTTTGAATGCCCTGGACAATTAATCGGCAATTTTCGGAATGTATATTAAAACTAGCAAATGGAAGTCAATAAAGTTACTAGCTGCAGCCAGTTATAGTAAAGTGCTTACATTCTTTAAACATTTAAAAAACAGTTTGTCAACAAAGTTTCTACATAGTCATTGGCTTTAATCAATCACCCTTACTTGTTTTGTCATGTAACGCATTTCAGCTGTATATAAAAAATATAACCTGATTTTCACAATTATCAAAATAATCACTATTGCAGTATAAGTAAAGAAAACTAAAACTAAGTAGCTGCAAAACGTTGCCATCTTGCAGCGGTCCTAAAATATTTCCCAATTCCTAGCTGTACAGTAATCAAGAGAGTCGTTATGTACGTTGGGTTGCCTACGCTTCTCCTTTGATTTTACAATAGGATGAATATAGGTTGCTTCTATAGCTTTTAATAATTTTTAGATTCACAGTTGTTATTTCTTGCGGTATAAAACTGTTTTTAAGACACCCCGAAACCCGAGAGTGCCGCAAAACCTATCACGTCCGGGAAATGTCACTACTTGCTTTAAAATTCTCGATAACAGGCTAAAAAGGCTGCTACTCACTCGCTCAGCGACATGGGCGGGGTTCTTTGAACAGGACACTCTAGAGACATGCGTGACGACGTATACATGGTGTGTGAAAATAAAAATTAGACACGAGTTTCGGGTATGGATTGAAACCCACGTTTGACAAAAAAACCCGACGGGCCAAACGGATTAGGAGTGTGTGTAGCTTCAGAACTCTCTGTATACGGCAGCTAGAGCGTTCGAACCTACCTTGTCGCTCACAAAATTCGTCTAGCATCTGCTTTACAGAAACCATACACAAATCGCCAATCGGGCGATGACACTATCATTAATTAAACTAAAACACAGAATTTAGCATAAATAAAACACATAGGCAACATTTAACAAAATGGTCTATTGCTCTTTAGACACGTAAAGAAAATTATTAATACAGTGAGTACATTAATGGAAGCATCTTAACTATTAAAGATGATTATGCGCCGGAAAATGGCATCGTATATTAAAATAGCACCCGCACTGCGTACTGGCAGAGCGTGTTGGGGCTTGAACAAATGAAATGGGCCTAGCCCTACAATTTTAATGAAATTACACGGCGAAATGCTCACAGATTGGTCCTAATCGAGTGCAAGATCAAACTCATAAATTTTAAACCGCTCTCTTAACGCCGCCACTAGTAAGCAAAGTTTCAGCTGAATACAGTCACAAACACAGAAGGCTTCTTCATTCAACTCGCACTTGTTTAATTAGCGTTGAAAACTTCAGAATTCTTCTTCGGCAACTTAGGCATGCAGTTCGCATAGATAAAAACATTACAATAACTTAGCTTTCCCAGAGGGGTCGGTTCCAGGATGCTCTAGTTGACGAGCAGACGAGTTTGCAAAGCTACGAAACAGCGGGTTGTTGAACGTAATCGCGGGGAAAGCAAGGCGCTAGGGTGCGAGTGGCACTGCCGAGATTTCGGAACGCTGGCGATTATGGGGGCCCACTGATTCCTCGTTATGAGTGGAGAATGTATCCGGGACATTGACGGGGTACGCCGGGATACCACCAATTTTCTCAGGGGATGAGCTGCCTTCTGTGAGATTATCCGCACAAGCGGTTATGTGGACCAGAAGGCCTACTTTGAGACGTCAAAGGAAGGCGGCGCCTGGCTTCATCGGGGCACACCAACAAGACGTCCACTCACACACTGCACCTTGCTCTTGCCACGTCTGTCGCACTACTTTCGGGCTTGAGTCCTTTTAAATAACGGAAAATCACTTATTGAGAGATTGTTCACATCCAAAACGTTATAAAACGAAACAACCTAAAGGCCGCTTGCACCTACGGCTCAGGCCGCAGGAAACGGTGAAAAACCACACTTCAAAAACTGTATGTTGATTCTCCGAGAGCTCAAACCAGAATCCTCGCTCAAAACACGCTTCTTTGGAAGCAAACGGGAGGGGCGACCGGTTACTTGGCGCCCAAACAACCGATCGATATTCAGCTTTTGCTCTAGGCCAGACTACATCGAGATGAAACATTCATTCTTTCTCATTCCTGCTCACGCACACTTTTAAATCGAGCGAAATAATTTCTGTTGTAAACCGAGCGTTTGCAACGAAACTCGCTTCCGCAGACTTATCGATAAAAGTCCAAGTGCATTCAGCCGACACGTAAGAATTCACCAAATCTGCACAGTTTGGAAAATGCGCTTATACAGCGGGCTTCAAAAATTAGAATACAATGTGGAATTTTCTCTATTATTTCTAACACAGTTAAAAACATCAGAAAAAAGCTGCTAGCAATGTTGGGAACTTTGAGTCTTTAAAATTCTAAGTAGGACTTTGATCATATGACCAAAGCAGTCGGTGTCTAAGATACCTGGTACTCTGCATGCCTAGACCTTGTCCATTAACAAACAAACAATCTTGACTTCCGGTGCCGTAAGACGCATTTTTTGGGTTCCCTTGCTGACACATGAGCAGATTTTTTCCGAAAATTGTCGGAAATCGCGGCAGTTTTGCGTAATGGTTTGGTGAATTGCTGCACCCATCTGATAATGGTATTTTCAAAGTTAATCCACCTTTGGCTCACACTCACTCTATTATGACAATTCAAGACGCCAGCACTCCCTGCAGATGCTAACATTTTCAGCAAAATTTCACCCATTTATGAGGAATGAAGTCTTCACTTGTATACTTTGTAAAAGTTTATCTATATTAAGACAATCAGCTACACCTTCTTGTTTCACACGTCGTGTAGCTGCAGATTCCGGCAAATATTAGGAATCATATTTTACCTCCTCGCTTGTTACAGTTCTCTTTAAGTGTTTCGGTTGCTCGCCCATAGGGGCACTGTGTGTCACGTTTTGAGGTTTTAGCTTTTTACGCGCCGCGTAGTATGGTTATGGGGCGAGAGGCGCCACCAGAGCGACTCCGAACTATAGATTTTTTTAAGTTTTAAACCTACGTTACTTCTGGCAGGTATGTTCTTCATAAAACGTGATGCAAAATTTTGAAATATAGGGAATTTGCTTTTTAATTCACTAAACAAAACTTTTTTTATGATTTCGTGCATTCTATGAAGCCTTGTCGTGTAATGGAATCAGCGAATTATTTTATTAGGTAGTTTGAGCTTCTTCCGCACTAAGTAATGATAATTATAACTATATGACTATATGATTCGCCGAATCGATGTTGGGAGACTTTAAACTTTTAAACCAACCTTTGAAAATTTATATAAGAATGATTTGAACAGTAATCTTAATATGTACTTCAAGTTGAAATGCAAATTTTGCTCAAATCCACAATAGTATCTTTGTGAATTGTTACACTCTAAAATGGAATTAGGTATCGCAAGTAATTAAACCAAGAGTGCCTTCAGCTAGCTACAGTAGGCCACGGGCGCGGTTGTCTACTAAAAGCGTGGGTGTTTCTATCTAAACCTACTTTAGAAGAGACATAAAAAAGAAGTTATTATTATTTGTCTGGTGCCACTGGATTATAAATGCTCGCCTCCAAGGATAATTGGCATTATTTAACCGCGGAAGGAATGAAGGTGATGGAAGGTGTGGTTCTTGCAATTGATACTGTAGTGATATTGCCTGTTAAAGTTTCATTTACTCAAAAAATCACCTGTGTCTAGTAACACAGAATACAAACAAACACATTGAACAAATATTAAAGTACATTGAACACACACTGCTGTAGTATAAAATATCGGGACGCAGCAGGCGCTGGACGTGTATGTAAAAGTTACATACAGCTACTATAAATAAAATAAAAGAACTTTAATAAACCTACTAGGCTAGTCACAATCCAATCTATCGTTGCTCACAAGCATTCATGGTCTGCGTTGGTCGAGTGCGTGCAACAAATACTTTCGCGTTATGCTTTTGGTGTTCATTCACGTCCATGGCCTACGTTGGCCAAACACGTGCACCATTTTTTGGTCGATGCCGTTGATGAGTGTTCGCTTTCGTTCTCGCTGGGGACTCAGCTAGGTAGAAGTCAGGTCGACGTTTTCCATGGTTGTTCGCCTTTGTTTTGAATGAGGTGTGGATTTATGTGCTGGAATCGTCAGAGGGTCACCAGATATTAGAGGTAATTACTTGATAGAGTAGTACCAGGGTAATTCCTATATATAAGAAGCACTGAATTGAAATATGTGTTGATATTTCAAGATATTTTATTAACTTATTTATATTTTGTTGGGGTGTAATCTTAACGACTACAAAGCTACTAGATTCCAACAGTACCGTTTTAGAGGGGTTCTCAAACTAGGGTCGTACAAGTAGGTGAATATAAAATCATTGTTATTTTTAGTTTCCCTAATTATTGTCAATGCCTGGTTCTATAACGTACTTTTATTTAACTCATTGGGAAGCAAAATTTTCCTCTCATTTCAGATTTTATTCGTTGACCTGCACTTAGGAACTCAGGACTTATTTGAAGGTGTGAAGTTTAGCATTCAGATATTTTTTCCCTGAAATTATTTTGAAAAAGAGTTGATTTGTTTCGATTTAACTATATCTTGATGCACGGCACAATTCATCATACCAGCTTATGTTAAAATAAGAATAATTATATTTTGCTAGATAAATTGTAGAAAAATCGCCTAAAAGAAGTTTCCAGTGCATATATCACGGTCTTCTGAATATTAAGGATTATTTTTAAATGTTTATTATCTACACACCTGTGCCTGCTCTTTACAGATGGATATACTAAACAGCAAACCTCTTTTCGCTCGTTGCCACACCCATAACGTCCCAGAAACAAATTGAAACACGAATCTAACAAAACGCTTCAAGATAGCTCGTGTTCATCTTTTGGTAGATAGTGATATAAGGACGTGCTAAAAGTGGGAGAATTTCCCCACAGGCCGCTGTAAATCTCCTTTTCGCAGCTGCACGACAGCTCACGTACGTTGTTTGCGGTGAAATGCATATCACCGGTGCCAGAATACGCCAACGCACTGTAAATGAGGATGTAAGCTGTGTTTGCCGTCTCCGGCCAGGGCAATTTCCATTTGTGTTATCTGTCAACTTAAGCAAACTACAGACGCAAATTGCAATCTACAATTACAGGCTTGTTTCGATACGATCGCTGCGATGGCGAACGCACCCTCCGGGAGTGACACTCAATGGCAGCGTTAATTGTTTTAATAAATTGAGAGAAGCCCGGCGAGCTGCCAGTTTCCACGATAATTGGATCCCATTTACGCGATTTATTAAATTTGAATTATTAACATGATTTAATTAAGAGTAAAATGTCAAAAATGTGTAAACGATTAGAAAATTATTTTAGTTAACATAAAACCAGCTCAAGGCCTTGTAAATGTTATCCACGAGTTCGTAAATGAAAAAATACGATACAAATCCAGATACAAATGACCCTCCCCTCGTTAAAATATAAATTATAAGTTAAATAAAAGAGTTATTTGTGAAAGGTTTTGTACAGTTCTTAAACAGTCAGACTTGTCGGGCTCAGGTGATCGACACTGGAGTGATTATATCCATGAGAGAGGTTGTTATGACGCTGTTGTTAAGGATGTTGTCGAGTTATTGAGTACATGTGGTATGGCCTTGCCTCTTATTGCTCGGGCAATTGCATTTAAGGGTGTATTGTCAAATGCTGCTCGATATCCATAAACACTCCTAATCCAAAATGTTGGCTTTCTCGCTTTTCTGCAAATTTCAACAGTTTTTCCAATCGCCTAGCATTCTATCTGACAAGATCAAGATTTTCTTTACTTTTTCAACCCTTTATATATGAGTACGCAAACTGGAAAATTAGAGGATCTTTCTTGGCAGTCAATGAGATGAGATCTGCACGCATACGTGGAAATAGTTTACTGTTTAATAACAACAAATTTCCATGTTTCTAGTAATGATCACCACTTTATAACCTTTATAACCTTAAATCTCTGCTTTTTACACTTTAGTTTTAAATAACACTGTTTCGCAGGGCCCCCGTAAAAGCTACTGGCGCCTGTGTGCAAAAAAGGATTTTGGCGCCCCTTAAGGCATTTTGGATCATGTTTTTTTATTTATTTTTTTGAAGGTAGGTAGGTAGGTAGCTGCTTGAAATAAAGCAAAAAACTGAACTTTAGAAGTCATATTTATTTGTAGACTAAAATATCAAAATGAAACAAACAGAATCAAATCATAACAAAATAAATTAAAATAAATTTTTGTTCACACCCATTTTAAAGCATTTACTTAACTAATGGGGTACAGACACGTTGTTTATAAATACTAGAAAATAACCCAAAACTAAAAATCACATTTTGTTTAGGAACAAATAACAGAAATATTGCCTAATGTCTACATATATATATATAAGTACTACTTTCTACTTATATATTATATTTTTTTATATTTTATAAATTATGCAGATACTTCTGATAACAAATACCTAGGTAACTTCGTTATAAAATCAAAAATGATAGCTAGGTACAATAGAAAAATAAAAAATAGCTATTGTAGTCGCGATATTTTCCGAGACTTTGCTGTTGCAAATTCATTAATTACATCGCGAAAATTTATACCATCAAAAATTTCTTGTTCGATTGCTAATATTGCTAGCCCAGACAATCTTTCTTGAAGCATTGTCGATCTTAAATAATTTTTAATGATTTTTAACTTTGAAAAAGATCGCTCGCCAGAAGCTACAGATACAGGCAACGTCAGAAGAATTCTTAGTGAAATGCTTACGTTTGGAAGGGTGGAGATTAAATTGCTTTCAAATATATATTGTAAAATACTTAAGGGGTCAGTATCATCAAGTCATGAAAACAACTTTAACGCTTTAATTTCATTAAACAAATCATTGGAGTCTATATCCTCATTATCCTGATCTGTCAGTCGTCCTTCAAGAACAACGTTTTAAAGGATCGCTGTCACTTAATTTGAATATGTCGCTAAAAAATCCGAAAATATTATCATACTCATTTAATAAGTCAAATCGGTTTTTTAGAGAGCTTAAAGTTTGATCTATAATTTTTAAGAAAAAACTAATTTTAAAGGCGTTTTTTTGGATCATGAGGGGTCTCATCTCGGTGTTCATAGTCAAACAGTTTTGGTTTAAATTTCCTCCTGACCGTTGGTAACGGTGGAAAGTCTTCTTCAATTTCGAGAGAGAGTGCTACTTCTTTCGCTTGTACAAGAATTTCTTGAAATGATTGGTCAGATCTATATTGCTGGAAGTGATCAACTAATTTTTTTAGGTAGGTTTGGCATACTTTAATATTAATTGTAGCACTTTGGATTTGTTTGCTGACAATATTTATATGATATAAAACGTCATGCCAAATAATCATTCCGCAAATAAATTGAAAATTTTGTACAGACGTTAAAAGGGAACTCGCTTTATGTCTTGCATCAATGTGAAAGGAATTATCTTCAGCTACTTCTAGAAGACTTTCGCAAACCTTAATTAAATAAAGTATAAGGGGCTTTATTGCATCAATTCTGCTGGACCATCTTGTCTCACTTAGAGGCTTTAAACTTAACCCGGGGACATTTTTTCTCATAACATCTCACCTTTTTGTGGATGACGAAAAAAAATTATATAACTCTTGCACAAGATTAAAAAAGTTTATTGTAGCATCTGACACCTTAGAAGCGTCATTTACTGTTAAGTTCAAAGTATGAGCCGCACAAGGTACAAAAAGGGCTCTCGGATTCGCATCAAGAATGCGTTTTTGAAGCCCAACATGCTTTCCCTTCATGTTTTTCCCATTATCATAACCTTGTCCCCTAATATTTTTATATATAAAATAAATTTTTTCAAAATTTCTGTCACAAATGTATATATCCCTTCCCCTGTAGAGTCCAGTATTGGATTAAATGCAATAAAACTTTCCTTAACTTCAACCTTTTTTGAAGTGGTGTTAAGGACAACATACCTCAGAACAAGACTAATTTGCTCAGTATGACTAGTGTCTGGTGTACAATCTAATATTATTGAAAAATATTTTGAACTGCGAACCATTTCTAAAATATTATTTCTGACTTTCGACGACAATAATTCAATTACTTCATTCTGTATTTGCACGCCCAAATAATGAGTCATTTTAACAATTTTTTTTTGGGAGTTACACACTCGGCTAACGTGCTGTCTCATCACTGAATCAAAAGAGGCAATCATCTCAACAGCTTTTAGAAAATTTCCATTATCATGTTCGAAAAGTAATTTAGAAGAACCTTGAAATTCCAAGCATTGTGTAGATAAATACTTAACAATCGCAATAATTATTTTCAACACGTCGCGCCAATATTTTTTTCCGTTTCTAAAATCCGCAGGTGATGAGCATTAACAGTCGTAGATGTCTCCAACATTTTTTTAAAATTTACCCAAGTGTTCATATAACTGTTGTGTAAAATTGACGTTTCGTGTCTCTTCATTAGCAAAGACAAGTGTTGCCAATCAGATACTCCATTTGTATCACAAAAAGTGTTAGGAGTTTTACAAAACAACTTACAACAAAAACAAAATACAGAATCTTTAGTAATAGAGTAAATAAGCCAAATCCTTTCGACTTTTTCTCCATTTGCTAGATTTCTTACAAAGTATTTGCACTAAAACTTTCTCTTATCTTTATTACTAGGAAAGCTAAAACTGATGTCTATCAAGGGCGGACCACGTTTAACCAATATTCTAGCTATCTCATTGGTGATTCTTTCGCGCCACAAACCGGGGTCGGACGGAATTATATCGACACTAGCCTCATTAAAGCCTTCATCGAAAGTGTCACTTGCAGCAGGTATTTCGGTAGCTGACATTACCGAACTTCTTATACAAGCTGAATTACCTGAAGTGGATTGTTCAAGTGCTGTAGACGAGGATGGTGTCATCTCTTCATCAGGCTCTGCATCAGTAGAAGCTGTTTTGCTGCTACAACCGCTGCCACTTCTTGCAGGACCTGATGTTACCGTGGTCGCCTCTGTTGAAATTTCAGATGGTCCACTAACGGTTACTGATATTACGGATTTAGAATCTTGAGATTCGGTCGCTTCGATAGTCTTCGTGGAATCTTGATTGTTTTGCAAGAAGTGCTTTAAAGATTCAGCCATTTTTTCCCTTTCTTGTAGTCTCAGTTTCTTTTGCTCGCGAAACTTCGCACCTGAAGGTCTCTTTCTTTTATCCTGAAAAAACAAATAAATAATCAGTACTTATGGGAATTAGGAATTAACTTCTAAAGTAAGCACAATAATAAGCACCAAGTTTGCATATTTGAGTAAAAAGCAATTTGTTCGAGCCCTTTCAGCTTAAACCATTTCAAAAATAAAGACAGAAAAATATTAAACTAATTTGATCTTATAGCCCTTAAAAAACCCTACAAAATGGTTTTTTAAAAAGATCGATAGCATAAAAACTAAGCGAGTTATGGATAAAAAACCAATTACTTTTTTAAACTCGTACATGACATTTCAATTAATAAAAATATATTTGGGTAAAAAAAAATAATTATAACCAGTATCCTATAAAGGGTTAATGTTGATAGTATAAAGTAGGGAACACTTATATATATATATAATCATTTCCTCATTTACCCATAAGGGTGTAAGGATCATGGGAATACTTACCATTTTATAAAAAATCAAACCGTTGAAATTGCAGCCAGCAGGTATTCAGCACTTAATTTAAAAAAAAAGTAGTAAACAAAATATTATACAACACAACACTTGACAAAATACATATAACTTTAACTGTAAAAATTTTTAGGATTACTTGTTTTTCTGCACTTGTTGCACGGTCCAGTGAACTAACCGGTTTAAAAACACCTCTGGCGATGCATCGCTTTTATAGCGCTCCAGGCATTATTCATGTCTGAACAGGAAAAATCAAGAAACTACCGCCTGACATGTTCTCGCAACATAGGAATCGGCAGTAACTGGATGATATACTAATAAAATTTCGTGTGTATTTATACCTAATCCTATTTAATTTCTCAACTTTTATTTTAAAATTAATTTTGGTTTTTTTTTGCAAATTTTTTTGCAATTTTTTTTGGACATATGACAGCGGGGGCCCTGATTTTTGCACTATTGTTTGCCTTTCAATGTAGATTGCCTTGTCACGCTCTTTACATTCTATGCCTTATTACAGCGCTTTCGTTACCTTTCAGCTGCGTTGGCGATTGTTGGACTCATTTCTGTATCAATGTAAATTCACATTCTCGTTTTGAGTTTAGAATGTTAACCCTGTCAGTCCACACAAATTAATAGCATTTGCCATAACAAGCACATTTGATAAAAATTAAGTTAAACGGAACCTTCTCGATATTATTTAATCTAATGCTAACCTCTGTCAATTAAATAATAATTACTGGTAACTATATCTTGTGCATTTATTAGTCTATGATAATTATTTTAATGTTCCAATAAACAAAATATTAATTCTGGGCTTCTTTGAATCCTTCTATTATTTTCATTTGTTAGTTATGCAACCAAAATTGCTGTGAGCATTAATCCATTGCAATATATGTATAGTATAAACCGTAATTTAGTCATAAAGTTTAGTTGCGTCAAGCGACCAATAACCTATGCCTAAGTATTTGATGAAGTTAATAATCAAAGTTATCAGTCTGTAACAATTCTATAATATTATATAGGTAGTAGAGATAACCTTCTCTTACCGTTTAGTTTGTCTGTTAATTATACATACTTATATTCACATTCAATATAATTAGAAGATTAAATTAGAACTTGCTCTTCTTTCATGATGTTATCCTGCGAACCTTTGTGCCATGGTGTTTGTGTGTAAAGGAGTTTAGCGACTGCAACGGATTCAACCAAAGTAAGTCCGACAAAGCAGGACGCTGACCGCCGTAAACAAACACTGTCAATAAACCAAGAGGATTTTTCCCATTTTCGAATTCTAAGAACAATTCTGTCGAACATCCCAAAACCGGTAGCCGTCAATTCATAACTGTTATTTAGTTCAGCCCTGATTAACGATTGTCGAAGTGAACGACGTCTATCCCGGCGACTTTAGCTGGCAAAATTTTGTTAGAGGAACATAGTAACGCAGTTAGGGCCAACGGTACTTGTATTTTTCCAATTTGTCGTCTTACAAACTATCACAGTAAGTTGTAACCTGTTTTGTCTCAGAAATACCGAAAATTTATGAAAAAATTGATGCCCAGCGTTAATTTCACTTGTAATAAACTGGCCGTCATCGTGTGCTCATTTTATGACGTAAATATAAATTTCGCCTGTAAAAAATTTTAAAGCGTGTTGAATCTTTAAGGACATGTGAATTACATACGATGGCACACTAAATTACAAACTTCATATAGATCATGTAGTTTGTTACGGTATTAAAATAACTTTACGACACCCACCCAAGGTGAGCATCGCACCACGGAATCAGTCCAGAAAACTGGCACACTTGCCCTGAAATCGGTTCGAAATAGGCTAATAGGCCACGGCTGGAACGCTCAGGGAGTCGGGCGTGAGTCACACGATACGTTCTGGGCAAGCGTGTTGTGGCATAATATATACAGGGTATGTCGAAATCATGAGGGCGCCACCAAGCCTGTCTTAACCCGGCTAACCGGGCCTGGACGGTTAGACGGGAGCGAAGCATGCACAATACTCCGCCGATAGGATTGCTCAAGAGTTGCAAGGTCAGATAACAATTTCGGGATTGCCTTATGCAAGGATTGTAATTAGGTGTCAATCCGACCGCGACTACGCAGCTGTCTCACTCACCTGTACGCTCACAGCTTCCTCGTTCCGTCGTACAATAATCAGTACAATAAAGGGGCGCCTATCTGTAACAGAACATGCACAAGCCGAAACAAACAATAGTTCCCTTAACTAACCAATCATATATTGAACTTCGGGTTACAAAGGGGTAGCAGAATGCGTCGCCCTGTATCTAAACTTAACCTATAATTAAGGGCACCAGCTGGCACGCGCGCTCTAAGCTTAACGACAGATGTTGAACATTAGTGAATAGCAATGAGCAGGAATAGGTAGCAACGAGTACAAACATGTACGTGGCCTTAGGCGGCGGGCAGCGACGATTTACATTAGCATTCGCGGCATGAACAGTCTACAAGTCTGAATGAATGCACTGGCGCAGTAATGAGTAATGAGTACAAATATGCACGTTGCCTTATGCAAGGGCAGCGACAATTTACATTAGCATTCGCGGCATGAACAGTCCACAAGTCTGAATGAATGCACTGGCGCAGTAATGAGTAATGAGTACAAATATGCACGTTGCCTTATGCAAGGGCAGCGACGATTTATCTTCGCACTCGCGTTCACAGCGGTAATCAGGTTAAAGACACATACCTTAGTGCGTAGGCGGCGAGGGAGCCTGGTACAGTTGAGTTGCGACAAGCTGCAATCGTAGTTGGCAGGTACCTTCGATGCTACAACGGCGAAAGGGGGTGAATGCACAACCGCCTCAATGGCGACGGGAGACACGTCAAGACGCGTACAACGGGACGACGAAAAGAAAGAGGCCACTTTCGTTCTGCTGAACCAAATCCTCGTAGGTCGAGATGAAGGGGGCACGACCTCTCACTTACGGAAGCAGGAACTGGGCTCCAAAAACACCCACGCTACGCCGAAGACAACTCGAAAAACTCCGACTCACAACCACCACACAAGCGCTCTCTGCCACGGGCTGCGGACAACTCCCACTTAAGGCGAAACAGTCTATCACAAGATTGCTGAAGCAGCACTTGACGGGAAAAAGGGCTGACGCCCCCGCCAAGGGCGGAAGCGTCGCACGAACTCACACACACTATCCGACCTCTTACTTGTTCGACGGCTCTCGGCTGAATGCCACGAGGGAAGCGTTAGCAAAGGTCACCTTGGCCGCGTCCCGCCACGTGACTAAACCTTGACAGCCAATCGCAAGGCGATAAAATGAAACAAGCCAATGCGGGCCACGATGGTATCACGCCACGACAGCGTGCTTTCTAGAAGATTCGGAATTCGAAAAAGACGCCATCAGAGGGGAGCTCCAACCGACGAAAAATACTGCTTTTGGGGCTAAATATGTGCGAAATCGTGATTCTGAAATTAGGCGATGGAGCCAAATAAAGAACTAAAAGGGCTTAGCATACGGGCACGCTGCCCTAAAGCCCAGGTGGCTATTTAAAATACCAAAATGACCTAACTAAAGGCGTGAAATGCAATTAAGCATTTGCGACAGCAAAACAACGAGGCATTTTGCGACAACGTAACGAGAACTCAAACGAAAACGCAACAACGAAAAACGAACGAAACAAAGAAACATTCGATACGATAGAGTGCACCCCCAAAGGGATTACGCACACTGGCCACCAGATAGGGTGCAAAGGTGGGAAGAGAAAAGAGGAAGAAGAAAGACTGGATACGCCAGTAGAAAATACGTAAATTGTTTGGGTCAAAATCGGGTAAAATAGGTCTTACACCTGTGGACACTTCCGACCAACCGTTCCAAAAGAACACAGGGAGGGGGGGGGCATAGAAATGGAAGTCCAAAGTCCCACCCAAGGGTTACCTGAAGAGGGCACGCTGCGCGTCACGAGATCGGCGCATTGTGTGGATCCCACAACTGGTATGAGTACCCAAGAGAAGAGGATGAACCACCAAAAAAAAAAAGGGAAATGGTTGTGACAGAAACTGTCAAAAATAGTCGTAATCAGTAATAGGAAAAACTCAGTCCACCGAAATCCTCAATCGATGCCGATGCCGGAGCCAAGTCGACTATTAAACCGCAAAGCGCGAGCTCGAAAGTGACTCCAACACCGAACACCAAAAGAAAATCCGGAAGAACCAAGTCTCCAAGGGTGTAGGCGTTCGATGACGCATGCCCAATAAATCCTTTTCAGAAATCCATGCGGCCCAAAGGGACTACCTTACTACGACAGGGTCCGCACGAAACAAAATGACCAGAAACACGCTCTCTTTATGTAATCCCACACAGGTGGTTGAAAATGGCGACGGCCAACGGTACGGTAAAAGAGCGCTAGGCCACGAAAGCAACAGGGCATCACTACAAAAAAAAAAAGTCAAAAACCTTTAAATACTTAAATACCAACGGAACCTCGCGCGGACAGCATGCGCATTACTGCCACACAAAGCTCAGAAGCTTCAACGAAACTGTTCATAAAGAACACGATACTTGACAACATGACGTCATCAGACAAAAAGGGTACGGTAAATGACAACAAAACGTCAACAGGTACGAAACATTCCGACCAGCGGTAAAAGCTCGTTAAATGCTAACGGTAAGTGTACAAAACACTGCGATAACTGTTAGGGGTGTCCACGAAGAAGTCGGTAAACCAAGTTGGGCGGTACATGATAATAATAAAAATGAAATAAAAGTCCAACGAAAATAACTACGTCAAACCAACTAAGAAGATGGCCTGAGGGACGTAATAACCGCACGAGCGAATCTCCCCAAGCACACCAACAACAATCCATAACTGATCAACAAACCAAAACGCAGTAATGAAGCTGAAAATGAATTCCAACCTGCTCACCAAAAATCAACGCGGTACAACACCAAACGAAAAAGAAAAAAAAAATGTCGAAACCGGTAATCATCAACGTCAAAATCGATAAACCTCGCTAACGTGAACGTCAAAATCGATAAACGTCAGTTCGGTACAACAAAAGTGTCAACTTAGCCCAAGGCTAAACAATGTAAACGACAGGGAATCGAAACTCCCACTAAGCCTTCGAAAAGACTTAAAAAAACAAGGTCGGTACCATTCACTCAACAACATCTGGTACTAAATCCGACTAATACGAGATAAAATCTGCACTAAATGCAACGAGAGATCTCGGTAGTATGAAGTGGCTAAGAAAAACAAGGAACGACGATAAAAATAACGGAAAAGATACTCAAAATAAGAAAAGACATGGAAAAACACAAAAAGAAAACTCAAAAAGGCGATAAACAACAAGAAAACACAAAACTACAAATAGAAAATAAGAAGCGACAAGAAAAAACATAAAGAAAACAAGAAAAGAAACGTAAAGACAAATGACAACTAAGAAAAAAACATATACACTGTCAAGAAAACTAATGAAAATAAACTAAGAACAGGAAAAGACAAGAAAAGACATATAGAAAACAGAAGAAAACAGGAAAAGACAAATAGAAAACAAGAAAAGAAGCTCGGTAAAATATTCTACTAAGAAAAAAAACGGTTTACCAGTCCATACCACTTCGAAATGACGAAAAAAACATTTGTGACAACAATATAAATAATAACAGACAACAATGAACATCAACGTCCCACGTTGTCGCGCCAAAATTAAGACACACAACGCAAAAAAGAGAAAACCCCAAAATGAGGTCGGGCGTTGTCGTGCACCAATAGGCTCCAGACGTTGGAGCACCGAAATTAGGAGCGTTGACGAGAACAAAGGAGCCACAAGGCCCCCCAAGGCCTCACACGATGGGCTGCCAAAATTAGGCAGACAACGGGTGGCTTAATAAGGAAAACGAACATACAAGGCCCCAGATGTTGGACGCCAAAATTAAGACGCACAACGAAGGGGCTTGACGAGAAGACGAATATCAGAAAAAACACAGGCCCCACGTTGGGCGCCAAAATTAGCCTGTTACGGTATTAAAATAACTTTACGACACCCACCCAAGGTGAGCATCGCACCACGGAATCAGTCCAGAAAACTGGCACACTTGCCCTGAAATCGGTTCGAAATAGGCTAATAGGCCACGGCTGGAACGCTCAGGGAGTCGGGCGTGAGTCACACGATACGTTCTGGGCAAGCGTGTTGTGGCATAATATATACAGGGTATGTCGAAATCATGAGGGCGCCACCAAGCCTGTCTTAACCCGGCTAACCGGGCCTGGACGGTTAGACGGGAGCGAAGCATGCACAATACTCCGCCGATAGGATTGCTCAAGGGTTGCAAGGTCAGATAACAATTTCGGGATTGCCTTATGCAAGGATTGTAATTAGGTGTCAATCCGACCGCGACTACGCAGCTGTCTCACTCACCTGTACGCTCACAGCTTCCTCGTTCCGTCGTACAATAATCAGTACAATAAAGGGGCGCCTATCTGTAACAGAACATGCACAAGCCGAAACAAACAATAGTTCCCTTAACTAACCAATCATATATTGAACTTCGGGTTACAAAGGGGTAGCAGAATGCGTCGCCCTGTATCTAAACTTAACCTATAATTAAGGGCACCAGCTGGCACGCGCGCTCTAAGCTTAACGACAGATGTTGAACATTAGTGAATAGCAATGAGCAGGAATAGGTAGCAACGAGTACAAACATGTACGTGGCCTTAGGCGGCGGGCAGCGACGATTTACATTAGCATTCGCGGCATGAACAGTCTACAAGTCTGAATGAATGCACTGGCGCAGTAATGAGTAATGAGTACAAATATGCACGTTGCCTTATGCAAGGGCAGCGACGATTTACATTAGCATTCGCAGCATGAACAGTCCACAAGTCTGAATGAATGCACTGGCGCAGTAATGAGTAATGAGTACAAATATGCACGTTGCCTTATGCAAGGGCAGCGACGATTTATCTTCGCACTCGCGTTTACAGCGGTAATCAGGTTAAAGACACATACCTTAGTGCGTAGGCGGCGAGGGAGCCTGGTACAGTTGAGTTGCGACAAGCTGCAATCGTAGTTGGCAGGTACCTTCGATGCTACAACGGCGAAAGGGGGTGAATGCACAACCGCCTCAATGGCGACGGGAGACACGTCAAGACGCGTACAACGGGACGACGAAAAGAAAGAGGCCACTTTCGTTCTGCTGAACCAAATCCTCGTAGGTCGAGATGAAGGGGGCACGACCCCTCACTTACGGAAGCAGGAACTGGGCTCCAAAAACACCCACGCTACGCCGAAGACAACTCGAAAAACTCCGACTCACAACCACCACACAAGCGCTCTCTGCCACGGGCTGCGGACAACTCCCACTTAAGGCGAAACAGTCTATCACAAGATTGCTGAAGCAGCACTTGACGGGAAAAAGGGCTGACGCCCCCGCCAAGGGCGGAAGCGTCGCACGAACTCACACACACTATCCGACCTCTTACTTGTTCGACGGCTCTCGGCTGAATGCCACGAGGGAAGCGTTAGCAAAGGTCACCTTGGCCGCGTCCCGCCACGTGACTAAACCTTGACAGCCAATCGCAAGGCGATAAAATGAAACAAGCCAATGCGGGCCACGATGGTATCACGCCACGACAGCGTGCTTTCTAGAAGATTCGGAATTCGAAAAAGACGCCATCAGAGGGGAGCTCCAACCGACGAAAAATACTGCTTTTGGGGCTAAATATGTGCGAAATCGTGATTCTGAAATTAGGCGATGGAGCCAAATAAAGAACTAAAAGGGCTTAGCATACGGGCACGCTGTCCTAAAGCCTAGGTGGCTATTTAAAATACCAAAATGACCTAACTAAAGGCGTGAAATGCAATTAAGCATCTGCGACAGCAAAATGACTTAACAAGTTTCGAAAGCGCTTCGTTGTTTTTTTGGGTTTGTGGTAAGACAATGTAAAATATTTAAAAATTGAAGAACGCTAAAAGCGTTATATTGTGCACTAGTACATTCTACACTTGAATATGCTTATATAGTTTGACCGTCCCAACCCCAGTCGAACGTAATTCCTGTGGAAAGGATATAAAACAAATTGCTGCGAAATTTATATTTCATGAAATACAAAAAAATATCCTGACTATCATGTCATTAGATCAACACATACAGTGAAGTCCATTAAAATGCAATATGGCCAGATTGCAAGCTAAATAGTCCGTCCACTTTATCATTGGAATATAGTCAACACATTATATATTAGACGCATTCAGACGACACAACCGCAATTTAATTATATTTATATTTTGTTCAAATGAATGAATAAAAATTATTTAATGAGGTTAGTAAAATAAATTAAAGAGTAATTAGTGTAGTAGGAAAGTAGGTAATTATGTACTTAGGTGATATCTAACAACAATTCCAGTTGCACAACTGTTGTGTTGTCTGAATGCGCCCAGCTACTTAGTTTTATCTAACCGAAGTTAGTCTCAAAATATCAAGAAAGGTTAACCTCAAAATAAAAGTTGTTCATAGTTAAAAATAATTATTTAATAACGAAAATGAATTATATAAAGATAAAGAAACGAGAACAGCAGCAAACAATTACGAGTATTATAATAACTGCTCGAAGTGCCCACCTTGCAGTTCCAAACAGAGGCTAAACGATTGTTGAATTCGGTGACCGAATTATTAACGAAATTAACATGTATGTTTTGACATTAATTAATTAATCTCTCTTTTAATGTATATTTCCTATTCTTTAAATAACGCCATAGAAAATTCATCTGGAGAAAGGTCGGGAGACCTCGGAGGCCAATTGTTAATGCCCCGTCTTCCAATCCACAAAGGTAATGTGGCGTTAAAATAATTAGCTACCTCCAGGTACAATGAGGGCTGCAATATGATGTCCCGCATCTCGATATAAATATTAGCATCTATGATTGCATGATGTAGTTGCACTAGATGTAATAAATGCAAGTATTTGGCACTATTTATAGTACATCTATAAATATTGGTCCTATAACCTTGCCGTTCATAATATCACACCAAGTCTTTACAGATTGTCGATACTGTGTATGTAATTCTTGAAATGCATGCAAATTCTCTGTTCACCAAGACCTAGGATCCTGGATCAGTGGCAAATATTTAAGGAAAACTGGATTAAGAAGCCACCTACCTAACGTTTTGAGCATTTACAATCTGTAATAAACGAAACGTGCATTCATCAGAGAACAGCATGTGATTCAATAGAATGCTTTCATTAAATATTCAGTTCATTAGTGTTTCATAAAACACTGTTCTATGTTCAAAAACATTTTGAAGGAGCTGTTGATGGTTGCCATATTTCCAACTTTTGTCTTTGTGTTCACGAAGTATACGAATCACCGATGTCTTAGAAAGTCCTATCTAAATAATTTATTATTTAATTTAAAAAATAAAATTATGTATGTAGATAAATGAAGTAGTATAAATAATTGCATTTGCGGTTCAGAAGCAATAGTGCAAAATTCAATAAATCTGCGTGATGTAACCTCGAGTAATTTGGAAAAATGTCCTATAGGATAAAAAAACTGATTGCGGAACAATACAAGAAGTCCATTTAATTTATTGCGTTTTGTATGATTTTGTTATAATAATCGATATTAGTAATAAAACTAATAATGACTTTATTGGCAATCCCTTTAGTAGAGATATTTTTATTTTCTGTAACGTCTTGTTTAATTGTTCAAGTTCATGTGCTACTGTTCTACGTCGATGCTTACTTCATGTAGTGCCCCACAGCCTGCAATTGCAAATTTTTTAACTGTTCTTGATATTGTAAACACATTAGACACTGGTCTGTTAGAATATTTTACACTAAAATGATCCCAACATTACCTAATCATAATACGGAGTGATACATTATACACATGTCTATTTTTTCTTCGTCTGTATACTTAAAACATGTTTAATAAATCGTTAGTCTTAAATCTTAATTTTTAACACTTTGCGTAATATGACAGGTGACAAAACCATAAATCATACAATACATCCGGCCGTGCAATAAACAATACATAAATGACATTTTTAAATTAGTGTATAATGGGTTGCCTATATTCCAATGATAAAGTGGGCGGGCGATTTAGCTTGCAATATTGTAATGTTGCATTATAAATGGACTTCACGGTATGTAGTAAATAGTTTAAACTGCAAAGTTTGTAAAGCAGGGTTATTAATTACTACATCTGTAAAGCTAAACTACAACATTTTGAATAATTACATGAATAATGCAAAATTGGTCTCGCTTTTGACTTTAAAAGTGCCTCTTAGACCTGTGAATTTTAGTCATTTATTTTTCGTTACCTTGCACTACTCTACAACTCCGACTGCCGCTATGCTGAAATTAGCTAATCAAGTGTTTTTGCTTTAAGATATTGACTTTTCGTATACATTCAGTAAATGCGTACTATAATAAATAATAGTTATTACTATTTACTATGATAATCTTTTCTTGCTTTTTTTATTGCTTAGTTTAAAATTACATTATATTGAATAGTTAAAATTGCACTTTATGTAACTAGGCGGGTGTCTGTTTAAATTCAACAAATAAGTAAATAATTATTGATTAAAAAGGGTCATTTTAAGGTATAGCTTCTGCTAATTTAAGCGATACCTTGTGGTAATCGTTTTTAATTTCATAGATAAAACTCATTTATTAAGCTAGATGGCAGTGGTGTATTTTCCACGGAAATATATTATTGCAACTGATCGTGTTGAAATAACATTTTACGTAAAACAAGCATACTTAGCGTGAGAATATATTTTGTTGCATAAACTTCGTCGTCTAAAAGCTTTTTTTATTGGAACCGCCGTAGTCGTGTAAACGTAGCTTAATTGACCGCTCGCATATACACCGATGGTGGGTATCTGCAATGCCAGCAAAGTTCGCTGGGTTTTTCTGACAGCGCTCGTGCATTTTCTCTGTGTTTTAAAAAAAGCTTATCTTATGGTGCAGGTCGAATGGCGTCCTCTTTTTTACGTGGTTTCAGCCTGGCAACATAAATGTAATTTTCGTGTTCCAAGTTAGCCTGTTAGCTTCTCAAATATGGAAAGATTCTTCATAAAAGCTTTGCCTTGCTGTGAATTTTGAGTCTGAAACAGGTATTTCGAACACATAAAGTCCGAGTCTATTAGACGGACCAATCATTACAAGTTGTTAGCCGTCCTGGCCATAAAAAGCTTGTATCACCGGGTGAGTGTTTAATCCACCCAATCTTGGGAGGCGTGCGTTCTCTCCGTCTTGTGAGCATTAATTGACTTTGATTTGCATTAACATGACCTGAGCAATCCGCTTTACAGCCATATTTCGCTTCCTGCTGCCAGCAACCTGCTGCAGCATAGCTGTGAGAGCCCACTTGGCGGTTATTTAACTATTTACTGTTGAAGCTTGATCTCTCGCAATAAGTAATTACGGCCTAGTGAACTGTATCGCCGCAGGCTTCTTGGCTTAGCGTTCTGAGCTTCGTGTAGTTCTGTCCCAACCGACGCATCTGGTTGGTTCCGTTCAGTACTATAAATTGGGTTATTGATAGTCGCAGTACAAACATTCATGGGTTTCCGCAGAGTAAATTAGAAAACTACTGTTTGTAGTTTTCACCTATGTATTGAGCCTTTAACATTAAAATTTAAAATTAACGGTTTTTGTAATTATAGCAAGAAAGCACAATCATTGTGAGATGTGCACAACGTTTTAAGGGCTTAAGCACATACATTGTATTTAAAGTCATTACAAAATATGTTTAGAACAGACAGCAATAAAACACCACATATGTAAAAAACATGAAATAAGTAAATTTGTGGTGCAACAGAAAGCAAAAGGTTACGCTAAAATATGGACAGCTACATCGAAGTACATGAGTTCCTATAAGTGCAACGTTACGTTTTTAAGCTGTGGCAATGTTCCTAAAGGACGAAACCTACCCAACAGTTGAAACCTCTGAGACAGCTCCGAAGATAATACACGCTAAGCGTGGATAGGATAGGGGATAGGAGATTGAATCAGGGCATGAATAGTTGGATAAGCAGCTGGTGTCAGCCTTTACCATAGTGAATTTGGTGTGCTACAAACATTATAAGGCTTGGTATACAATAATTGAAGCAGGGCATGAAAGTGCTTTTCGAAGACGAGATTTGAAGAAATTTCTGAGTAACTGAGTCAGTCTGATAAGCTGGAAGTTTTCCAATTGTTGAAAATTTGGTCAAAGAAGCTGCATTTTGGAGAGAATTTCCGTAGGGCCGGTTTGCAGGGAAAATTAATGTTTGAGAATTCTGCCTGTGGAAATTTTAGAAAAGCCAGCTGTTAAGAGTTAGCATAGCAATATACGCCATCTAAAAGGCATTAAAATGAAGGTTCTAGATGTGCAGTTAACCCTAAATATTTTTTTTGTGTTTCCCAATGTTTTATAAATTTATTGGTTTCCCGCCGTTTTATATTGATTTTTACCGGTTTTT